>JARWLC010000001.1:156436605-156864105 GCA_033318265.1 Phyllotis vaccarum | reverse complement strand
GTAGAGTGCCTGGCTAGTATGTGTGAGGCCCTAGGTTTCATCCCCACTATAAACATTTTCAAAAACTGCAAAAAGCCACATTACCCAAATCTAAGAACTGTCAGTTACAGTAATCAAACGGATGGGCAGGTACGGTGGTGTGTGCATATTAGGGAGGCCCTAATTGTTAACCTGATACAGACTAGAGTCACCAGAGAGGAATTACCTGAATCAGATTGTGGTGAGGACACACCTGAGGGGGGATTGCCCTGACTGCTAATAACGTAAGAGGGCTCAGTCCATTGTGGATAGCACCAGCTCTAGGCAGGTGATCCTGGGCTCTATAGAAAGCTGGCCAGATGTGAGCCTGTGAGTGAGCCAGCAAGCAACATTCCTTTATATTCTCTGCTTCAAGTTTCTTTCCGAGTTTTTATCGGGACTCTCCTTAGTTGTGGACCATGACCAAATAAACTATTTCCTTCCCATGTTGCTTCTTATCTGTGTTTATCACAACAGCAGAATGAAACCAGAACACTGGAGTCTTACTTCTTCTTTAGGGCTCAGTACACTAGGTAGTCCTTTCATATTTGCCTGAAGGCCACCCTTTAACAGTTCTTATAGGGTAGAAATGCTGAGCTGTTTGTACATGGAAGGCTTCTGTTTCTTCCTTGAAGAGCAATTTTGCTTAGTTGACAGGTTTCTTTTTTCTACCGACTGCCATTTGGCATTCATGGTTTCTGATGAACTGCTCTGTCATTTTTACTGGGGCTCTCTTGAACTTGGAGACCTTTACTACTTTAAAACTAGTTGGTTCTGCATTTATTGTGTCTCGGTGTCAATCTCTGAGTTTAGCCTGTTTGTAGTTCTTTAGCTTCTTAGACGTACAGTTTACACAGATGTGTGTGTTGTCTAATTTGGAAACTTTCCAGGCATTCTCTCCTTATAGCACTCAGCAGTTGGCTGGAATCTTCTGGCTCTCTACCTGATTGGCACAAAGCTAGCTCTCTCTCTCTCTCTCTCTCTCTCTCTCTCTCTCTCTCTCTCTCTCTCTCTGATGTATTTATTTATTGTGTATACAGTGTTCTGCCTGCATGTTTGCCTGTAGGGCAGAAGAGGGCGCCAGACCTCACTAGAAATGGTGGTGTTGGAGACCCCCTAAGCCTCCCTTCTGGTCCACAGCTGACTGAGAGGTGAGTGCATCCTAACCCTCAGGCCAAACTGAGACCATGATCTCTGAAGCCCGGCCTTGGGACACAGACCCCAGCACACCAACCACACCCAGATCTGCCCTAAACCAAAGAAAGCTGGGAGACCCCCCCCCTCCAGCCCAATCTCCAGCAAAACACAGCTGGAGGGACATCCCATAGGCCTAACCCCTCCCAAACTGCAATCTACATCATCACACACTGACAACTGGAGACCCTGAAGCCTCTTGGTCCACAGCTGACTAAGAGCTGACAAAGAGCCAACTAAAACCTGACTAAGAACGACTCCTGTGACAACTGGAGACACACAGCTCCTTTGCCTACAGTCAAGTAGGTGCCGACTAATTACTGCAATTACTGGAGTCACTAAGACCTCGGGCTCACAACTGACTAAGAGCTGACCAAGAGCTAAGAGTGAACTGAGGAAGCAATGGGCAGACGGCAGCGCTAGAATACATATAACAAAATAAAGAATAACAAGACACCACCAAAAGAAGCTGGTGGCTCTATAACATCAAGAACTGAGCATAACAATGAAGAGGAAACAGTTCTAGGGACATCCCACGGCCAAACCATGCCTAAACCACAACCTACATCATCACCCACCAACAATGGGATACCCAGAAGTCTCCCTCCTGGTCCACAGCTAACTAAGAGCCGATTAAGAGCTGACTGACCGTATCCAGGCTCACTCACAACTGATAAGAGCAGACAAAGAGTGAATCAAGGAAGCAATGGGCAGATGCCAGTGCAAAAATACACATAAGGATACAAAGAACAACAAGACATCACCAGAAGAAGCTGATGCCTCTACAACATCAAGATCTGAGCATAACAATGAAGAGGAAACAGAAGGAAATGACATTAAAAACAACTTTATGAAGATAACAAAAGCCTTAAAAGAGGATATAAAAAATTCCCTTAAAGAAATAGAAGGAAATACAAACATAAAATTGGAAGAGATGAACAAATCCCTGAAAGAAAATAAAACCAAGAAAAAGAAAACAAACAGGTGAAAGAAACATTCCAGGAATTAAAAATTGAAATAGAAGCAACAAAGAAGGCACAAACCAAGGCAGAGTTGGATATAGAAAACCTGAAGAAATGAACCAGAACCATAGATGCAAGCATAACCAACAGAATACAAAAGATGGAAGAGAGAATCTCTAGAGTGGAAGATTCAATAGTGGAAATAGATACGTCAGTTAAAGAAAGCACTAAAACCAAAAAAGTCATAACATAAAATGTCCAGGAAATCTGGGATACCATGCAAAGACTAAATTTGAGAATAATTGGAATTGAAGAACACCAGCTCAAAAGCACAGAAAATATATTTAACAAAATCATAGAAGAAAACTTTCCCAACCTAAAGAAATAAATGCCTATAAAGATACAAGAAGCGTACAGAACACCAAATAGACTAGACACCCCCCAAAAAAGTCTGCTTGCCACATAATAATCAAGCCACTAAACCTATAGAACAAAATAAAAAATACTAAGAGCTGCAAAGGAAAAAGACCAAATTACCTATAAAGTAGACCCATCAGAAGAACACCTGACTATTCAATGGAAACAATGAAAGCAAGAAGGTCCTGGTCTGATGTTATACAGACACTAAAAGAACATGGCTGCCAACCCAGAATACTATACCCAGAAAAACTATCAATCACCATAGATGGAGTAAACAAGATATTTCACTACAAAACCAGGTTTGAACAATACTTATCTACAAATCCAGTCCAACAGAAAAAACTAGAAGGAAAACTTCAACCTAAGGAAACCAGATACACCCATGAAAACACAAGAAATCCATAAAACCACAGAAGAAAAACCCAAAGAAGGGAAACACACACATGCTACCACTAAATATAACAGGAAATAAAAATAATTGGTCATTAATATCTCTTAATATCAATGAATTCAATTCACCTATAAAAAGACACACCCTAATTTGATGGATACAAAACCAGAAGCCATCCTTCTGCTACATACAAGAAACACACTTCAACTTCAAAGACATACACAGGCTCAGAGTAAAGGGTTGGGAAAAGACTTTCCAATCAAATGGTCCTAAGAAACAAGCTGGTGTAGCCATCCTAATAGCAAACAAAATAGACTTCAAACTAAAATCAATCCAAAGAGACCACGAAGTACATTACTTATTCATCTCAGGAAAAATGCACCAAGATGAAGACTCAATCTTGAATATTTATGCCCCCAAACAAGGGCACCTACATATGTAAAAGAAACACTACTAAAGCTTAATCCTCACACTAAGCCTCACACACTAATAGTGGGAGACTTCAATACCCCACTTTCATTCTTGGATAGGTCAACCGGACAGAAACTCAACAGAGAAATAAGGGATCTAACAGATGTTATGACCCAAATAGACTTAATAGATATATACAGAACCTTCCACCCAAACACAAAGGAGTATACATTCTCAGCACCCCAATGAAACTTTCTCTAAAATTGACCACATACTCAGTTATAAAGCAAATATTAATAAATACAAAAAATGGAAATAACTCCTTGTATCCTATCAGACCACCAGGGTCTAAAGTTAGAGTTCAACAACAAAAAAACACAGAAAGCCTACAAACTCATGAAAACTGAACATCTCTCTGTTGAACAACATCTGGGTCAAGAAGAAATTAAGAAAGAAATAAAAGACTTCCTAGAATTTAATGAAAATGAATCCACAACATACCCAAACTTATGGGACACAATGACATCAGTGTTAAGAGGAAAACTCATAGCACTAGATGCCTATATGAAAAACCTAGAGAAATTTCACACAAGAGACCTAACAGCACAGCTGAAGGCTTTAGAACAATTAGAAGCAAACTCACCTAGGAGTAGACAAAAGGAAATAATCAAACTTAGGGCTGAAATCTATACAATAGAAACAAGAAGAGCAATACAAAGAATCAATGAATCAAAGAGTTGGTTCTTTGAGAAAGTCAACAAGATAGATAAACCCTTATCCAAACTAACCAAGAAGCAGAGAGAGAGAGAGAATCAAAATTAACAGAATCAGAAATGAAAAGGGGAACATAACAACAGACACCCAGGACATCCAGAGAATTATCATGTCATACTTTGAAAATCTATACTCTACTAAAATAGAAACATAAAAAAATGGACAGCTTCCTAGACAGGTACCAGTTATCAAAATTAAATCAAGATCAGACCTAAACGGACCTATAACCCTAAGGGAAATTGAAGCTGTTATTAAAAGTCTCCCAAGTTAAAAAAACAAAAAACAAAAACAGCCCAGTACCAGATGATTTCAGTGCAGAATTCTACCAGGCATTCAAAGAAGAACTAATACCAACACTCCCAACACTTCTCAAACTGTTCCATACAGTAGAAACTGAAGGAACATTGCTGAACTCTTTTTATGAGGCCACAATCACCCTGATTTCCAAGCCACTCAAGGATGCAGCAAAGAAAGAGAATTACAGACCAATCTCCCTCAATACTCAATAAAATTCTGGCAAACCGAATCCAACAACATATCAAAAAAATCATCCACCATGATCAAGTAGACTTCACCCAGAGATGCAGGGATGGTTCAACATATGAAAAACTGAATGTCATCCACCATATAAACAAACTGAAAGAAAAAAACCACATGATCATCTCATAGATGCTGAAAAGGCCTTTGACAAAATCAAACACTCCTTCATGATAAAAGTCCCGGAGAGATCCGTAATACATGGAAATACCTAAATATAATAAAGGCGATATACAGCAAGCCAACAGCCAGCATCAAACAAAATGGAGAGAAACTCAAAGCAATCTCAGTAAATCAGGAAAAAGACAAGGCTGTCCTCTCTCTCCTTATCTATTCAATATAGTTCTCAAAGTCTTAGCTAAAGCAATAAGAGAACAAAAGGAGATTAAGGGGATACAAATTAGAAAGGAAGAAGTCAAACTATCTCTATTTGCAGATGATATGATCGTATGCATAAGTGACCCCCAGGGAACTCCTACAGCTGATAAACACCTCCAGCAATGTAGCAGGGTACAAGATTAACTAAAAAACAAAACAAACAAAAAAACAACAAAAACCAATAGCCCTTCTATACACTAAGGATAAAAGGGCTGAAAAAAAATTAGGGAAATATCCCCCTTTATAATAGCTGCAAATAGCACAAATATCTTGGGGTAACTCTAACTAAAGAAGTAGCAGACCTGTTTGACAAAAACTTTAAGTCACTGAAGAAAGAAATTGAAGAGGATATCAGAAAATGGAAAGATCTCCCATGCTCCTGGATAGGTAGGATCAACAAAGTAAAAATGGCAATTTTACCAAAATTAATCTACAGATTCAGTGCAATCCCCATCAAAATCCCAACACAATTTTTTATAGACCTTGAAAGAACAATTCTCAACTTCATATG
Organism: Phyllotis vaccarum; assembly: GCA_033318265.1. Classification (NCBI taxonomy): domain Eukaryota; kingdom Metazoa; phylum Chordata; class Mammalia; order Rodentia; family Cricetidae; genus Phyllotis; species Phyllotis vaccarum. The sequence continues at coordinate 156,858,509 of JARWLC010000001.1, read as the reverse complement.
GAATAACAGGAAACCCAGGGTTGCGAAAACAACCCTGCTCAATAAATGATCTTCAGGAGGAATCACCATCTCTTAGTTCAAGCTATACTATAGAGGTACAGTATTAAAAATAGCCTGGTACTGGCATAAAAACAGACTTGTGGATCAATAGAATTGAATCAAAGACCCCGAACGTAACCCACACACACCTATGAACACCTGATTTTTGACAAGGAGGCCAAAAACATTCAATGGGAAAAGTATCTTCAACAAATGGTGTTGGCATAACTGAATGGTAATATATAGAAGAATACAAACAGATCCAAACGTATCACCCTGCACAAAACTCAAATCCAAGTGGATTAAAGACCTCAACATAAACCCAGCTATACTGAACTTGATAGAAAAGAAAGTAGGAAATACCCTCCTAAATATAACACCAGTAGCACAGACACTAAGAACAACAATTAGTAAATGGGACCTCCTGAAACTGAGAAGCTTCTGTAAGGCAAAGGACACAGTCAGTAAGACAAAAAGACAGCCTACAGAGTGGGGTGCCACCTTACACCTGTCAGAATGGCTAAGATTAAAAACACAGATGACAACCTATACTGGAGAGGATGTGGAGCAAGGGGAACACTCCTCCATTGCTGGTGGGAGTTTAAATTTGTACAGCCACTCTGGAATGCAGTATGCCAGTTTCTCAGAAAACTGGGAATCAATCTCTCCAAGGATCTGCAATACCACATTATTAGACATATACCCAAAGGATGTACATTTGTGCCCCAAAGGTATTAGTTCAACTATATTCATAGCAGCAGTCATTATTCATAAAGCAAGAACCTGGATGCAACCTAGATGCCCCTCAACTGAAGAACGGATTAATAAACTGTGGTACATCTACACAATGAAGTACTACTCAGCAGTAAAAAAATTTTTTAAAATCCTAAAATTTGCAAGCAAATGGATGGATTTGGAGAATATCCTCCTGAGCATGGTATCACAAGCCCAGAAAGATAGACATGGGATGTACTCACTCATAATTGGATTTTAGACAAAAAGCAAAGAGTACCCAAGCTGCAAACCAAAACCCCGAACAGCTTGAGATCAGAAGGAACTTAAGAGAGACATCCAGAGATTCCCCTAGGAAGAGAAAATAAGATCACCTTAGCAAATTGGAGTCATAACAGGTTGCAACCAAGAAGAGATGGGAACAAATCTTGAAAGAAGGAGATGGTTGAGTGAGAGGAGCAAAGAGGGAGATAGAAAGAGATGGATATCTCGATAGAGGAAGCCATTGTGGGGTTGGAAAGAGACTGGGTACTAGAGAGACCTCCAAAAACTCACAGGATGTCCCTGACTAGGTCTCCAACCAATAGTGGAGGGGGTGCCTAAACAGGACTTCCCCTATAATCAAATGAATAACCACCCTAAGTGTCATCACAGAACCTACATCCAACAATGAACAGAGGTGGAGGCAGAGATCCATGGCTGAGCACTAGGCCGAGCTCCTGGTAGTCCAGCAGGGGAGGCATGTCTGTATGAGCAAGGGAATGGGGATTATGAGGAAAATCCCCACAGTGATGGCTGACTGGAGCTCTGAAGAGCTCAGTGAATCAAGAACAGCCACTGGAGATCCATTGGGAAAAGGAACTAGGCCCTCCAAGTGTGTGCAACTGTCAATTGAGATGGGCAATATGTGGAGCCTCGCAGGGGTGGATCAGACTGTGTTCCTGTGTGTGGGCTGGCACCTTGGAGACCATTCCCTGCAGAGGAACACCTAGCCCAGTCTTGTCTTTGGGATGAGGAAATCGGACTTGTCTGGAGTAGATGTGCCATGCTGAGCTGACCCACCTTGGGACTTCTTACCCTTTTGGATGAAGGGATGGGGGGATTGGGAGGGATTGGGAGGAGAGAAGGGAAGGGGAACAGGGGGATACATGGGGGGAAAAGACATTTTTAAATAAAAAAATAAAATGAAAATATAAAAAATAAAAACAACAACCTCCCCCACCCCCCAAAAAAGAAATGGCAGTGTTGCTGGGAATTGAACTCAGAACCTCTGGAAGAGCAGCCAGGGCTTTTAACCACTGAGCCATCTCTCCAGCCCCTGAGAAGCTCTTCCAGTGCTAGCAGTTCCAGGCATTTGAGATGTTGGAGTTGTATCTGTGAACCCAGAAGCTTATAGCTCTGATTCCTGAACTTTGGGCACTCATGTTGCAGGGTCTGGGCTTTAATCAACAATGGCTCTTTCCTGTGTCAGCTACTTTGATCCTCAACTTTGAGCAGCAGTGTTACAGTGTAAAGGCTCTTCCACAGGCCTCAGGGGCTGGCACCTGGAGGCCTACCTCGAAGGGTTACAGCTCTTGGATCTAAGATATCAAGCTCTTCAGCACTTGACAACAGCTAGTATTACAGATCTTTGGCCCAAGGTGGCAGAGACCCTTGTCATTTCAGGCATGGAAGTCTTGCAGCAACCAAGACTTCCAATTCTCAGCCCTTGTCTTTATTGCTTCTTCTCCCAGAAACTCTTTAGCTGCTCCCTGCCCTGCTGCTGAGGCTCCTGCTCTGCTAACACCTCTGCCATAGCGTTGACAGCCAATTTGGTATTAATAAAGATCTAAAGTGGGTGTGTTCATTATTGATCCTTTTGCTGTAACAGAATACTGAACACAAAAGCAGCGTAAGGAAAGAAAGGTTTGTTTTGGTCCACAGTTCAAAGACACAGTACATCATCTCTCCCTGTAGGCGGAGTTTTATTTACAAGGCACCAGTCCAAGATTAATATTTATTAAAATATAAACCAACACTCACAATACAGGTAACAGCTTATAGTGGAGCCTGAACAGGGACTGGAGTCTGGAACGATGGACGATGGATTCCAAACCGGTCTTTCCAGCAGCCAGGAACCAGGCAAACAGGCTTTCCAGGGTCCCAGCAGCCCCTTATCAACGGGGTTGGCCACGCCCCCTTCAGGGGCCCAGGACCCTGGGTAAGCATCCTTGGATCTTATCAGCTGACACCTGAATCCCACCACATCTCCCCAAGGATAAAGGATTTTTAGGTTATGGAGTAGCGTAGGGGAGAGATTTTAGGCCAATGAGATTGGTTGGTACTCATAAAACTGGCAAATCCAGCTGGTATGAATGGAAGGGAGTTAGGAAGACAAGCATCCTCTTATTCCTCAGTTTCCCTTCTAGAGATATGGCCAGGATACTTACGGTACCATGAGGTTGCAAAAAGGCATTTGTAGACTCAGTAGGTAGAGGGGGGCGGAACAGACCCAAGCCAGGCAGACTCTTGACCTAGCACTAGGGTTTGGTGGATGCAGAAAGAGCAGCAGTAAGGGCGAGGGAGCCCAGAATGACTCTTCTCAGCAATACTTCTCTCTCAGGTTTCCACAGATGTTAAGTTTGAGGGCAGTAAGAAGAGATTTGTCTTCCAATGAGAGATTATTAATGCTAACTAACAGCATATAAAGCTCTAGCCTGCAGGATAAAGTAAGTGTCTACTTCAAAGGGTTTTTTGTTTTGTTTTTACAAGGAAGGCTGGAGAGATAGGTCAACAGTTAAGAGTATTGACTATTCTTACAGAGGACCCAGAGATGTTTCCCAGTACCCACATGGTGGCTAACAATCACCTGTAATTCCAGTCCCAAGGGATTCAACATCTTCTTGAGCCCACAGGTACTAAGCACATACATGAAACACAGACACAGACAAAACACCTATACATATAAAAAGTTATTTTGGGTGGGAAAGCAGCAACCCACCAGGAGAGGGAAGCTGCTGACTGAAAAACTCCTAGGTGATCATGGAGAAGAAACGTGTGTGGCAGACTCTGCCTAAGGCTGGAGGCTAACTCCGAACAGAAAACCTAGGCAGCTGGGTAGTGACACCTGCCACATGTAGCGATGGCCTGTGTGGCTTTTTTATGAATTCATTCCCCACGTTGGGCACCAGACATTGCATGAATTCTATTTTTATATTATAGAAATCCAGAGCTAGATACTGGGGGAAAGCTGGACTATCAGAGAAATAGGGAATAAAGCACAGCCCATTTTTACCCAGCGAACTCCTCAGGCTGAGCAGGGTAAATCCTGTCTTCACTGGTCCTCAGACTGGTTTCTCAGAATGCTGAACTTCTCCTCTTTTATATTTCTTTCCCCACCAAACTATTTTACTTCCTGATTCAACTCTCCCAGAGCTAGGATTAAAGGTGTGAGCTACCACTGCCTGGCTGTTAGGCCTTGAACTCAGATCCAGATGATCTCTGTGATGGGATTAAAGGCATGTGTGGGTCACCATTCCTTGACCTTCATGGCTTGGCTCTGTGGGTGGCTTGTCCTCTGATATTCCAAACTATTTTTATTAAATATATGATATATCACCGCAGTTCGGCTCTTAAAGACCCACAACCAAAAAGACAATTATATGTATAATGTAGCAGTGATCACACCTCCTCTGAGGAGATATTGCAGCCCAGTTCATATGTGAACCATGACATGTGACAAGAGATAGGGATGCAGGGCATATGTGACTTCTTAAGCTGTGTGTCAGGGATCATTCTTTTTCTGGATAGGACTGTGCGGCTTGCTCAGTATGTGACATATCTGATGTCATCAGGCTGCATCCAATCCCTGCAATGGCAGGGAGGTTGGGTGTGTTGCCAGATTTCTCTGTTTAAGGAGAGCCTTGTCTGGGTCACATGACAGAGAATATCACCTTCAGTGTTCTAAAAGGCAGATCCATCTCTGTCTTACTGTGCTTCTCAAGCAGAGTCTCCTAGCTGGCCAAAGGCAAGAGCCTCTCCCCGATTCCACTTGTAACGTCAGCACAGGTAGTTAACAGTGTGAAACAGTTGCTTTGATTAAATAACCTGTCAGTAAATCTATTTGCACAAAGTTGTTTTTGCTTCTTAGTGTGAGATCCAACCCAGGAATTCCTGCATGTCAGGTGAGTGTTACCCTCCCCACTTCCAGGGCTGTTCCAGTGACAGGGCTGACCCTGTCAGAGTATGCTCTTGACACTGGTCATGTGAAGGCAGTCTCCAAGTGCATAGCTTTTCCAGTAAACCCTGGAACAGGCCAAATACTGGGCTTTGAGAGTGACAGGACACTCGAAGTGTGATCTGTCTGCTCCAGCAACGGTTATGAGGTATTTTTCACAGCTGGAAAGGGCAAGATTTGGGAGAGAAAGGAGAGTGAGAGGCTTTTCACTCAGACTCCTCTGTTTTGCTTAAATACATTCTCTTCAAATTCTTAGAAGCTATTAGTTCATTTTCAGAATTCTGGAAAACTTTATTTTGATAATTTTACCAGTTCTCAAGCCTTTCATACATTTTTATAAATTCTTGTGGGTTCTTTTTAAACCATCCCATAAATAGAATGCTTCATTCATTTGTAAGTATTGTTTGACCTTACCAGAAAGTTCAGATGTGTGTGATGACATCTAATTTATAAGTATGTGTTTCTATATGCTTCATATTAAAAAACATGTATAAATAAACAATTAGAAAAAGAAATAGCCGTGTGTATTGTGTGTTTATATATGTGTGTATCTTTGAATAAAGGCTGGTTGTGTGCTGTTCTCTGGCACTTTTCATCCCAGAATCCCTTCCCTGCCTGGCGTGCCAGGCTCATCTTCTGGGAATGCAATCCCACACAGAAAAATAAGACAGTAAACAGTCACCAGAGTGCATGTGACTATTGGCAGAAAGCTCCTGTTTCCTGTGTCTTTCAGACCTTTATATCATATGCCAACATTTTTAAACTTTAATTTTTTAAGAATTTAAGAAGTTTTCTTGTTCTGATTTTATATGTATGTGCTTTTGCCTGCATGTTTGTCAGTGTGTGAATGCCAGATTCCTTCGAAGTGGAGTTGTAGACTGTTGTGAGCTGCCATGTGGATGCTGGGAGTCAAACCTAGGTCCCCTGGAAGAGCAGCAATGCTTTTAATCGCTGGGCCATCTCTCTGGCCTCTTAAACTATCTTTTTAAAGCCTGCATAAATAAAAAAACAATCTTATGGTCCCCATGATTCTTAAATAAATACATGCTTTATATCCCAGATATATCCTATGCAAAAATACTCTACATATATTTCTTGGGACATGTTACTTGGCAGGTAGATTTTTTTCATATAATAATATACACTTGACTTTAATCTTGGACTTCTTGAAGGAATCTCTGATTCCAGACCCCTGTCTGCCGACACACCAGTTCTTTCCAGTCTTCCAGATGCCTCCAGATTGCAAGCCAATTTAAACTTCCTCATGTAGCCGAATTCAGTTAGGTAAACCTAGAATCAACAGAAATGATCCTAATCTTAGCCAAGTGTGCATTAAAACAGTCATTACAGTTCATGGAGAAGGAAAGTCTGGTCCCTGTGAATTCCTTATGGTCTCTGAGACTGAATGCCTGTCCTTATGCGGTTGTAAAGGGTTCTGTGTTCTTGAAGGTTGGAGAGATGATGTGAGCAGCCCCTCAGGAAATAGAATTTTGCCCAGCTTCTCTGGCCCCCAGAAATTCTTGGCTTTGGGAGTTCTAGAGAGCTGTATTCCGTAGGATGCACCCCACAGCCCAATATGCATCAGGAGAAAGAAAGATAAGAAAAAGCAGCACCCCATTTTAATATGATCTTCAGACCTTCTTCACTGAAGACTAGGCAATAGAATTCCCTGGAGCAACTGGAGAGACTGGGGAGACACTCAGTTGGGAAGACACTGCAGGAATCCTGGTCTTGTTAAATCTGGGGAGGAATGTCATAGCCGTGGGGACTAAAGAGATGCTTCAGTAATTAATAATAGCACTGGCTGCCATTCCAAAGGACGCCATCAGATTCCCAGCACCTACATGGCAACTGACAACTGTCCAATATCACATCTCCATATGCAGGCAAAACACCTCTACACATAAACAATAATAATAAAGAATACCATACCCATGGGGAGCTGCCATGTGGGAGCTGCCAGAAAGCCCAGTGAACAGGTCTCTTTTGCCCATCCAGGAATTAGAGTTTGGTGTTCGAAGACTTTGCTAACGGGCCACACCTGCTGTCTCTGAGTCCTCACCCACCTTTGATGTGTGACTGAATGACTCGATGGTCTGCAGAACAGACAGAACCACTCCCCACCCTCTACCCTCATGGGCCCTTGTTTTAAATTTGCCATGTCTCAATTCTGGAATATGAAGGACAACCAAGCTGTGTGCTCTGTTCAAGGCTGTACTTCCTGCAGAAGCAAGTCAAGAGAAGGTTCTAGGTCAGTATTCACTGAGCCAATAAAACGTAAAAATATTTTAAAAGGGTTTTATTTCTGCCATAAGAAAAATAGGTTTTTTTTAAAAAATATGAAGGAATAAGAAGAATTTTTTGTAATGTTTAAACATTGCCATGGCGAGGTCAATTCATGAAGCAGCACGTACAAGAGTGATGTTTCCTTATACCAAGGCAATTCAAGAATTCCCCAGAGGCCTTAAATGAAGAAAGGAAGTTCAGTGGACCAGGCATATACATATGACAGTCACAGGTACAGGCAAGGTGTCTCCCATGGCCCTGCAATTTCAGAGTGAGCTATGCTTTTGTTTTGTTTTTTTTTCTCATTTCCAGATTTGAGGACCCTAATGTGTACTAGCCACCAACTACCCAGCACACACTTTAAAGCTAATCACTACATACTGGTGGATCCAGGAACTGATGCTGTGACTATTGGCTGCTCGTGTTGGGAGTTGATACCCATGAATAGAGACCATCAGAAACCCACTAGCTGTCAACAAAAGAAAGTTGATTTTACTACAAACGAGAGATTGAGTACAGAGTGAAAGTGGCGACATTTCAACAGTAGGAGGCTGATGACAGTAGCAGGATGTTTGTGACCTTCGGATGGTCCTGGAAGGAAAAGGCCAGAGTTCTGAAAGTTGCTAGGAGAGGCAGTGATGTTGAGTTGGCTGTGGGCGGGGTTAGGAGAGTGCATGTTTATATGTTATTTGGTGCTCCTGTTCGGAATGGGCACAATCCAACACAGTGAGCGTTGCAAGCCCCAACGCAGCGTGCTTGGAGGAGCTGTGGTTTCTACTTCAATTCTTACTTGTCCCCAGCTGCCTCACTTCTGGTGATCAGTTTTTCTCTCAGTCATAAGGAAAGTGTAGCAAATGAGGTATACATAAGCGGACTAAGTAATGACCTTCCGACCCCACACTGTCCCACACACAGCACAGTGTGTAGGGGAGAGCCACATGCCCATCAGAGAGTGAGGAGGTGCCTTCTCCGGTGTGAGGAAGATGGACCTGAGAAGAATTTCTGTGGAATTCCTTCCTGTTTCTCCCTTGACTCTTTGTTAAGTCCTCACTGTACAGGCCTGGTTTTCCTATGTCAACCAAGTTGGCCTTGAATTCAAATCCACCTGCTTCTGCTTCCCCAGTGCTGAGGTGAAAAGCGTGCACTTCCACAGCCTGATGTGACTCACTCACACAGTCCTTCACTTGTTCTGTATGTTAATGAAAGCAGATATTGTGGTGGGAAATTGGGCTGATTTGTCCCTTGGTAGACTCTGGGAAGGTCAGCTGTGTGACTTCATAACTAGCTTAGACTAGATGAATTACAACAACAGACATTTATTTCTCATCGTTTGGAAGCCTGAGAAATGAAAGACCAAAGTATCGGCAGATTCAGGATCTGGTGAGGGCCCACTTTCTGGTTCACGGATGCTGGATGCTGCATCCTCACATGTTTGGAGAAGCAAACAAATTCTCTGGGTCTCTTTTATAAGGACGCTTAATCCGGTATGTGGGAGTGGAGTACTCCTGATGGAATCGCTTCCTGTGGTCAGCTTCTCCTCACTATGACAAGAAACCTCAGAAAAAAGTCATCTGAAAGGAGGAAGTGTTGTTTTGGTTCACGGTTTCAGAGTTTTTGATTTATTGCTCTTAAGGGTATGGAAAGGTAGGAACATGAGGAGGAAGCCACATGGAGGAGGGATGCTGTCCACCCTGTGGCATCCGGGAAGCTGAGAGGGTGGGAGCCTCAGAAAGGAAATGTCTTCAGTTACATCCTAAGTTCTCATCACCTCCTAATAGCTCTTTACAAACCTGTCAGTGGAGCCAGGCAGTGGTGCCTCACACCTTTAATCCCAGCACTCAGGAGGCAGAGGAGGCAAATCTCTGTGTGTTCGAGGCTGGCCTGGGATACATAGAGAAACCCTCTCTCAAGAAAACAAAAACAAAGAACAAACCAACCAAAAAAAAAAAAAAAAAACCCAAAATGTGCCAGTGGATGTGATGGTTAATGCTGTCATCCTGACAGGATCTAGAATAACCTAGGAGACAGAGCTCTGAACCTGTCTCTGACAGTTTCTAGACTGGCTTAACAGAAGTGGGAAGGGCACCCCTAAGTGTGGTGCTATCATTCGGTGTCTCTGGTCCTGGGCTTAGACTAAAAAGGAGGATGTGAGCTGGGTACCAGCTTCCATCCTGTCTCCTTCCTGACTGTCGACAGTATGACACTGACCCGCACTTCTCCTGCCATTCCTTTGCTGCCATGATGAGTTGTAATGAGATTCATTTTAAAGCACTTCTTTGGCAGGGCTGGCTCAGTGGTTCATTGTGTGTACAGCTCTAGCCGAGGATCGATTTCAGTTCCTGGCACCCGTAGCAGGTGACTCACAACTGCCTGTAACACCAGTTCCAATTGTACTAACCACCTCTTCTGGCCTCCATGGGTACTACACTCATGCACCTACCCACACACACATCCACACATAATTAAAAGTAAAACAAATCTTAAAATTTTCTTTTGTATATGTATACTTTTACAATTTATAAAGATGAAAGCAATTTCATATATTAAGATGAATGTGCATGTTTATTTTTATATGAAAAATTAGATATTAAAAAAAATTAGATAGTGATGCATGTTTATTTTTATATAAAGAATTAGATATTGGAAGAAAAGAATTAGATATTGAGGCTGGGGACAGGACTCAGTCAGTAAAGTGCTTGCTGTACAAGCATGAGGACCTGAGTTTGAACCCAGCACCCATGTAAAAGTCAGGTGTAGTGGAACGCAACTGTGTAATCCCAGTGCGGGGTGTAGGTGAGCACAGGATCCCTAGAGCTTGTTGACCATCTAGCTGCATCGGTGAACTCCAAGACCACAAAAGACCCTGACTCAATAAAGAAAGTGGAGAGTATTGGGGAAGACACTCAGTGCTAACCTTTGGCTTCCACACACATGTGCACATATGCTCATATACATGAACATGTACATATATGACAAGAGATAGGTGTCAGTTGACTTCTTGACAGAGTAGGACAATGTCGGTTGATATTTTGATTCTATCATCCACCTCACTTCACATAAATATGTAGTATGGTGGTGCAATGTGGTTTTAAAAAAAAGATCTTACATTCTAAGGGACTGGAACTTTTGTTGGACCTCCCAGCCAGAGTTAATAATACACTTTAAAGTTACTTAAGACTTCAGGCAGCTGCCCTATCGTGTGCTTGTTCTGTTTGTTTAGCCTGCATTTATGAGAACCTTGGATTTCCCGCGTGATCAACATTTACAGGCTAAGCTAATGCATATCTGAAATATTAAGTTATCATTCTCCCATGCCCCTGACTAGAGTAATGCACCCATGTTCTAATACTCATCTGCTAAAAGCAATAAAATAGAGGTTGAGAACAACTTTAAAAATTAATATCCCTCATAAATGTTGAACACAACATTTGGATGCTACTGGATAAACAGAGATGTTAGTAATACTGTTTGTTGTCTCAGTAAGTAGGAGCCAGATCAAGTCAGTGACTTAATTCCTTATAAGACTCTGCTAAAGGTTTCTGTGAACTATCCCATCCCTTCCCCATGTGATGTTTCTGTGCTGTTCAATAAATATGAAGTCCTTTATTGGGAACAAATGCATTCACACTGATATACAAGATACATCAGACACACACACACACACACCGATAGAAACAAACACAGGGACAGTGACAGATTGACAAGACAGCCTTCCAGCAGGTGTAGATTCAGACCCACACAGCAGACAGAGAGCAGAAAACACAGGAAGCAGGAAGTAGAGAACTCAAATCTGGGCTCACTCTTTGTTAAATAACACCAAGCGGAAATGCTTTTTTTTCTTTCTTAATGTAACACCAGCACACTGTTGGTGACTCAGAGTTCATCACTAATGCGTTTAGTCCATGAAACATAATACAAAACAACAGAAATATGCTTAGGGCCATTTCAGAAATAATTGGAATCTCTTTTTACTAATCCCAAGCCCTAATTCACTGATTATTTGTCTTATGAGACTCAAGCCAGCAACTCAAACAATAATTTTCAGAACCAAACACCCTAGGACAATGCAATGTAAAGAAGCAATTTAACATTTGTAAGCAGAGAAATGATCATAGAAAAACAGTGCATATTAAAAACGGTTTGTGTTATGTTCCCATTATGTTTCTAGAAGAGCAGAAAATTTAGTTTGTACAGCAAAAACACTACACTTGAGAATATAATGGCCTCATCTCGGTCCATGTATTTCAGGCAGTGTTTGTGGTCACAGCGTAGTGTGACAGCCTACCCGGTGCCAAATGCACAGATTGTGTGTTCACAACCAAAGCTGCTCTGAAGCTGCCTGGAGCTACCAACACCTCAGGTTCATCTTACCTTAGATTTTGAATTAGGTTTTGATCATTGCATGTTTTATTGTGTTGAGTGCATGCGTGCGTGTGTGTGTGTGTGTGTGTGTGTGTGTGTGTGTGTGTGTGTGTGTGTCCCCATCACCACCTTTGGTTACCATCCCATGTGAAGTTGCATCCTATGCCCAACAGTTTGAGAAGCTGGGCTTTAGGCTAATCAAGTGTTGGGATTAAGAGACCAGATTCCTTCATATTCTTGAATTCAATGAGTCTCTTTATGAAATCTCCTGATTGGTGCTTTGTTTTCATTTTTGCTGCTGAAGTAAGCAGAATTATGTCATTATTAGATATAAAATTAGTCAATGTCTCTTTCAGAAGAATAAAAGACCACAATGTTTGAGAACCAGGCCGCTGAATGACCTACTGTGTACTCCCTGAAAATGGCTTACATCTCTGACTAAATGTAACAGCAATTACACTAATAAAATCATCATCTTGCTCCACATTGTTGGCAAAAAATGATAGTTTAGTTGGAAGGGGCACTGTGAAGAAATGTATGTAGCTAACAGGTAGTGGGGATATCCAGTGTTCCCCAGGACGGGTTGCCCCTCCCTCAGCAGGGGGAAATGATAGGTTCAGCTGATGTTGGGTGGGGGAGGCGGAGGTGAAGGGGTGGAATTAGTACCCTAGCGCTGCCATCCTAAAGCCATATACAGACTGGTTGACTCCAAATAACAGAATTGTATTCTGTCATAGTCCTGAAGGCTATAATCCTAGGTGTCAGCAGGGACACCTTTTCACTAGGGACTTCTGGCTGAAGAAGACTCTAGGCAAGTATCCTCTCTCGCCTCTTCCTGCCTTCTGGATGTTTCCAGCCATCCTCAGTATGGAAGGGCTCTCACAGCACAATTGCCGTGTTGAGCACCATCTCAATTCTTTCCCTGTTGTGTCTGTTTTCTCTTAAACACTAGTCACGGGATTAAGAGTCTGCCGCAATCTGGAATGATTCTCTTTGACTTCCAGTTAAGACCCTCTTGAGAGGTGTCAGGCATTAGGACTAAACATAGCATTATCAGCTCTCAGCACAGGCTTATTATGCCCCCTCCAGACAAGCATTTGGATAAAGCTGTTGGAGGCCACTGGCCCCAGCCCCTCTAGGTGGCGCTATTACCTGGTGCTGGCCAACCCGCCTGAGTCGTTAGAGAGCGCATGCGCTTGGTATTCTCGCGAGACTGGTCTGGTTTCTCCGCCTTTCCCGTGGCGTCATATGGGATTCTGAACTGCGACCAATAGGAAGGTGTTTCGTCTAAAGCAAGAGCCGTTGGTCGTCTTAAAACCGGGTCTTCCTACCTCGTGCTCTCTCTCTCTTCTCCTCCTCTCTCTCTCTCCGCCCCGCCGTGCGCACGGACGCCGGCCCGGCTTCTGGGACACGGGCTCAAGGCCACGTGGCAAATGGCCCGGCCCAGACCACGCTGGGGCCTAGCCTAGCTCTCTGGCTTCCCTTTTCCCCGCTGGGGGCCCGCAGCCGCTGGCTCTTGCGCAGCGGCTCCTGCCCCTCTGCCGGTCTCTCTGCCGGCTCTCTCACTCTCTCCTCCCTCTCCATTTTCCGTAAGCTAAATGCTCTCCCCAAAGATACATTAAAGTTATACTGCAGAAGGATCCTGTTATACTGCGTCTTGTTTGCGGGCAAAGAAGGCGCGGGGCATAAAGCTAAGGACTGCTCTTAAGAATCTTCTCAAATTCATTCTGGCTCCGGTTTTACAATTTAAAGAAAGAAGAAATATAACAGTCAGAAGGAGCTGAATGCATTCGGTGTCTCAATCCACGGTGTGATCTTACGGTCAGTGGTGGGAGGCATCTTAGCTCATTTTCTCCCTTTTTATCTGGATAATAATTCTTGAGTAACAGCACTACAGTCTTAGTGAACAGGACCTCTTCTGCCAATGCCTGCATGCAACTGCCAGAGCAGCTCACCGCTGTAACTCAGGCGGCCGAGCTGATGAAGCGACCTCAGCCCCAGGTGGGGCCAGTTGTCATGTGAAAGAGGAGAGTACTCTGGTGCTTCCAGCATCTTCAAGTCACTGGACCACTTCTTCACCTACTGTATCTAACTGCAAGGGGGCAGAATATCCAGCCTGCCATTAGGCCCAGAGGTCGCCAAATTCACTACTGTCAGCCTCAGATGCCAACTTTTCTTCTGTGGCCTGCCCATCATCTTGTCCATGGTGCGTGCAGGAGCTGGGGATACCTCAAGATGTATGTTCTGGTGAGTTGAGATTCCAGCGAGTTCAATCTGTAAAGATGCTTTTGGCTTTGATGAAAAGTTTGTCTGAAACTGCCTCAATCCTATGTCATCTCATATAGCTGGAAGTCCAGAGGCAGGGAAGATTCCAGGTCCATTCCTGCTGGGAGCCCATCTCCATTTTTCTTGGCTCTACTCACCAGGACATTTTGTCCTTTCCCAGCTTCCTTTGTTGCCAAAAAGATGGCTTCCAGCAGCAGCTGTGATGAGATATTTCCTCTCATTGGTGGAAAAGAAAAAGACCATTCAGAAAGTAAATTCCTTCAGGAGCTGGGGAGCACCAGATGCTCTTCCAGAGGGTCTGAAGAAATACTTTTGCTGCTTTCAGGGGATTGGTATTCAGTTCTTAACATCCACATCAGGCAGCCCATGACTGCCCGTAACCTTGCCTCCAGAGGATCTGATGACTTCTTCTGAATTTTACAGGTAAACACACACGCACACACACAATCTTAGAAACAAAAAAACTGAGCAGGTCATGGTAATGCACACCTGTAATCCTGGTACTTGGGAGGCAGAGGAAGGTGGATTTCTGTGGGTCTGAGGTCAACCTGCTCTACATAGTGAGTTCTGGTTAGCTAGGGCACACAGAATATAGAGAAAGTTTTTTTAAAATGATAATTTCAAGTAGGGAAAAGTGCTTTGTGTTTTGGTTGGTTGGTTGGGCTTTTCTTGGAGACAGGTCTCATTCTTTAAGCCAGGCTGACCCAGAAGCCATTATAATCCTGGCTGACTTCAAACTTATGGAAAACCCGTGTCAAAATCCCAAATGTTGGGATTACAGATGTGAACTGCCATGTATGCCCAATTAAATTTCATCAGCTCATCTCCTTTTTCCCCTAGTGTGAAGCTTAAACCCTAGCTCTTACATGTCTGGGCTCTTGCATGTTAGACAGTACTCTGCTACTGAACCACATCGTCTACCCTAAAAAAATTCTTTAAAAGATAAAAGAGAATAAGGTGATTGAGAAAGCCTAGGGTAGTGGGACTGGCAAACGTAGCTGGGGAGGCATCTCTGAGGAGACTTTGAGCCCCAGTCAAGTGGGACAAAAGCAACTCATACAAAGACCTAGCAACAGGAAGATGCTTGGCAGAATCTGGGGCATAATGGGGCTAATCTGAGGCCCAGGAGATCAGCAGGGGCTGGATCACTTATCAATGCAAGAATTCAGGGGTTCACTCCAATATCCCATTTTCAAGAAAACACAACAATCCATTAGAAGATAGAGTGTGTGTAAGAACTCAGTGACCAAGTAACTTTGCACTGCTATGTGTGTCTATAAATAGAAAGACAAGAAGGCAAGCAAGATATTTATTACACAGATGTACCCCTGGTGGCTGTGACTCCTGGCATAAAGTAGAGCTTACTTTCTCCCGCCAGAGTCTCTGAGACGTTTCCTTGAGATAAGGAACTAGACAGCTATAAGCTTAGCTTTCATTAGGAGAGAGTCAGACTCATCAGTCTAAACCCACTTGGCATCAATCAGACTCTCCTGTTTGTGAGCCTGTTTCCATTCTCACGGCTCTGCTAATGCTGGCTTTTGCTGGCAATCCTGTATCAGAAGGATTTGACTTGTGTTTCTCATCAAATTTACTCAAAAGAGAATCATTTCAGGTGCCAGCTTCTCCATGAACTATCCATGACCTTTCCAGGAACCATCCCTTCCGCTGGAAATTTGAGTCCTGGTGCCAGAAGCCCAATTACTCTGAGGTCACCATGCTGTGAGAGGGCTAAATCACATGGAGGCCCCAAGCGTAGGCACCCCAATTGTTGGTTCGTCTTTGACTTAACTGAGCCCAGACCAACCTCAAGAGTGACCAAATAACCCTTAGGTAACCAAAGCCTCAGGCATGGAATCTTCCCAGATCAGGGAAGACTGTACTGTAAGGCTGGTGGACACCATATCCTCAGTTCTCTAGCCCCAGGCTTCTTCAACTGGGTGATGACCTCAGATGGAGTCATCTAACTAAAGGTGGGGTTGCAAAAATATTTGACAGCAGTGAAAGATTTCTGAGGTTGTAATGAACAAATATTAATTCATAATCAAGCATGTAATGAATCTGGCAGGGCTCACACGTATTGTATCATACATCAGTGTAATCTTGGTTCAGAACACACAGCAAGTATGCTTTGTACTGCGCATAGAGTCCCACCACAAAACACCATCGAATGCTGCCTGAAACACTGTGGCAAAAATTTGAGAGCATTGTATGTTGTGAACTGCAGTTATTTTATAATTTCTTTCTGCCCTTATAGAAACACAATGGTTTAATTATGGAAACTAAGTCTTGGAATATTTTCCTACTCTGATTTCTTAGCATAAGAAATATCAACTTAGTATATCTTTGGGTTGTGCTAGAATGCTCGATTTTATCATTTCTATATTTCCCTCTTTTATTTTTCACGTGTGCATGGCATATATCTATGTACACATTTTTGCATGTATGTGGCCATTGATATGTGTACATGTAGAGGTCCAAGACTGATGTTGGGTATCATCCCTGATTGACCTTCCACCTCACTCATTAAATCAGGGACTGTCAATCAAAACCATAGATTCCCAATATAAGTAATTGTCCTACTTAGCTTTATCTGTCAACTCAACACAGCCTGGAGTCAACTGAAGGACTGCCCACATCAGATTGGCCTGTGAGCCCCTCTATGTCGGATTGTCTTGATTGATAATTGATGCAGGAGGGCCATGTCTATTGTGGATGGCACCTGGGCAGGTGACCAGAGGCTAGATAAGAGAACTAGCTAAGCATGAGCCAAAACAAGCCAGCAAGCAGTGTTCTCCCATGGTTCCTGCTCTGACATCTCTCAATAGCAGACTGAGCTAGAAGTGAATAGACCCTTTTCTCCCTCAACTGCTCCAGACCAGAGTGTTTTATCTCAAAGATGGGACTAGAACACTAGAAGACCAGTTGTGCTGGCCAGCTTTCCTTCCCAAGCCTCTCTTTCCTGAGTCATAGATAGGTCTTCATGCCCACCTGACATTTATGTGGGTTTCTGGGCATCCAAGCTCAGGTCATTTTGCTTGGGTGGCAAGGGTTTAACTATTGAGCCACCTCCTCAGCTCCAGAATTTTTAAGAACTTTCTTAGATTACTAACTTGAATTTCAATTTTTAAAGTATTAAATAAAGTCTGATGAGATTAGAATAGCATTGCCAATTATTCCTGAAATGCTCCTAAATGTATCCATCTGCCTCTTTGTACTACGTATTTGTATGAAGTGATATTCTCAGCATTGATTCTTACAAAATTAGAATGTCAGTCAATTCTGAAAAACACCGAAGAGGCTTTATTTTCTGCAACATCCGGTATTTAGCTCATCCATCTATTTGTATGCAAACGTGCTTAGTATTTAATAGATGGTAAATTATGTGGACATCAAGAGTTGCTTTAAATAAGTTTCTTTATGACTTATTAGTATATGTTTGATTTGTATATCAATTTTATGAACTTATATGTCCTAGTTAGGGCTACTATTAATCGCTATGACCTTGATCAAAAGCAAGTTGAGGAGAAAAAGGTTTATTTGGCTTACACTTTCACATCATTGTCCATCATTAAAAAAAGCCAGGATGGAAACTCCGAGCTGGAACCTGGAGGCAGGAGTAGAAGCTTACTGTATTATGCTTAGAGTATTGCTTACTGCCTTGCTCAGCCTGCTTTTTTATAGAACCCTGGACCACCAGCTCGGCCGGCCCCACCCACAATGGGCTGGCCCCTCCCCCATCAATCACTAAATAAGACGTTCTACAGACTTACTTATGAATGATCTTATGAAAGCATTTCTTTTTTTTCTTTTTTGGGAGGGGTGTGGAGACAAGATTTCTCTATGTAGCCTTGGCTATCCTGAAACTTTCTCAGTAGACCAGCCTGGCTTTGAACTCATGGAGATCCACCTGCCTCTGTCTCCCAAGTGCTGGGATTAAAGGCATTCGCTGCCATCACCAGGCTGGAGGCATTTTCTCAATTGAGTTTCTCTTTGATGACTTTACCTGTATCAAGGTGACATAAAACTGTCCAGCACCCTGTGTACTTAAGGTCATGTAAAATTTCTCAGGTACAAACAGGCCAAGGAAGGAACAGGAGGGCAGAAGGAATGCTCCAGTAATTAATAATTGCTGACTTTATGGAGGACCCAGGTTCAGTTCTCAGCACCCACACTGGTCAGCTCATAACTACCTGTAACTCCAGAAGATCCAATGCTCTCTTATTGCCTGGGAAGACACATGCACATGTACATAGCCTCACCCCAAAAACCACATACACAGAATAAAAGGGGTATAAATAAATATCTTTTTCTTAAATAATGGAAAATATTTTAGAATCCTCACTCTAGCTGAACTCCTGACCCACCGAATATATGATAATATAGTAAGACTTAAAGCCACTGAGTTTGGGGCTATTTTATGTAGCAGTGGAAATAGATGCTTAGAACACAAAATTAGGCTCTAACCTCGGAATCTACATACTCATTTTTTTCTCTTCCTCTGTTGGCATTATTATTCTCTAGATCTAGACAAGGGGCCTTTCCTACATGCATATAGACTCAATTTGATCACACAGGTGTAGGTTTACATCTCTATTTGTGCCTGACAGAGATTCTGAGACATAATTCCAAACACCATGGATGTGTGATCCAATTGTCACCACATATAATCTGTGTCTGCAGCATGCAGATTTCATGGATGATATGCAGTATTTATATATAACATGTCTACATTTATTGTATGCTCACAGCTCTCTTACAGTTTTAATTTTACTTATTTATAAAAAGCTCTGGTAAGTTTATTGGAGTATTCAAGACTGTAGCAGATTTAGGGGAAAGTAACATTTTCTGACTTTTGTTCTATTACTGTTCGTGAGGCAGGGTCTCTAACAACATCCCGGCTCACCTAGAACTCACTATGTAAGCCAGGCTGGCCTTGAACTTCTTCCCTCGGCCTCCCAGGAGCTAAGATTAAGGTGTGAGCCATCACACCTGGTTAGTTTTTACTTTTGAAGTCAGTGTCCCTCTTTTGTCCTGCTTTTCTTGTCTTCATACACATTGTAATCCCCTCTGCTAAATATAAGCTTCAGTAGGTCGTGATCTTCAGTAATCAGAGCAAGGACCAGTCCTCAGTGGATATGCAGGCTGTCCATGCAATTTCTAGATATTTGATGACACATACAAACATTCATATGAACACGTCCAGAGACAGGAGGGCTTGGCAAAGCTGGGACGGTGGCTGATGGAAAGTGATGCATTCCAGTCTGACCTCAGACTATAAACCCATCAGGTTGACTGTGACCCTGGGATGGCATTTTGGGGTTTGGTGTTATTTTCCTTTTTTTTTGCTACTGTTGGACACGTTACAATTTAAAAATAAAGTGATTTTTAAAACTCATCCAAAATCCTACTTAACTTTCCATTGCTCAACAACTCATGATCTTCCATCTGGCTGCTCCTGCCTTTCTGGTGCCTGTTGACTGCTGCTCAGAGGTCCAGCAAAGATAGTTGGGCTGGCTGAAGACCAGCCCTGCACTTGGGCCTGCCTTTCCTTCCAAAGAGCAGTCTGCTCAGTGAGACAATGGCATTGCTGTTAGGAACAGGACCTTGCACACCTTGCCTTTTTGAGGGTGGAAGGTTGCCTGTGTCTTGTGTAGGAAATATTGGCATCTAAAATAGGAAGGCAAAAATATTAAAAACAACATGCACTGACATAACATTTTCAATGTCAGAGGAGTAAACATGGCCTGCCATCTCCAAATGACCAGATGAATAAACAATGGTAAATTCTCAAAGTAGAAAATTGATATGGAAGATGACTGTGAAGAGTGATAGCCAACGTTATAAATAATAATTAAAAAGGTCAAAAGAAGCATTGAATATTAAGCTTTCACCTATCATTAATTTATATTATTTTACTTTTATTTATATTAATAATATCTATTGTTGTGTGTGTGTGTGTGTATTGCGCTTATTTATATGTCTGAACACCACAGAAAAGGGTGTTGGAGTTCCTGGTATTGTGATTACCAACAATTGTGAGCCACCATGTGGTTGCTGGGACTCTGGGTCCCCTGCCAGAGCTGCCAATACTCAAAATTATGGAGCCATCTTTTCAGCCCCATTACACTGAGTAAAAAGAGAAAGGTGAAAATTGGCTATTAAGAGGGAGGAAATATGGGGGACGGGAGAGATGGAGCCTCAGCGGGCACTGGGTATACATAGGTGGTACACAGATATACATGCAAGGTAACATCCATGCTCATTAAATTAAATTAAACAAAAAGTCATAAGCAGTTGCTAAAATACATCAGGGCCCAAAAGATGGTTTAGTGGGTACATGTGCCTGCTGTCAAGAGAGGAGACCTCAGTCTGATTCCTGGAACACTGTAGTGGAAAGATCAAACTGACTCCCACAAGTTGTCCTCCACAGGTGTCCTCCCCCTCACAAATAAATAAATAAATGAAAAATAATTAAACATTTTAGTAAAGTGAAACGTAACTGTTCTGACTGTAGTTTGAGCCAGAGGCCACAAAGAATATTTTAAGTGATTTGAAATGCAAACCAAGTATACAATACTCATGCTTGATGATGACAAAAGCCCAAACAAACAAACAAACAAAAACCACAAAGTAATTAACTAACAGTATGTTGTTCTGGGAGATATTTTCCGAGATGTCAAATTATTATTGTTTTGTTTTGAGACAGGGTCTCACTGTGTATCCTTGGCTGGCCTGGAATTGCAATATGGGTCCCAGGAACTGAACCCAGGTCCTCTGAAAAGAAACCAGTGTTCCCAACTGCTGAGCCATCTCTCCAGCCCCAAATAAAAAATTTAAAAAGAAACAGGTACTATGTGCCTTCCAGTTGAGGCGCCAGACACTACCGAGAAAGTGTTCTTCAGAATAAAGCCAACTCAAATTTCATTATCTGAACAGACCCACAGGTGAGTAGGAAAGAGAAATGACAGAGGATCACAGTAACAGGTTCTATAGAAAGACTCTTAGGAAAATCCAGGCTGTGAGAAATTCTACAAGAATAGACAGTCCCAATCGGGCAGTAGTGGCACACATCTTTAATCCCAGCACCAGGAAGCAGAGGGAGGCAGATCTCTGAGTTTGAGCCCAGTCTGGTCTACAGAGCAAGTTCCAGGCCAGTCAGCGATATATAGTGAGACTCTGTCCTCCCAACCCTCCCCCCCAAAAATAAAAAGAATAAACAATACGCCCCATATTCTGCCCTCTAACAAACCTCCAGGTCATCTGATATATGCTGAATTATGAGGATCCCTGCTACATATTAATGTTTACCAATGAATTATAGCACATAGACCTAATTCAAGAAAAGAAAAAAAAAACCCACTTTGCTCAGAGAAATTTAAACAGTGATTAAAGGGCTGGAGGCATTGAGAAATCATTGTTAAATTCTGTTTGGATTATATTGCTTGTTTATCTCTTTATTCGTGTGTGTATGTATATGATGCGAGTGTTACACAGCACAATGTGGGGTCAGAGGACAATCTGTGGGAGCTGATTCTCTAATTCCACCATGTGAGTCCTGGGGATTGAAGTCAGGCTGTCAGCCTCAGTAGCTAACACCTTTACGTGCTGAGCCATCCTGCTCTTAACTCTAGACAGCGTTGAATGTGGATAATGCTGAGGTCATGCCTTAGAGAAATGTTTTAGAAACACATATTGAAATACAGATTAATTATATCATGTCCCGGGCCTCCCCAAAGTTGTCATGTGGAGGAGGAGGGGGTGGGGAGGGGCGATGAGGAGGAGGAGGCTATTGGCAGGTGGTGATAGTTGGATCTGATGATGACACATGGGGTTTCTTATGCGATTCTACTTAGTGCATTGCAGTCCTTGGATCCCCACCCAGAAAAATGTGTAAATACACGTTGTCAACTGGTCACATTGACTTACGATAGACTGTAGCCTTAAGAAGACCTAAAATCTGATTTCTGAAAGTAATGAGAGAGCATTGCTTCAGTTTGGACTCAGAAAGTCTCCCCAGAAGCTCATGTGTTTGGAAGTATTGGGGAGTGGCAGGGTCTAATGGGAGAGCTTAGGTCCCCGAGGGCGTGCTTTTTAAGTAGATTATCGGACATGGTCTTTAGTCCTGGCCAAGAGGTAAACAGGCTTTGCTCTGCCCCCTGCCGTTGCCATGATACACCATCTCATCATAGCTCCAATACAAGAGATCCAGCAGATCACGGACTATTATCTATGAGCAAAAATAAACCTGTTCTCCTCATGAGTGGATTGTCACAGCTCTTTTGTTACAGCCACAGAAGGCCGACGAACACAGGAGAGATGAGGAAGATCCTGATACAATAAAGGAGTTGAAGGCAGTCAGACTTTGATACCATAGGGACTGAATGAAGCTCAGTGGTTTTCTAAATGGAAGGCAATTTTGGTGATGATAGATCTTGGTGGATAAAAGTACCGTTTTACCGCAAGGCCTGCCTGACAGCGGAGTCACCATCATATACTATCATATTACCATCTAGAAACAGTCTCTGGATAATAAGAACCTGGAAAAGCAGATCTTCAGGTCCTTGTTCTGTTTAGAGACTGCTGCTGAAGCCGTGGGAGGTGGCTCAGTCTGTCTCACAGAAGAGTCCAGGGACAGACTTTTCTAGGAGCTTCATACCAGACTTATCACTAAACTAGGGACACCTAGCTCAACTTTCCAGCTGAACAAAGAGAAGATTTAAATGCGAAACGGGGAGCTGGCACTTTCTCTTTCCATTTCTGCTTTTTACAGGGTTTCATGTACTTCAGGCCTGCCTCCAGTTGGCTATGGAGCCGAGATGTACAACCATGCTCAGCTTTATGCAGGGCCAGAAAATGAACTTGGGGCTTCATGCTCGCTAGGTCATAACTCTTCCAACTGGGCTACACCTCCAGCCAGTCCTCTTCCTGTCTTGTTTCATTTGAAACATAGTCTCACTGTGCCATTCAGGCTGCCCTCAGACTCACGATCCACCTGCCTTATCCTCTAGAAATATTTTTAAACAGAATGTATACAAGGCAATATTACCAGTGGATTAGTGTGTATTTGGACACTGAGAATCCTTTTTGACCCATCTAGCTTTAAATTTTTAATTGGAGTGGTTTCCCCCATCCCACCCAGTTCTCAGTGCTGGGCAGTTTCCTTGCTTCGTTCACCTGGAAGACATCACTTCTTGGTTCTTCCAGCAGCAACCGCAGAAGAAAGCCATGAAATGAAAGACCATTTGAGCATTCTAAACATTCCGTGTCCAGATGCCGTCCTAACCAGCCTCCCACGTGACCACCCATACTGAAATCGGTGGAGCAATCTTAAACATCACCTCTCTCACTCTCTGTTCCTCCACCTCCAGGATGAGCGGAAAGGGAACACTTCCTCGGGGCTCAGGGAGAAGTCACTTGGGCAGATGGGGGAAGCAGGCTCTATTTCCACAGCCCTAATACTGGGTCATGTTTCCGAGACATGTTTTCTCTAAAGTGAAGAAACTGCCAGAATCCATGATTTAATGCTGACTCCTTGGTCTAGAAGGATCTATTTGGGGTTACCAGATCTCCCATTAGCCCTTGATAAGAAGGCTCACAGAGATATTAGACCATTTACAGAGCTAGAACATATGGAACAAGTTTGGGAACTTCATGCAGAACAGTTAGCCATTGTTTCAGACCCAGCTTCTCCCCCACCTCAGCCCATTACACGGTCGTTCACACAGCATTTTGAGATTCTGTGATTCTGTGCTGTCTCCAAAGGGGATAGCTACAGTAGGTTTTAAAGAGAAAAAAAAAATTACGATAGTGGTACAGCGTTTGTTTTCTGGCTTCTTTCTGTGCTGGACCATGAGATAGCACAATGCATTGCTCTAGAAGCTGGGATAACCAGGCAAAGTGGATGGAAACATGACCATTGCAGCTCTTGTCTACAGTTGTGTTCTTGGGGAAGAGAAATCAGCCCAGATCTCAAATCTCAATCTTCCGATTGCCATGGCATCCTTAGAAGTCATAGCGAGACACAAAGATGGTGACCTTGGACACATGGTTGGCCTGGAAGGAGCGGTCCAGGTACTCTGACATGTCAACATCTACCTCCAGTGTCTGAGGCCCCTTCAGGGTCTGTATAAGGATGAGCTCCCCAGTCTGCCGGTCTGAGCGCTGCATTACAAAGTGGCCATGGCTGTTCCCACCCACAATTCCAAAGCGCAGGCTGTTGGGCCCAGGATGGCCTGGAACTGAGGCTGTGGCCATGCGGAAGAGCGTGATAGGTGTCTTCAGGTTGGAAGGTAGAGAAAGGTAATGGAAGGAGATGGTCTTGGGCAGATGGCGACATGGCCTGCTATCCATGGGACAGGGGTTTCGCTCACACTGGCTAGAGCAGGGGTAAAATGGAGACAGTCAGAACTGGGAACACTTGAAAAGGGCTTCCCCATTTGCCCCCCCCCCCCAAGATGCCACACTCCTGTAGATTCTAGTATCTCTTTTAAAGAACATCATGAGAGTTGATGATTATAGGGGAAATGGAAGCTCAGAGAAGCTTCTCTGTCTTTCCTATTTCCTGTATACAATGAAATTATCCTCCCCCTACCCCCATGAACTTCATGCCCAGCCATGAGCAGCCCTAGATCTACTCACAAGGGAGATGTCTTCACGTAGCTTATGTTGCTGCTGCCCTCGGGGCACTGGGGGCTGACGCACTGGAAACCTCCTCCTGTGTTGATGCATGTGGTACCTTGGGGGCACATGTGCTGTGGACCCACACACTCATTAATATCTGTATTTCAGAAGACACAATGAAGGCTGTGAATCTTCCTGATTTCCTGTATCAAACAGATATTTGAAGCTCTAATAGGCAATGGAAGATGGGAGACTCCACACGAGGTAAAATTTCCAAATAACCAGCACTTACTCTGTGTGTGTTGGTGGCAGTACACATGCATGTGAGTGTTGTGCAGAGACCAAAGATGGACAGTTTGGGTACTTTCCTCAATCCCATCTCTACACTGTTTCTCGAAATGGGGTCTCTCACTGAACCTGGAGCTCACTGGTTCCTCTAGGCTAGGTGTCTAGTGAGTGCCAGGGATCCATGCCCTTCGAGTGAGAACTTTGTCAGGCATTCTGTTTGCTTTCAACATCTGGAACTGAGGTCTTTCAGAAGTGCTCTAGGACGGTGGTGGTGAATCCCCCTTCCCTGGGACACTTTCTTTTCCTAGGGTATTGGCAAGTGACAGGAGTTCCGCCAACACCAAGTGACTCAGCCCCAAGTGCTCTGGAGTCTCCTTATTGCCATGGCTGTCCTCACACCCAATAGGAACGCCTGCCTCCTTACCACATCCCATGCTAAAAGCAGACATCTCGACTCCATCACTTTCTATATGTGTTCTCTGTGCTCGTTACAAACATCCAGTGAATTCATCCAGCTGAAGGCTGTCCCTTCCCAAGCCCAGGTCATCCTATGTGAGCTCATATGAGTGCTGTAGGAGGATGATGGAGTGGATGGGTGGATGACAGATGAATGAGTAGGTGGATGAGTGGAAGTATAGATGGGCAGATGTGAGAATGGCTATCTGGATATCTTCTATTCTAGTGCCCAGCTACTCACTCCTTTAAGACTTACATTGGAGTCTGACAAGATGTCACCAAAAATCCACCTCTCTTTTTATATTCCAAGTCAACATATGGCTTAGGCCTCTGCCCCTTCTCTTTGTCTTCCCTCCAGTAATTCAGGGCCATTTTCTGACACCCACTGAGTGTCCTTAGTCAATGGAGGAGTCAGGCCTGAACATCCTCCCAATGAGAGCCTGAAGCAGCTGCATTCTTCCCAAAGGTCTCCGGCAGCCCCAAGCCCCAATAAAGCTGGACAAGAGGAAACTCTACTTGGGCCTGAATTGTACACAGCAGGCCCAGCTTATACATGTTTGACTTACCTGTGGCCAACTATAGTTTGAAAATATTAAATAAAATCCCTAGAAACAAGCAGTTCATTAAGTTTTTTTTTAAATAAACTGTATTACAATATATTATAGTAATCTATCTTGCTATTAGTTGTTAATATTTGCTCTGCCTAATTTATAAATTAAACTTCATGCTAGATATGTACTATAAGACAAAACTCATACATGTAGGGTTGATACTATTCAGCTGAGTTTGGGTATTGACCAATGGATGGGGGGGTGGGTGGGTACTGTGTTCTGATTGTGCTAATATGGAGAACTGATGTGTCCATAGCTATTAATCTCTGTGTTTGTCTTCAGAGGAGGTGTGGTAAAAGGAGGCTTCCTATTGGTGTGCCGCAGATCCTTTAGGTTTGTCTGGTGTCTATGATGGTGACTGTAACCTCAGCCTCTCCTTTCTAACCACACTCCTCCCTTTACCAGCAGACATCACTTGCTGAGGAAGGTGCTTATTTGCGCCATGTCTGAAAACAGAAACCTCAGCCCTGCCATCCATGGAGTCACAATGGACGGGTGGCACTTAGGTAGAACCCAGGCCAGGTGTTTTGCATTTACACTCTACCCTCCAGTCTGCTCTCTGTTCCTGGCCTGGAGTGTATGCCTAGGTTCCCAGGCCTCTCGGCTCCCAGGCCTCTCGGCTCCCGGGCTTTCTTGTTTTCAGGCCTTTGGGTTTTAGGGGAGTATGGCAAATGGAGGCCCGAGCAGCTGTGGTCTCTGGTTTGGTTTCAGCCTGGGCTCGGTTCTGGTGGTACACCAGTCACAGTTCTGACAGCCACCGTGAGCCCTGTCCCTCACTCTTGCCTGTCACTGGTGGCTCTGCCTCTCTGTTATCCTCAGCTAGCTGCCACACCTGGCCAAAGCTGTCGAGCCTCATGCTGAGGTACAGCACCTGTAGTCAGAGGACACTAGGAAGTGGACACACAGGGCCATGAAGCCTCCTAGGTCTCTTCCAATAAAGTGGACTCTGGCTGGCTTCTTGGCCTTTGCGTTCAAGTATGGCTGAAGGCATTGCTGAATAAGAGGAAGTGATATTACCAAGAAATGTCACTCACATAAAGTCAAAAGTGGCTGGATGGTTAAGCAGCTAATTTGTGTAGAATATATAACCTAATCTTTGAGAGTCCTTTTTATTAATTTCCTTTCCAAGATTAAGTATCTACCAAGATCTTTGATTCTCTTTGACTGATCACTCCCGAATGAAAACCAGGAATGAGAGCAGGGCCACTGCAGCAGGGTGACCTCTGGCCTCACGGTCATCTGTCCCTGCTGCGGTCTCACTCACCCTCACAGCTCTTTCCATCAGCCAGGATTCGGTATCCACTGGGGCAGGTACAGCGGTAGGAGCCAGGGGTGTTCACACAGGCATGCATGCAGAGCTGGGGGCGTCCTTCCTGTCCGTAGATCTCACATTCATTCACATCTGGGAACAAAGGTGCCCTTGACTCCAGGAGGCTATGCAGTCTACATCAGCTAGACTCTTCGGCAGCTGCGACTAAATAGCTGGATAAATCGGCATGCTTTACCTACAGAGGAGCATCTGGGATGCTTCCCTTCCCCTCAGTGGAGAGCAGAGAAAGCTGAAGGGGGGGGGGGAGGACGACTGATGTGGGGCACTGGAGGGGTTGCCTCAGTTTAACTTGGGAAACTCTATTTACAGCAAGTCAGGCACCCCATTCAGAGGGGAGAACTAGTTTCAGAGACCCATCTCTGAAACTCTCCTGAAACTCTCCTCATCTTAGACAACAGAGACACGGAGTAAGAGAGCCCTGCAGCCTGTGTGGTGGGGCAGCCCGTAATCTCAGCATTTGGGAGGCTGAATCACAGATCTCCATTTGAGGCCAGCCTGGGCTGTGTATTGAGACTCCTGTTTAGAAGGGGGTGGGGAGTATTTTTATTTCTGATGTTGTGATTTGAGCCTCTTAACATTCACTGGCCAGATCTCAGGGTAGAACTGCAATTGTAGTTACCAAAAGTGGGCTCTAGAGTAAGCTAAGCCGAGAGGAGGCGACTAGGGCATGAGTCTCAGTTTGTGCCCACATCCATGGCCAGGTCTGCCATAAATGTTCAGAGCAACTCTTGCCACGCCCACAAAGGCGGGGAGGCGGCTCCTCTTGGGTACAGAAGTTCCAGGCTATCACCCCTGGCTACTTTCCTACCTCCACTATTAGCTATGTTACAGAAGATGACCTTGAACTTCTCTGGTCCTCCCGTCTCCATTTCCCAAGGGCACCCTACTGGAGCCCAGCTGTGGGAAGATAAGAGGGATACTCTGAGAGGAGAACCAAGATGGGCAGGCAGCCAGTCACTTCTTTCTCCAGGAACGCCCTGGAGTCTACCCGGTAATTTCATTCATCCTGGCAAACCACGGGTATTTCCCCCCCCCCCCCCCCCCCGCACTCCGCCCGGGTCTGCAGATGAGACCCTTCGTTCCCAGGCCCATGTCCTCGCGTCTCCTCCCGCGATCCCCGTTCCTCCACGGAGAGGGAGCCTACCCTGGCAGACGCTGTTGCCGCCGGTGGTCCTGCTCAAGTGGAATCCCGCCTCGCAGCTGCAATGCTGCTCCCGCTCCACCTGCGCGCAACGCGGCGCGCGGCTGAAGGCGGGGTCGCCGGCCAGGCCACCCTCGGGGGCCGCTGCGGGAACAAGAGTGCTCAGCGCCTGACACACACCCGCCCTTTCCCCCTTTCCCCCCACCCCGGCACCCGCAGGGCGCCCCAGGATGGACGAAACCCTGTTTCCCAGCGCATACAGTACAGCCGGGAAACAATGACAAACCGAGCGATAGGACCCGTGAGAGAGGGAAAAGTAACAGCGGGACAGCCTGACAAACTGCAGTGTGAAGTCCCAGATTTATTTTGAGAATTTTGTCCCACGCGCACAATGCAGTGTACACTAGAGTTTAAGATTTTGAGCCCTCCACTTTTTCTGTTCTTCCCCTAACCCCCCCCCCCCCCGCCGTGTGTGTGTACACACGCTTGTGGCTTCTTCGATGTATTCAAGGGTAGCTGTTTTATCATTACAGTTTTTGCATCTTTCCAAGAACAGAAATTCGTTTTGTAACCACAATAAAAATAAGGTAAACGGGATAAAAACAAAACATAACAAAAGAACAAACAAACAAAGGGTCTCTCTATGGAGCCCTAGCTGGCCTGGACTCACTATGTAGACCAGGCTAGCCTTTAACTCCTGCTTCTGCCTCCTGAGTTCTGGGATTAAAGGATTTTTAAAAGGTTTTATTTTATGTTTAAGTGTCTGCATGTATAATGTACAATCTGTGGTGCCTGATGCCCATGGAAGCCAGAAGAGGGTTTCTTGATCTCCCTGGAACTGGAGAGTTAAAGGTGGCTGTGAGGCACCATGTGGGTGCTGGTAACACCTGACTTCTGTAAGAACAGCATTTGCTTTTAACCTCTGACCATCTCTCCAACTCTGGTAACGGATTTTTAAAAAACAATTCTTATAATTATTCTCAAGACTTAGGCAGCATCACTCGAGTCCAGTTCAAGGTCAGCCTGGGTAGCAGAGCTGAATTCGGACTCAAAATAATAATATTAGGGACTGGAGAGATGGCTCAGTGGTTAAGAGCCGGAACTATCACTCCAGAAGTCTTGAGTTTGATTCTGAGTTGCCAGCATTGGGGGATCACAACTGCCTGTAACTGAACTTCCAGAGGATGAGAAGCCCTTTTCTGGCCTCCATCAGTACTGCACTCAAGGGCACACACTCACACATGTGGAAACACACAGAGAAAAACACTAGGTAGAGGCTTAGAGAGTACTGGAAGAGAGGCACAGTCCAATAAGGTTCTAGGTAAGTCTGTTGGGTCATTTCTTAGTGTGTACCTGCTTACTCCTTACTTTTCATTCCCAGAGAAGACTCCAGTCTTAGGAACACTTTATAAATGATTCCTGGGCCTGAGCAGCAATGACCTGTGGGTCCCACAGCAGAAGACCACCCCCCCACACACAACAAAGGACATTTAGTGGCTACTATGGTATCACCGAGGTGAAAAGAAATAGGCTTTTTCTGTTCTTCTTTATAAACACAATGAGCTTCCAAGAAAGCCCCACATCCCCACTGTTTCAACAGGTAACTCCAGACACAAGAGCTACAGGGGGCTTCTGGGGACAGCTTCACTGTGGGAAAGGATCTGTCACGCTACTCCCACTGACATCTCAAGGCAGTCAGCACCAACCTTGTAGGTGCACTATTTAACTCTGACTTGGAGATGGCTGCTCTAGAGGGCATGAAATTGTTTTATTTTATTAGAGGCAGGGTCTCTTATATTCTACACTGGACTTGGACTCTGATATGAAGCCCAGGATAGCCTTAGATATCTGGTCCTTCTACTTCTTCCTCCCTGGAGCCTGGATCACAGATGCGCTCCACCAGGCCCAGCATCATGTGATGCTAGGGATCCAGTGCATGGTTTCCTGAATGAGAAGCAAGCATTCTATAAAGTGAGGTACATCTCCAGCCCTATGAGTTTGCCAACTCTTACTTTCTGGACCTTGCATCATCTACCAAAATGCCCTTTCCCCACAGGGCACCTACATAGAAATAAAGACAAGCCAGATCTGTCTGGCAAAGGTCTAGGACATCTTTTGGTTACACCTCTCGATTGCAGACTGGTTTGAAACCCCTCACCCATCCTTCATAACTCCCTTATCATGACTTTTTCTTGCCATGTGCTGGGACTCACTAATCAAATGTCTGGTTATTCAGATCTTAAAATACCTTGGGCTGCTGACTGTGCAGGGTGTGATAGGAACATCAGAAGGAAACACAATTGTGCTAGCAAATGAAACACCAAGCAGGCAAAGGTGCCCCAGTGTATCTTCCCAGGCCATACCCCTGATCTGCATGCTGATGAGTCTATCTCTCCAACAGAAGGATCCAAACGCTGGTTATTAAAAAGAGCAGAGCCAATCCAAGTGAGCGCCTTAACGGTACTAGCAGGGTTAGCCAGCGGAGAATCACAGAGGAGAAGCTTGAGTCTACAAGAGGCACAGAGTTCCTAACACATCTGCCTTTGGTGACCATGACCAGCATCCTTGCCAGCCCCCAGGGAGCATCCTCACCGAGTCCCACAGTGGCTACATACCAGCCTGGGTCTGATGCTGACAGTGGTTCCCAGTTTTTCCTGCGGGACAGATGCATCTGTACTGATTGACCCCTTCCACACATGTTCCACCGTTGTGACAAGGCTGACTGGAGCATTCACTGATGTCTAGGAAAGGATGTCAACACATGGTTATGTAGATTCTAATGCTATAAACAGAACAAAAACTAACCCTGGACTTGTCCTTACATTGTAGGACCACTACAACTTCCTCTCTGGGTTGGTTCTGATTTGTATTTGAGACAAGGTCTCATTAGGAAGCTCAGGTTGGCATTCTCGTGGTCATCCTGCTTTGGCCTCCTGGGAACAGACATGTAGCACTACCCCTTCACCACCCCAGCTTTCTACCTTCCCACCATGTCCTTGCACTCTCTACCTATAGGAGCTGCAAGAAAGCCCATGAGCTGAAATGCAGGCCATTGCTTCTCCAGTACCTGCCTCCCTCTGGGCCCACATGGGCTCAGTGTGCAGGAACTGGCAGAGCACCACCCATGCTCCGTGAAGAAACCTGGTGCTGTGATTTATGACGGTGTAGTGTACACATCTGGAAGCAGGTGTTGGCATTTGCCTGTGAGTGAGGCCCTTCTGTTCTCCAACTCTGCCCCAAGGTGGATCTTAGGCTGGCCTTGAACTCCCTATCTGTGTAGCCAAGGATGTAACTGAATTTAGGATCTACCTGCTTCCACCTCTGGGCTGCTAAGATTAACAGCTGTGTATCACTATGGCCATTTTAAATCAATGCTGGGGATGGAATCCAGGGCCTCATGCATACCAGCCTTATTCAACTCTATCATTATATTATCTTTCAAACAGGAGCTAAATCTTAAGAAATTAAAAAGGGGAGAGAGGATGGCCTGTTGGAATATTCAGAGACAGGACAATTAATTTTCCAAACTTATACCCAGTTCCCCTGATCTCCATCCATTGGGGATTGATGGACAGTTCTTGAGTGTCCATAAAGGGAATAGTTCCCGGGCTGAATACTCAGCTGTTCCATAGAGAGGAGAGAAGAGAGAGGAAGAGAATTTTTAAAGTTCAATAGATTTTTTTTTTCCTCTGAGTTAGGTAGCTCAGCAGTTGAGCACCTACCCTGCATGCATGAGGCCCTAGGTTCAAATCCCCAGTACTGCCCCACAAGGAAACTTGAGTTTCTGCTTTTCTCTGCTAGGCTTGTGGGTGTTTGTTGTGTGTTAGTTTTTTTTCCTCATTTACACCTTTTGTATTCTTCCTTTTTCTACAACAAATCTTATAAAATGTCTTACTTTGGAAAAGATGATTTCATAAAACCTTCAAATGTCCCAGCACATGCATACACAAGCCATTTCCATCCAAGAGGAGCTTTGTTAGCTTTGCTGACTTCACTCCAGTGCAGAGCAGTACTTACTCTTAACCTCTGAGCACCTCTCAGAGGACAGAAACCTGAGAACATCCCCTTTCGGGCTTAGCAGTGCTCTTTATTTCTGTGGGTCTCCCAAGAGGAAGACGCTCATCCTCATCCTGGCTCAGCGGGAAGGGACCCTGGCTTCCCTCAAGACTCAGGCTGTCCAAACACTGTTTATCCACAGGGAAAGCATCATTTCCATTTCTCTGTAACCTCAGGCTGGTGACATGCTTCTCCAGTCAGCCTGTTTTCGGGTGATCAATTTCCAGGAATGTGAATGTGCCTCAGACCACACCACACACACACACAAATACCCCACCCCCAAGTATTCCAAGGTCCAACCCTGTCTCTGATTACTTGCCCCCTCTGAAATCAGGCAGATCAATAAGCCATGAAGGTATGGGAAGGAAGCCAGAAAGCGTGAATGTTTATGTTCCTCATCTTGGTCTCAGCACACCCACAACCATGATCTGTCCTCAGAGAGACTCCAGTGGAAGACACGGAGCCGGGCTTGCGCCTGAACCCTCCAGGAGGGGCTAGGTAGACATAAGCTTGATAGAGATGTGAACAAGTGTCTCAGCATATTCATTTCTTCACAGGCTCCAGACAGATGTTCTGATTTCTTATCTTGATGAGCAGTCAGAGGTATTCAATGGCCGGATGCCCAGGCTGGCAAATGTTAGGTCCCAATTGAAGGATAGATGTCATCACATTCAAGTGTGTCCCAGGCTGTGGCATTCAGTTATGACTTTAGAACTGTGGTGAGGACACTGGCAAGATGGTGAGAAAGGCTGGCAAGCCAAGGCATGGGCACAATCATGGACCCATCTTCTGTTTTATGAATAGGTATTTTTCTAGGAAAGTGAATTGTCATATGCATACTCTTTTAAAAATATTTATGTACGTATATATGTATATGTGTGAAACAGGGTCTCAAGTAGCAGATGCTGGCCTTGAACTTGATACGTAGCTCAGGATGACCTTGATCTTTGGTTTCCTGTCTCCGCATCTTGAGTTCTAGAATTACAGGCACGAACCGCCATGTCTGACGTACGTGGCTCTGGGCATTGAACTCAGGGCCTCATCCACACTAGTCAAGTACATGACCAGATGAGCTACATTCTTACCACCTCCTGTCCTTTTTCATTCTCCTTTGCTCCGGGCTTCTGCATCTGTTTCAAATTTCCCATTATTCCAGTGACTTCATTTCTAAGGTTTTCTCATTTTTAAAATTTTCTTTTACATTTCATTATTTTAATTTTGGGAGGGTTGGGGTCACATCAGTGCCATGAGAGGAGAGGTTAGAGAATAATTTCAAGAGTCCGCTCCTTCCATTCACTGCGTGAGTCCCAGGGATTGAACTCAGATCATCAGGCTTGGAGGCAAGAGCCTTTCCCTGCTTAGCATCTCTCTAGCCTAGATGTTTCTGTGGTCTTTATATTTTAAAAACTTCTATTGGCTTGTTTTTGAAATATTGGTTTATAATTTCCTTCTGTTTTATGGGTATGTTTCTGGCAATTCTTTGTTGTCCATGGAAACTTTGTTTTCTTTTTTTTAATTTTTATTTTTGCATCGCGGCTTGCATGGGATCACCCCCCCCCCATCCATACTTACATGAATTAAGTTTCCCCATGTACCTTTAGCCGCTTGATGCCTCTAAAATTTCTTTTCCTGTTACTTTTTCTGTCAAGACCAAAACCAGAATCTTCTGCCTCCTTGGCTCTGTCTTGATGGTATTAAAATTGTTTTTAGATTTGTTTTATTATCTTATGTCCATCTCATGCATGCAGATCCTGTGGAGGCCAAAAGAGAGCAAAAGATCCCCAGGTCCTGGAGTCATGCATGATTGTGAGTTGCCATGTGCATTTTGGGAACCAAACCCAGGTCCTCTACACAAGCAACAAGTGCTTTTAGCTGTGGAGCCAACTCTCTAACTCTCTTGATGGCACTTTTATGTGAACAACCATATCTTATTTGCATGTGTTTTCTCTGTGTTCAACTTTGGGTCTCCCCAGTATTTTACCAGGAAACTTTTGGGGACTCTTGTTCAGACTCTCCCTGGAGCTGAGGTTTCCTATTAAAGCATCCTGGCTGAGGGTATAGCCTATTGGCAGATTGCCTGTCTAGCATATCTCAGGATCTGGGCTTGGTCCTCAGCATAGACCTGGGTGTGATCACCCACACCTGTTATCAGATGCACACTATGGAAGAGTGATAAGAGAGTTAAAGGTGAGGTGGGCAATTTTACGTCCAGTCAAGCTGACCTCTGACAGATTGTCTCAAAAATTTTTGAGCTCAGAGAACTGACCCTGAACTTTTCTTCAAGAATCAACCAATGACTCTCAGAAGGAGGATCCAAGCAATACTGTAAAAGCTTTGGATTTAATCTCTAGCACCACAAAGACTCAATGT
Organism: Phyllotis vaccarum; assembly: GCA_033318265.1. NCBI lineage: Eukaryota > Metazoa > Chordata > Mammalia > Rodentia > Cricetidae > Phyllotis > Phyllotis vaccarum. Next base: position 156,823,716 of record JARWLC010000001.1, on the reverse strand, counting down.
AATTGCAGCAGCACTTCAGAGGTAGAGGCCACAGGGTCAGAAGATCGTCCTTGGCTACATATTGAGTTCAAGGCCAGCCTGGGTTACATGAGGCTCTGTCTCAAAGGGAACAAGAAGAATATAAAAAAAAAAATAAAATAAAAAATGCCTTCACAGAGAGAAAGAAAAATTACACTCAGGAAGCCAAATGGCTCCTTTCCACTGTGGACTTCCAGAGCTCCTCTGCCCCCTGCATCCTTAATGGTGTTGTTATGTATAATTTACTTCTGTGTCAAGCAGGGTTCCCCACTCTCCTTCCAGTCAGTTGGCACAGAGTGGGTACTGGCCAGTTATTAAAGTGTTGCCAAGTGTTTCGCTGGCACCGACAGTTTGTGTCTTGAAGTTGTTGCAATGATAGAACTGCCGATGTGGAACTTGAACTGGGCACACTCAGAAGCTGCTGGTCACCAGATTGCTGAGCTCCAGCTGAATGGAACTGTCTTGGCAGGAGAGGAGGTGTCCTGAAGACTTTTGGGATCACCGCTCCCACCCACTGGCTCTCACAGTACCAAGGCAAAGGACATCAAGAATTGAGACTTTTCCAGGATTCTCATCCTGGGGGAAGGAGGAAGCTAGAGCTTGGTGCCAGCCAGAGAGGAACTTGTCTCCCAGGAAGAGAGTTCATAAAGTTTGTTGTGTGTGCGTGCGTGCGTGCATGCATGAGTGTGTGCATGTGTGCGTGTATGTGTGTGTGCATGCCTGTGTGTATGTATGTGTGTAATATATGTATATATTTTAATGTACATGCATGGGGCAGGGACAGGTGTCACATGCCAGAATGAAGACAAGGGTCAACATTGAATGAGTGTCTTTCTCTACTGCTGTCCATGTTTATTTTATTTTATGTGAATGTGTGTTTCGTCTGCATTTATGCCTGTACATCTTGTGTGTGTCTGGTGCCCACAGAAGCCAGAAGAGAACACTGGATCCCCTGGAACTGCAGGTACAGACAGTTTCGAATGAGCCACCATGTGAGTTCTGGGAATTGAAGCCAGGTCTTCTGGAAGAGCAGTCAGTGCTCCTAATCATGAGCCATGTCTCCAGTCCTTCTATCTTAGTTTTTGAGAGCTCACACCCTGCTTTTATGTCTATTTAATTGGCCTGTGAGGACAGGTGGCCAAGTATAGTTAAGGCTGCCAGGGCTGCAGCTCTGATCCTAACAACTTCGACAGCACTAGGTCTCATCCGTATAATCTAGGCTGTCACGGCTCCCTGAGAAGATGCAATAGCAGTGAGTGATCTGGCATTGCTGAAGCTCTGGCTGAAGACAGCATGCCAGTTGATCCAGTTGGTTGAAACATACAAATACTTTGTTCTATTAGTACAAGGTAAACGTCCAGGCCCAGTTTACACTTAGTGAGCTGAAAAAATATCCAAGATCCTATTTTGAAAAGAAATTTAAATATAATCACTTTATTCTAGCCAACTCACAAATCAGGCATCATACAGATAATTTAAGGCAACCATCCAAACACTGACCCAGTCTCTACTCTCTCCATCTCACTGAACTTCTACACAGTTAGAATGTTGCTCTGAAGCCTTGGGGCTTCCCCCGGACTTTACACTTCCACTATTAATTGCTTTGCTCCTCTGTCTGACTACCTATCTATCTTGTCTTTCTATGTATCTATGTCTCTATCTATCTAATGGCTCTAGCCACTTCAATAGCAAGAAATTTAAATTCACTTATCTACCATGAATATATATATATATATGACAGAGTTGTAAGCAGAGAATAAAAGCTCCATATGTCATTACGGCTCATGTGTCTTTACTTCCCTTCTGTACTTTTTCTTCATCACCTAATATTTTTGGGAAAAATTGAAATTATTTATTTATGTTATATGTATGTGTGTGCCTGAGTGTACGTCTTGTGTACCATGTGTGTATAGTGCCCAAAGACGCCACTTTATTTTAAGAACTTGGAGCCCTCTAATTCTGGACTGGCTGGCCAGTTTGTCTCTCTGCAGTGTTGGGTTACTGGCACACACCTCTGCACATGACGTTTATGTGGATGCTGGGGATTCAAACTCAGAAACTAGAGGGTGCTGAGAACTGAATCCATGTTCTCTTTAAGAATAATAAAAACTCTTAACAGCTGGAAAAAATAGCATTTATTATGTGTGTGTCTGTCTGTGTGTGTGTATGTGTGTGTGTTTATATGTGTGTACATGTATATGTGTGTGTATGTGTGTTTGTGTATATGTGTAAATATGTATGTATATGTCTATATGTGTGTGTGCATATGTGTCTATATGTGTTGTATGTATTTGTGGGTATGTGTATATATGTGTGTATATGTGTATATATAGGTGTGTGTATGTATGGGTATGAGCATGCCACGGTATGCGTGTGGAAGTCAGAAGACAGCTTTTTTTAGGAGTTGACTCTCTCCTCCTACTATATAGGTTCCAGGGATTGAACTCAGGTCACCAGTCAAGAGTGCTGACTCCCACTACAGATACACAGACACTCAGTCCAAGGACAGGGTGGGGGAAGGAGACCATGCCAGCCCCATCACGGTGATCAGAAGTGGACTCCAAACAAATGTCCATAACAGGGCAAGAGAGAGACAAATGTAGGGGGTATGTGCTACAGAACACAAAAAGGCAGATCAGGCCACAGTGGCCAAGTGAATGGGACCTGAGGGTGCTCAGGAGACATGGAAAGAACCCACGGGTCTGCAACTCAATCTGGAAGTTTAAACCACAGATGCCCAAAGCAATGAAAAGCAAATGCCTAAGGTGGCATTTTTATCATTCATGAGGTGTTTAATTAGATGGAATTCCTTCCCAGTTAGCATGAACAGCAGGCTCTGGCATTTCCCCAGGTATGCTTGTATGGCTCATGGTTTATCATCTGCTTGGTTCCCAGTAAGGACTGAGAGCTGGAGCTCAAGCTCCTTCCAGGAGACAGGAAAGGGTGCCCTGGAGTGCTGTGTGTCTCAGAGCCTCTTGCCAATCCCCACTATGTTTTCTGAGGTCTCTTTGTTTTTTGGATTTTTAAGTATTCAAGGCTATCGGTTGTATCAGAGTGGTAGAGCTCTTGTCTAGCATCATGAGGTCCTTGGTTAAATTCTCAGTACTCACTGAAGATTTGAGACCAGACTGGGTAACATAAAGAGGCCCTATGTTACCTCAATGAACACCCCCCTCCACAAGCCCCCTGTCCACACTACTCTTGAATTTGTTTAAGATTTATGCTCCTTTTAATCCTAACTAAAATCATGGGCATTTTGTCTCAAAAGATGTTCCATGGATGTTTAAAAATGACTGATAGCAGTGATTTAAAAAAAAAAAAAAACAACAATAAACCAACTTTGATCTCTAGACTTTTTAAAAGCCAGTAAATCAAATGTGCCAAGCCTCACTTTTCTCCATTGTCAAATAGCTCTGTTCTCAAGCCCAGCACAGGGAAACCTTTCCTTCCTATGACCTAGGAAGGTCTCTCCTGGAGCTGTCCACACCAAGTCTCAGCCTAGACCCACAGGTCAACTGAGGGATTTCTTCTTCTCCAGACTATGCCAGGAGCCCCATAAGCAGACTGCAGCCCGGGCGGCTCAGATGTCTTCTCCTCTGCTTCCTTAACCTCAGTAGATCCAGGCCCGACATTGATATGGTCCAGTCATTTTTGATGGTGTTGTCTTGCTTTGGTTTAATTTTAGTTTTTGAAGCAGGGTCTCCCTCTGTAGCTCAGGCTAATCTCAGACTTTAGGCAGCCACCTGCCTCAGCCTGTTAAGCACTGGGATTATAGTTGGAGATACTTAACCCAGCTAAAAGCCAGTCTTTTACTTCCTTCCTTTCTTCCTTCCTTCCTTCCTCCCTTCCTTCCTTCCTTCCTTCCTTCTTTCTTTCTTTCTTTTTTGAGAAAGAAAGCCCTGGCTGTCCTGGAACTAGCTCTGTAGACAAAGCTAGCCTCAAACTCAGAGATCTGCCTGTCTCTGCCTGCCAAGTAGCTAGAAATAAAGGTGTGCAGCCAGGCAGTGACAACCATCTGTAAGTTTAGCATTTGGAAGGTAGGGGGCTAGAGGCAGGAAGATCATGAGATCCAGGTCATCCCTAGCTGTAGAGTGAGTTTAAGGTCAGCCTGGGCTATATAAGATCCTATCGCAAACAAACAAATTCAGTAGCCAAAGTCCAGGACAGGGTAAGATGTTGGGAAGTGAAGTGGCTTTGTGTAAATTCCTTACCCAATCTGCACCTCAGATTCTCTATAGGCAAACCAAGAGCAGATGGTCACGGGGACTAAGCAAGTTCATGCTGATGAAAACCACTCAGCCTGATATAGACGTGAGGGGACAGACATGCATGAGGAATGGCTTGAAGGCAGAGGAATGCTGAAGAACCATGGGGAGGGGGAGATGGCTGAGTGGATGAAACATTCGCCACTTAAGTGTGAAAACCTGAGTTTGAATCTCCAGAACCTACGCATAGACTTTGGTAGTGGGCACCTGGAACACTAGCACTCCACTCATGAGATGAGAAACACAGACAGACAGACAGACAGGATACGCCCTGCAAGCCCGCTAACCAGCCAGCCTGGCGTACACAACAGCAAACAATGAGACTGAAGGTGAGGACTGACACTCAAGGTTATTCTTGACTGCTGTGGCATGTATTCATTCACCCGAACCCCCCCCCCACACACACACACACGGAAAAAAAAAGAGAGAATCAGGTGTGCCTCTGGCGTCTCTGGGATACTCTTGACCAGCATACCTACTCCATGTGGTGTGGACAGGCAGAACGGCCATACCTCTGCAGTGGGGCTTTTCTCCAGCCCAGGTGCCATTAGCAAGACACACCATGCTGCTGGGACCAACCAGCCGGAACCCAGGGTTGCAGGTAAAATGGACTTCATGGTCTACCAAGTACTTGCTTCCGAACTTTCTGCCATGAAGAGGGGCGTCCAGAGCCGGACAGGAGGCTGCAAGGCAAAGAGGAGGGATTAGGAGCCTTCCCCCTGGGCTGCAGCTGTGGAGGTATGGATGTCACTCATAAGACACCCACCCCTCTCTGCTGAGGGATTGCTGCAGGCTGGGGACGGTATTGGCCATCTCATGAAACCCTCCCAGGATTCTCTAAGACCGAGGGAAGACACAGCTGCCCTAGTGGAAGCTGAGGAAACCGATACTCAGATGTGTACAGGGCTACACAGTGCAGTGCCAAGCTTCAGACTGATGAGGCCAACACCTTCTGCCTCTGCTTTCTCTTGTCTCCAGATAATGTCCTAAGACTCCTGAACAGGCTCTGCCTACTGCTGGACCAGCTCCTCCTTCCCTTCTTCAGGCCTCTCTTCAAATGTCACCACTTCTCAGTGGGATCCCTGTCCCCAATCCACACTACCCTCTTCTTAGCATCTGTGACTACTTCGGGTGTCTTCATGCTAGCTCTCAGTGTTTTTCCTGAGCACAACCCAGCCTGTGCTGTTTCTGTTGCCCCTGCCCTTTCTAGACACACAGAGTATGTTCTAAAAAACGAAGCTTGAAAGAAACATGACTTATTGAACCTCTGATGAAAGCTTCCCCTGGAAATGTTACCTCACACAACAAAGAAGGCCCTAAGAAGACAGAGCCACAAGGGACCAATGATGTCAGGTATCCCACAGGCTTTATTTTCTGTCTCCTGAGGCCCTAGACCAGGAGAAACCCAGTGTTCACCTCTAGGCCTAGAAAATATGAAAGATGTCACCAGGAAAGCATGACCCAGTGTTTGAGCTCTCCCATTAGTGGAGGAAGAATGAGGTGTCCCATTGTACCCCAGACAAGTGGGACTTACCCTAGAAGCCCTCCTTCTCACCCCAACTGGGTGGGAAGCCAGAACCATGCTGGTTTATGGAAATATCAAGTGCAGCCTCTGGGAAGGTCAGAGTGGAAGATATACCTGCTGGGAGGGCATATGTGGGAAGTAGCTGGGCCTCCAGGCTGTGAACTTAAAATAGACTGTTACACTAAAAATAGAAACGGGACCAAAAGCAAAATCAGAGTCAAATGTGCTCTCCGGGGAGGGCAGGGAGGTAAAAAGCACCTAGACTTGCAGAGTCATGGCTTTGACAATTCTAGGGGATTGTAGGTTGTTACCTAGGCAGCTATTAAGACTAGAATAAGAGGTATAAGAGGAAATGGCTGGGTGTGGTGACAAACCATAGCTCTTGGGAAACACAAGTAGGAGGATTTTGAGTTCCAGGCCAGGCTATATACTGAGACTCTATCTTTAAACACACACACACACACACACACACACACACACACACACTCACATACACACACACTCACACACATACACACACTCACACACATACATATTCACACACTCACACACATACATATTCACACACTCACACAGCACACACATACACACACATACATATACTCAAACATACATACACACTCGCACATGCACTCTCACATACACATATACACTCACGCACTCACACATGCACTCACACACATACACACACACACTCTCTCTCACACACACAAACAACAACAAAAAAACAGTCTTGGAGATAGATACAAACCATAATCTCAGCACTTGGGAGGCAGAGGAAGAAGGATCAGGAGTTCATGATTATCCTCGGTAACACAGCAAGTTTGAGGTCAATGTGAGCTACATAAGATATAAACAAATGAGAGAGCTGTGGAGGTGGCTCATGGGTAAGAGGGCTTGCTGCTCTTGACGAGGGTCAGGGTTCCAATCCCCTCTTCTGTCCTCTGTGGGCACATGAACACACATAAATACAGCACACATAGGCACACATAAATAAATCGTTAAAAAATATTTGGAAATAAAAGACTGTAAAATATAGGGGAGAGGCGTAACCTTAATGTGCAAGTATATACACACACTCACACACACACAGAATATACACACACACACATACATAAACGCACACACATACATACACACACATACACATATATATACACACACATAAGCACACACCCATACATATATACACACACACTCTACATGTACACATACACATACACACACTCGCACAGGGGCACACTGGATGGAGAGAGTTGCGGGCTCTAGAGTGCAGTTCTTGGCCGTAGCTGGATGATCTGGGACCCACCTGGAGGTGCATCTGGGGCCACTTTGCTCACGGTGTTTTGCAGTGCAGTCAGCCGACTCTTCATGTTTCGAATGCCTTCAGCGAAGCGGGTCTCCTGACCCTTCAGCAGCTGCTGCAACTGGCGGATGGTTGTCAGGAGCTGCTGTTTATTGAGACAGCTCTGGGGAGAGAAGAGACTGTTGTATAGGCCTTTACCCTACCACCGTGCATCTGGGCTTCAGAAGCCTGAACCACAGGCTTCAAACTCCCCAGGGCTTTGGTAGAGCAGCCTCTCCAAGGCACCTTCCTGCCAGATACTTCACCTCTTTTGTTCTCAACCTGTGGGTCACGACCCATTTGTGAGTTGAAAGACCTGTCACAGGGGTTGCCTAAAACCATCAGTAAATTAGATACATACAATTCAAAGCGGTAGAAAAATTACAGTTAGGAAGTAGAAAGAAAAACAATTTTATGGTCGTGGTCACCACAACATGAGGAACTGTACTAAAAGGGCGCAGCATTAGGAAACTTGAGAATCGCTAATCTACCTGAATAAGGCATCATCTGGCTTAAGTTGCTAGAGACAGCCCAAGTACATGTATGCTAGCCCAACTTCATCCCTTGACACAAAAAAAAACAAAGGTAGGATTGGTAACTAAATGACTAGGTGCTTAAGCGACCATTTGAACCCAAAGTTCCTTATAATCACTGGTGTGTCAGTCTAAAAGACACACAAATTCCTCCTCACTCTAACTTAAGACTTGGAATTCTGGGCCGGGTGAAATTTCCCTTTCTTTCTCCATTGAACACTCTGAAAGGCAAGAAATAGTAGAACATACAGAACGGTCAGGGAGGCCTGGTGGTTCCTAGGCTTTAAAAAAGGTAACAAGTAAATAAGGGAAGAAATAGAATAAAGAAGTATTCAATACAGTCAATGTCCAGTTCTGATGAATTTTAATAGTACTTTTTTTATTTTAAGGAGAAATGGGATAGTACTTAACAATGACAAAGACTATCTGACTTAAAGCAACTTAAACATCATACTGGATGATAAAATTGTGAGGTTTCCTTATGCTCTTTATTGCTTTCAAAAGTCAGGACATCCGGGGCTAGAGAGATGGCTCAGAGCTTAAGAGTGGCTCCTGCTCTTGCAGAGAATCCAAGTTTAGTTTCCAACACACACAGGAGCAGCTTGAGACTGCTTGTAAGCTCCAGAGTAGCCGATGCCCTCTTCTGGATTTAAATGGCCATTTGCACATACACATTCACATCCTGCTGCCCCCACCCCAAATACAGACACCCCTCACACACATATTCACATAGTTGAAATAGAAGAAATCTTAGAAAGAGTCGTGGGTGGAGGCAAGAGAGAGAATACATCCAGGAAAAAACCTTAGCCTTGGGTAATCGATTCTGAGCTAAGGTCGTTCTTGTTCATTTGGGGAGCTGTGTGTCATGGAGCATATATAATCCGTCCGCCCTGGCTTGTATTGTAAGGGAGGAAGGGCAGTACATCAGTACTGTGATGGTGCATGTTTAGGGACATGTATCATTTATTTTTGGCTTTTCCACTGAGTATCGGTTGTATGTTGTAGTGTGTATATGTTCATGTGTATGGCCACACACGTGTGCAAGTAGACATATGTAGAGGCCAGAGGTTGATGTTTATGTCTTGCTTAATTACTCTTTCACTGAAACCAGAGCTCACTGGTTCCAGTAAACAAGCTGGCCATCAAGCTCCAGGAATTCTCCTGCCTCTGCTTACCCAGGTTTAAGACTAAAGCTCACCAGCCTCCTTCACTGCTGCTAGGGATCTGAATTCAAGTTCTCATATTTGAGCTGCAAGCACTTTACCCGTCTCCCGAGTCCCATGTACAAGTTTTATAACTAAAAGAAATGTGTACAAGCCAGTGAGGCAGCTGGGCAGCTGAGGTATGTGGCCTCCACAGCCTGGGCAGTATCCAACCTGGGCCGTGGAGTCGCTGTGGTCACAACCGGCTACTCTCCCGGAGAGACTGCCAGGCTACCACACCTTGGAGTCTTCAAACACATGACTCATGGGCAAGATTCAATGGATGTTTTGACAAAACTGAGTTCCCAGTTGCCCCTGAAACTTGTTAACCCACAGGGGTTCCTTGGCCTTCACCGTAAGTGGGGCCTGATGAAGCATAACCCAGAGGCAACTTCCAGGCAAAGAAGTTTATTTTTCCACTGTCTCCTCTGCTGCTGGCCATCCATCCCTTCCACACAAGTTCTGGGCAGCTGGGCGATGACCAGTTCTTACCTGTTTGACACTGCATGGCCAACTCGCCCAAACCTGAGCTCCCACACCTATCTTCCTGTGCAGAAGAGAAAACAGATGCCTTTGTGGCTTATGTCCATTCCATTTGGGATGCACTTCTTCCTATAAAGACAGGCTTCTCTTGCTTAGAGGCTGTTTGGCAGCTGGCTGGCCTCTGTGTGTGGAGAAGGCAGTCTTTACTTGTGATTATTATCAGGATTATGTTAGTCTCCATGTGACAGAGAAGCTGAAAGTCAAGTGATTTGACCCAAATCATGTAACCTGGGAGCGACAGAGTCTGTGAACCTATGACTTTCAACCTTCACCAGGAGCAGACTTAATTGCTCTCACATAACCCTGTGTGGTGGGGTCTTTTTCAGGAATTTACACTAGGAATTAACAGCCTTAGAGTGGGTTTTTTAAAACTCCTATGCAAGTTGGAGATTTGACAGTGTGGCCAGGAAGTAGTAGCTTGGGAAGGTACCTTTCCTCACCAGATGTCAGGTCATGATATGTAGGAGGGAGCTTGCTGGGCCCAGGGATGTGTAAGGGCTCGGGGTTGAAGTGAAGAGTTCTCAGTACCAAAGGCTTTTCTGGGAAGGGCAAGCGTGGGAACTCTGAGTGGAGGGGAGGGGGCGGGAAGTAACCAGAAGAGAGTGTACATGTGAGTAGGGAAAGGGCCTGTTACCATGTAGCCACTGGGCAGCCATGTTTCTATAGCCTCAGGACTGTCCCTAAAGACAACTACCACCATGTGCTTTATCCCTCCAGTGTCGCTGGAGAGAGACCTAGCAGTGCTAACACAGGCAAGGAGGGAGCCAGCTGGAAAGTCTGTGATGACTCATTGAGGAAGGCGGGAAGGCTCTCTCTGGCATACACATCCCTGTCTGACCTGCTCAGGTAGTGCACGGAAGATCTCGGGTGCTCTTGGCAAGCTATTCTATGAGAGGCAGGGGCTGAGGGAACAAGTGTCTCCCACAGAGGTCAGAGGGTCTCCACTGCAACTGCCGCTAACCAGGCTGGTCTCTGATCCCAAAAATGTTAGACATGAGCTTGTGGGAGCAAGGTTCAGAGCTAGCTTCCTCAGTCTAGAGCCAAGTCCACCTGAGAATGGGGTGACAGGGCTGGAACCCCTGCTCAGCCAGGGCAAGTGCTCAAGAGGCATGAGTTTTGGTGACAAGTGGATCATGGAGGAAGATAAAGGGGACAGAATGGTCTCATTTTTAAACGGAGACAGTTTTATCATCTTCACTTGTTCAGAAAAAGCACCCATCTTGAAAATCAACTCAAAATAAAACTAATTCAAACAAACGCCAATGTTAACTTCCTACTCTGTGTTACTTTCTGAGTCAGACCAACCATACACATCCTTACTATCACCTGGACAGGCTAGGTGACCGCACAGCTCTGCCAGTTTCCTCTTATATTGGATGTAGGGTTACTTTCACATCAGTGGACACAGCATGTCTAATTCTAGGTGTCCACTTCCATCCCTCTGCGGACATTTTTAGTCTGGAGGGGGGGCTCCTCCTCCCCAATCCTCTGTCCACTGTGCTCTCCCACCTACCTCCATCATCAGCCCAGAGATGAAGCACTTGAGGCTAGGGGACAAACCATTTCCTCTTCTCAAATATACCCTCTACTGAGGAACTGCAGAGGTAAGAGGCAAGCCTGCCCGGCGCCTAGAGGCTGACAGGGCTACTCCTTCTCACTGGAAGATTACAGACTCAGCCTGTACAGGTGACCCTAGGCTCCCCACAACCTTCTGCAATAGACCTCCCATTCTGTAGGAAAAATTCAGCAAGGCTGTCACCAAGCAAGGTCAACCCCAGTCCCACGCCTCTCCTTGATCTGGGCCCTTGATCTCACAGGCTTCTTTTTCCTTGAGGAGATTCCCTCAGGTTGGTGTAAGCATCTGTGTCTGGCTGTCAGGCTGGAAGGACAGGACAGTGGTACAGCTCTTGTCTAGCATGCTCAAGGTAATGACTGCAGAAACAAAACACAACAAAAATTGGAAGTCTCTACACCCGGCTTATGCCACTGACAAAAACCCGTGGGGAAATCGCCTATTATTTTTTAAATAACATATAAGGCAAAGCCAAGATAAGTGGAGAAATTTTTCCATTTCTGAGGGAATTTTTTCCCTTTTTTTCTTATTTATTTATTTGTTTGTTTGTTTGTTTGTTGTTTGTTTGTTTGTTTGTTTAGACAGGGGTTTTGTATAGCTCTGGCTGCCCTGGAACTTGTTCTGTAAACCAGGCTGGTCTTGAAGTTACAAAGATCCATCTACCTCTGATTAAAGGCGTGTGCCACCATGCCCAGCTTAGGGATTCTCTCTGCTGCTCTTGAAAGGGACATCACTTCACCTAACTGAAACCTAGATGTAACAGATGTGAAGCCTTCTGTGAGGAGCGGGGTCATACCATCAGTCCTGCTCAGGCACAGATGGTTCTAGAACATGGTGTCAGTGCTGAGAGCTGGGCAGAGGAGCCATTCTAGAGAATAATGATAATACTCTGTCAGGGACCTATAGAGATGGCTCAGTGGGTAAGAATGCTTGCCTAGCACTTGGATGAAAGGCTGGGCTTGGGTGTGTGCATTTGTGACCCTAAAGCTGTGGAAGTGGATGACAGGAGGTCACTGGAGTGGGCCCCAACCCTGCTCCAGATACACTAGGAGAGTCCCTCAGAACTTGCATGTTCCTCTTTCTCTGAGAATCAATCAGGAGAGGTGAGTCTTCAGGGACACTTTATACCTAGATCCCACCAGTTGACTGAGGGGGTCACAGCTAAGGATTGTGTATGACCCCAAGATGACCTGTCTGCATCCCAGAACTTAGTAGGCCTAGCCCTTCCCATCTCTACCATTCTGTACAGGCCTCCTTGCTACTGGGCTCAAATTATAAATAAAGTCAAAACCCAGAGTCCACCATCAAGACTCCCACAGGCAGGGTATATGGGGTGAGGGGTCTGGATGGTCCTTAGGGTTTTTATGAACCCAGCTGAGGGGTCTTCTTCATGATGCTGATGTGTATTAGCACGGTAACAACTTCAAGAGTTACCTTACCGATAGAGCCATGGGCTCTCAGGCGGCCACAGATGACCCCTCAGCCTGGGAGGGGCTGCCTCCCAAGCTCCTTTCTCCTAAGCCACAACTATGTGTCTCGTCAGCATATTGTTAATGGAAACACAGATGTTTTGGTGCCTTTAGGTCTCAGAGAGGACAAAGCACACTTGCCAACTCAGGCCTGCTAAGCCAAGGCTCTAGGCCCTCACCACTGAGTCATAGCAAAATTCCTACATTGCTTTTCTCTGGAGCTTTGTTTTTAGACCAAGTCAAGGGCTATAACTCCTCCACTGAGTGCACTTGAGCATGTGTGTGAGCACATGCATGCGCTTGTATACACACACACACACACACACACACACACACACACACACACACACACACACACACGAAAGAGGGAGAGAAAGAGCTACCCACAGACCTTGCATGAGGGTCTTCCAGAGAAGCAGAGCCAATAGGAAATAAATATGGCCACATAGCTAATATACCAGGATATGTTTAATATCTAAGGTACAACAGACATATTTTATGTATATCATATTTTTATTGTTAAGATTGATTTATTTTTAAATTTGATGTGTATGTGTCTTTTGCTGGTATGTATGTTGTGCACAAAAAGCATACAGTGCCTATGGAGGCCATAAGAGGGAGTTAGTCTCCTTGGAACTGGAGTTCCAGATGGTTGTGAGTCACCACGTGGGAGCTGGGAACTGAACCCAGGTTCTCTGCATGAGCAGAAAATACTCTTAACCACTGAGCCACCTCTCCAGCCTTTGATATGTATCATTTGTGTGTGTGTGTGTGTGTATGGTACCTACATTCCTACACACACTCATGAGGGAGAGAAAGGAAGAGAGAGATGTGGGAGGTGAGGTAAGCTCATTGGCTCACATAATTGACAGAGTCTATGGTGCTGTTGCTCCTCAGATTCAAAGGCTGTCTGGAAGAATTCCCTCCTAGTTTGCAGAAGATGAAAACGCCACATTAAGAGTCATCTCTTTCATTAAGGCCACTGATGTAAATGTTAATCACATATAAACAACAGTGACATAGAGGGAAGCCATGGTTTAGTTAAGTTGACACACAATTACTCATCCAAGGGTTCCTCCTCGAGTCTTCCTTTGAGGGCCAGAGCCCAGGGCATTTTGAGGTTCTCTGTGTTTGTGGTGTCAGGAATGGAATGTACACACGGGAGGCAGGTGTCTACCACTGCACCACACACACAGCCTATGGTTTTAATTTGTACCCTACGGGCTGTTGGTGATTTTATATTTATACCAAAACTGCTTTTATTGTTTCCTCTGTCATGGAAACAGTAACATTGGCTCCTTCTGTTTCTCACTACTCAGCAAGCCCTGTGAGTGGTCAGCAGGAGCCGGGCCAGCTCAGCCTTCTCTCCCTAACATGTGCCAACATGTGTCACACATCTTCTCGTCTATGTATTTCCTCTTTACCAAGCTCCACTAGACAGGAACATCTATTGACATCACTATTCACTGGAGGAAACTGAGTCTCAAAGGGTAGAAACCTGCTCCAATTACCCAGACAGGAGAAGGCTGTGCAGAACAAGACTTTTGGGACAGTACTTGTCCTGGTGGCAAACTATGCTCCCATGCTGTGGCTAGGGACATGCATTCTTTTCATGAAGTCAGGGACAGGTATTCCAGGGTGATACTAGCACCGTCACGCAACACCAGCACATTAATGTGTTTTTATACTACATTGTAAATGACTGAACTTCCCTACAATCAATCTCTCTCTCTCTCTCACTTGCTTGCTCTCGCACTCTCTCCCCCTCTCTCCCCTCTCTCTTTCTGACTGCTTGTTTCTAATTCTGTGAAGAATGCCTTTGGGGTTTTGATTGAATCTGCAGGCTGCTTTTGGTAGGATAGGCATTTTACAACATTAATTCTTCCAGTTTAGAAACATGCAAGTCTTCCCATCTTCTGGTGTATTCTGCAATTTCTTCTCTCTCTCTCTCTCTCTCTCTCTCTCTCTCTCTCTCTCTCTCTCTCTCTCTCTCTCTCTCTCTCTCTCTCTCTCTCTCTCTCCCTCCCTCCCTCCCTCCCTCCCTCCCTCTCTCCCTCCCTCCCTCCCTCCTTCCCTCTCTCCTGCTTGCTTGTCTTGATTACTTGTAGACCAGGCCTGACTCTTCACGTCTCATGGTCAGTCAGCCCCTGGGGATGCATATGTTCTTACAAATGGTCCCTCTCTAGGCATGTACATCTTACTTTCTTAAACTGGTGGCTTTGATTGCTGTCAAATTATGGGTGCTATTTTTCCTTATTTAAAAACATGTGCAGTTGTACATAACTATAATCCCAGCAAAAGGTAGAGGCAGGAGGGTGTCTTCTAGTTAAATGCTTGCTGGGTCTACATAATGAGGTACAGGCCTGTCACAGGTTACATAATGAGATCCAATATTTTTTTTTTAACTGTCCTGTCCTTACAAGTCCTAGGGAGTTACTGATAATATGGAAGTTTTGCAAGAGAATATGAAAGGACCTAAGAATTGTATCCACTCAGAGTGTCTGCCTTTGTCCCCAAAGTCCTGGGCTGCACAAGCTGCCCCCTTTTCACTTACAGATCACAATCCCAGCATGTAGAAGTCTGAGGCAGGAGGGTTACAAGTTAGAGATCAGCGTGGGTCACAAAACCCCTATCTCATAATTTAAAAATGTGCGTGTGTTGGGTGGTCAGGTCTCTGTGAACAGTTTACCTGCACAATGGCATGCTCTGTGGAGCAAACGCAACCGGCACATGCCTTTAATCCCAGCACCCAGGAGACAGAGACATGGCAATCTCTGAGTTCAAGATCAGCCTGGTCTGCAGAGCAAGCTCCAGAACTGCCAGAGCTACATAGGGGAACCCGTTCAAAACAAAAGCAAACAAGTAAGCAAAACTCTTCATAATTCATAAGGAATAATTCATAAGGATTGATACAAGATGACTTCTTCAAGTGACTGAAAAACTACAGGATTGTTGGAATTGAGGCAGGTATTGCTGGTTAATAGTCTGTGGCACAGAAGCAGAAGGAAGAGGAATCACTGGCCACGCACATGGCAACCACACACTAGAG
Organism: Phyllotis vaccarum; assembly: GCA_033318265.1. NCBI lineage: Eukaryota > Metazoa > Chordata > Mammalia > Rodentia > Cricetidae > Phyllotis > Phyllotis vaccarum. Next base: position 156,808,194 of record JARWLC010000001.1, on the reverse strand, counting down.
TTAGCACTGCCCTTGATGATAGGAAGACCAGTGCTTTCTGGGGCCGGACTGAGATGACCTCTCCCCTGTGAACTGGCACCGGAAGTTCTATACACAAATGTCAAACAATAACAATAATAATTTCCTTACAATAAACAAGATTCAAGGGCAACACAAAAAGACCAGTGCATTGCTATGTACTAGAAATACTCCATTTGAATTGTTTTCCATATGTGTATGCATGAGGTTTGCATGTGTGTGTGTTTGCATACGTATGGCGTGTGTGTGTATGTGTATGTGTGTGTGTGTGTGTGTGTGTGTGTGCCTGTGTGTGTGGAGGTACAAGGTTGACAGTGGGTGCCTCCCTTAGTCTCTCTCCATCCTGTATATTGAGAAAGGGTCTCTTGATGAACTTAGAGATCATTTGGCTTGATTGGCTATCAGCTCGCCTTGAAGATTCCTATCTCTCCCTCTGTGTGCTGGAGTCACAGAAAGCCACCACTCTGCCCAGGATTTATCTGAATTTCTGTCATCACACTTACAAAGCAAGCACTTTACCCACTGAGCCATCTCTCTGAACCAATTAAAAACATTTTAAATGACGACAAATTAAAATTAGATACAAATATAACAAAACATGCTTCTGTTAAACTAAAAAGCACTGATGCTATCAAAAAAAAAGTAAAGTGGTTTCTAAGCAAATGGGAAGGAAGACATACTGTAGTCACAGATTAGAAAGCTCATTGTCCCATAATTGATCTGTAAATGTAATGTGATACAGATCAAAATTGTAGTAGGAGTTTTTATATATAAAAAAGAGCTCATTCTAAACTTTTAAAAATTTTTGTTAAATTTATTTATATACTGTGTGTGTGTATGTGTGTGCGTGTTTGTGTGTGTGTATACATGTGCATTTATATGTGTAGCTGAGACCAGAGGCCAATTTTTTGGAGCCGGTTCTCTCCTTCTCTCAGGTGAGTACCAGGAACTAATTCACATTGTCAGGCCCAGCATCCAGTGCCTCTACCTGCCAAGCCATCCCATCATACCTCACGCTACAACTTTTCATGGGAAAAAAAACAACAAAAAAACTAGAATAATCAAAACAGTTTAGAAAGAAATAATAAAAACGAAAGACCCCCTTTCCCACTAATGAACTTCTAGTAGCACATGTGTGAGCATGCATGAATGCACACACACACGTGGATAAACATGAGCATGCATGTGAGTGCACACACACAAGAAGTGAATACATACATTTTTGAATAAAAGAATAGTAAGCCAGATGTGTTGGCGCAAGCTTTTAATCCCAGCACTGGGGAGGCAGAGGCAGGCAGATCTCTGTGAGTTCGAGCCTAGCCTGCTCTACAGAGTGAGTTCCAGGACAGACAGGGCTGCATAGAGAAACCCTGTGTCGAAAAACAAACAAGAAAGGAAGAAAGAAAGAGAAAAGGAAAGAATAGTATAGTATTGATGCAGAAATCCCATATTTATAAGAGGCTTAGCTTTTGACTAGGGCAAATCAAAGAAAATTTAGTGTTGCTCCCATAAATACTGTTGAAATAATTAAATACCCTTATACAAAAATGTGGTTGCCACATAAATCCCACACTATTAAAAGAAACTCAAAATGGATCATAGTAAAGGAGTGGGAAGTTATGAACATTTCAGAGGAAAATAGAAGAAAAATGTTTTGGCTTTGAAATTAGGCCAAAGGTTCTTAAATTTGATTACTAAAATCATGGTTAGAGCTTTAATAAACAGACCTTTATTAAATCTTATTATTCTGTTCCACAGAAGACATTGATCTGGGTGTGGCTGTGCACACCTGTGATCTCAGCACCTGGGAGGTGGAGCTAGATTAGGGAGTTCAAGTCCAGCCTTAGCTTCGTAGGTATCTCAAAGCTGAGACCTCATCTTTGAAAGAAAAAGAGCAGTTTTAAAGAAGCTACAAACTAAGAAAATATTTTTAGTTCATTTGTATTTAGAATCTGTAAAGGAAAGCTACAAACTGAACAAGAATGCAAACAATCCATCTCAAATTGGGCAAGGTGGGCTCATGGCTACAGTCCAGGCTACTGGGAAGTCTGAGAGGAGAGGGTCATGTGATGACTTCCATCTCACAAACGAAGTCAAAAGGAAGACAGCTTGAATGGACACTTGCCTCAGCTATCCACAAGGCAACTAGCACCCAAGAAAACATCCTACACCTTTGTTTGGTCAGTCATTAGGGAAACAGAAACATAAAGCAGGCTGAGTCCCCACTAGACACCTTTTGGAATGCTTTGGGGGAAAAACCCTAGTAAATGTTAGTCCTGGCGAGGGAGCAGAGTAGCCAAGTCTTTCATAGCTCTGGAACACATCAGCTATGAAATGGAGTTTGAAATTTTCTTGCAGTGTTAAACATCCATTTTCCATTTGATTCAACAATTCCACCCCTAAATATTCATAGTGGAGAGAATTTATATTATACAAAATTCTGTGTGGAGCTTTAAAAAAATATTGTATTTATTTGTGTGTGTGTGTGCGTGTGTGTGTGTGAGAGAGAGAGAGAGAGAGAGAGAGGGAGAGAGAGACCCAGCCTTTTTGTTGTTTGGTTTTTTTTTCTTTGGAGACAGAGTTTCTCTGTAATAGCCCTGGCTGTCTTGGAGTTTGCTTTGTAGATCACCTTAGCCTTGAACTCACAGAGATCCCTCTGAATGCTGGGATTAAAGGACCATGCCTGATCATTCAGCTTTAAATGGCTGAGCCAGCTCCCTTCCCTGACCCATGATGCTCTGCTCATGATCACCAGAATCTAGAAATGATACCATGGATGTTTTTCTATAGGTGAACTGATAAAGTGTGTTTATTCCTAGATTGGACAGTATTTGCCAATACAATGACACCAAGCTGGTTTTGGTCAGTGTTTATCACAGCAGTATATGGCAAACTAAAATACTACCACTTCATACAGCCGTGCACTCACCACATGAACACATGATAACACACACAGTTATGTACTTTGACATGTGTACACACATTTTTATATATAGACTATAACATTCAAATAATTTGACTCATGCACCCACCCATACCCACCATGACATGCATAACCATGCATTTACACACAGAGAATAACACACATACTAACACATACTCCCTCACAGGCTTTGACATGCAAATACCCACTCATCTTTATCACACACAAGGCAAGTGTGTATTCACAGACACATGCAAGCACTCATACACTCACACAGGCACACACCTATAATGTCACTCTTAGATGTTACAAAAGATAACAAAGTGAGAACATTTACAGAGAGGAAACCCAGACAAGACCTCTCCATAGGCACTCACACTGGCTCCACTTGGTGGCCCTCTGGCTTCTGCTGATAAAGTCCCTTGCCCATTTTAGTCAATCTCCTCCATGAAAAGAGGTGACCCTAGGAGTAAGCTCCATTCTTTCTGCTTGTCCGCAGTTCTTATCACTGGATCTGAGAGCCTTAGGGGTTATACTGTCAGGTAGACTCCAAATACACCATGTCACTTGACTTCCCCTTAAGTCTCATACTGGAGCCACTGAATTCTCCTGACCTTAATCCCCTCCTGAGTTGTAACTGACTCCACGTTGTGACTCTGAGAGCTGAGATTCTTCTCTGTAGAAATCATTAGGGATATCTTCAAAAACAGCCCTACCTGAGACACAACCTGAATCACCTTTGGAGGTAAGGCTGGCATCAGGACTTTTACAAGTCCCTTGGGTCAGCCAAGATTTTCCAAGACTGCTTGGCACTGGCCATTGTTGATCTGACCTTCAGGAGACCACGACAATCAAAACAAAAACAGATATAGGGAAGAATCTATGAGGGGGGGGGGTGTCAGGCCAGGAAGCCACTACAAGGATGTGCTTATCATAGCAGAGATCTGAAAGAGAAGGAACCAGGTAACATGGAGGCTTCCTGCGGTTCATTTTTTGGGGCTTGACCAGTCTGAAGCTGAAGGAACAAAGGAGCTCCAAACACTCACTGAGTGAAGGTCAATTTCATTAGAATCCCTCCACCATCTTTCCCCCACACAGGGTTTCTCTGTATAACAGCCTTGGCTGTCCTGGAGCTCACTCTGTAGACCAGGCTGACCTTGAACTCACAGAGATCCACCTGCCTCTGCCTCCAGAGTGCTGACATTAAAGGCTTGCACCACACCGGATCATCTTAACTTCACTAGATCTTTGAAACAAACATCTACGACTGGTCATTTTTTGCTTCCTTTGGCTTCACCTGCAACAGGTGTTTTTGCAGATAAAGCAACATAAGGACATGAGAAAAGCTGGCCGGGGTAGGGCAGGAATTAGATCTCAGTAATTCTGAAATATGTTCAAGCTGAGCCAAGCTTAGTGTTGCCTCTGCACCAGATTCACCAACTTCTCTGATCTCACTATGTCCCATGTAACCTCACGTGACAGATGCCCACCCAGTTACAAACTCTTCAGAGAGCAGTGGGTGGTTGAACTCTGGACCATTTCCTCTTATGTCCGGCCCCTTTGCAGCCTGGGATGAAGGAGCCCATTAGAAATGCATCATCTGTCCTTCTGGCATTGGACGTGGAATGAAGGTTTAGTTTGGTTTTGTAATCTGCAAAACTGAGGCGATCCCATTGCTCTTGTGGGTGGGTTCGCTATAGCCCCAGACTGGGCCTTTGCCATTTGGCTGTTCAGCTACTTCCTGTGACGCCCACTCATTACCTTCTGCACTAACATGAGCAGGTCTGTTCTAAACCAAATTCTCCAGGCCAGGAAACTCTTGCTGCAACCCGGGGGCTTCCCAGGAATCCTGGGGCAAGCTTTTCAGTCAGTGCCCGCAATTTAGCTTCAGGACATGCAGAACGGACAAGGATCAGGAGGTCAGAGTCCTTCCACAGACAGAATTTATAGCTCTCCTTCCTGACTGGTGGCCTTCTAGAAGGCTTAGAACACCAGCAAGGATCTTGACATCCAGCAAGCACCCATCATCCCTCCACATCCTGCAGCTGTTTACCGTGCTGTTGGCATGGTTGGAAAAGCTGGCGGGTTGCTCTTCCGCCACGACTTTCACAGAGGTAGAGGGGCTCTCTCTGGCTGCTGAAACCCTAACCTGGCAATACTTACTAGTCCTTAAAATGAATTTTTATTTACATTTTTTTTAATTTTAAAAATCAGTTTCCAATGGCTAATAGGAAGAAAGAAAGAAGGCAGGAAGGAGGGGGGATGTGGTCAAGTAAGTAAAGTAATCCAATGGGATTCGGACACATAAATGACCAAAAAGAAAAAGAGAGAAAGAGACAAAAAACCGCCGCTGCCATATGGCTAAGAAAGTGTAATTGCAACTCTAAGGCCCCGGTGCTCAGAATAAGACCACCTGAGGATCCTCCCGGCCAATACTAACAAGTTCTGAGGACGGTTAAGGTGTAGCAGAAGGAAGACTATTTCAGTTAGGATTGTAAATGCTGGGTTTGGAGAGCAGAACATTCTCTAACAGAAGTGGGCGGCCAGGTGTTCTCATCGAGACCCACAAAAGACCACGATCTCAGAAGTCCCGGGGCAATTCTCACGCGGAGCCGCCCTCCCCTGCTGGGCTGCAGCTGCCCAGATCCTCCCAGGTCGCCTGGCCCGCGTGCGTCTGCGATGACAGATGGTGGAGCCCACTCCTCTCTCCAACCACCTAACCCCAGCCTGAGATTGCGCTCCAAGCCCTCAACTCCAGCGCATGAATGGAAAGTGGCACGTCCCAGCCTCGGCGTTACCTCCTCGGGAAGCGGGACCCCGAGAGGGGCGGCAGGGACACTGACCTGGGAAGCCCGCGCTCCAGGGCGAGCGAGGAGCAGGAGGAGGAGGACGAGCGCGCGCGGAGAGCCGGGCCCCATCTTGCCCAGCACAGCCGGGCTGCTGGGGAAGGCAGGTCGCTGTTCCCCGACCGATCCTGAGTCCCCGCGGTGCGCGGATCTCTTGCAGCTCCCGTGGCCACCAGCGTCCGCAGCCGCTTGCACGAGACCGTCCGGGCGACGCGGGGAGGCGCCAGCCGTGGCGGAGGCCGAGAGAGGAGGGGCTGCCGAGCCTGGAATGCGCCTGGGAGTACGCCCAAGCCGCGACTCCGGGAGGAGGCTAGGGATGGCCAGTGCCCACCCCGGGCTGCCCTACTGCCCACTGCCTCCTGCCCCCACTTCCCGCCCGGAGCGACCCAGGCTTCCGCCAGACACACGTGGCTGACTGTCCTACCTCAAAGCCCACACAAGGACACTTTCCTCCAGGACAGCAGAGAACAAGCTTAGTGTAGAGGGAAGACAAGCTCCATAAACTTGGCCTAGGTTAGACCAAAACGTCTTAAACTGTGGGCTGAAATATGGGAGTTGAGTTGCTGAGTTTGAAAATGGTAAAAACGCAAGACCAAAAATTAATACAGAATCAAATATGAATCCAAGGTGTCCTTGGTTGCGGTGACTGGTGCTGGTCAGTTGTCCCTGAGCAGCACGTGAATGAACCTGCCGGAGACACCCAGGACACTTGGCTTATATCTGGGACTATTTATTTTATGAAATGAAGTGTTTTTATTGTACATACAAAATTTTCTGCCACTTCGTACTACATATTTATGTGAATTGGTGTGACAATTATATCAAACTATCGTCAATGTGGGAAAAAATGTCAAATGCTTCTTGTTCTTCAATATCAAATAATCAGACAAAATTTAGTTCTTCATGTAAAAAAATAAGCACTCCAAATTTCCTTTTATCTTTAATAAATGGTAAAATTATATTTATAGCAAAGGATGCTTACTTCATTCTCACTTGTGGGAATAGACGGGAGCTCCTTGAGGCTTCTTAGGGGAAGGGCTTGGGAGGGGGCATGCAAAACAGAGTTTCTCCATGTAGCCCTGGCTGTCCTATGACTTGCTCTGTAGAAGAGTCTGGCCTTGAACTCAGTGTTTCACCAGCCTCTAGCTCCTGAGTTCTGGGATGAAAAGCATGTGCCACCTCCTACCCTGGATAAGGCTTCTTTTGTGACACCATTATAGTGATCTGATTCAGAAATATCCTAAGGCTGCATCTTCCAATACTACCACACTGACGAGGGAGTCCAAAATATGACCATAGTCAGTTCCCTGGAAAGCATGGGGCACTAGGCATGGGGCTTGGGGACCACCCAAGCTTTGGCTACCCAACAAATCCTACTGAACTGTTTCCTCTGGCTCCCTGAAGCAGAGCAATGTCCACATTCTTGTGTTTTTGAAGTCTTGTAGAGACTTAGTCAGAACACTGCTTGCCACTGTCCAGGTAGAGAGGAAAGTACAGCCAAACCAGGGTAGCCCGTAGAGGTGATGGGTGTCTGTGTCAGTCTCCAGTGAGTCTGCTGTGGATGAGAACCACTGGTTTCCTGGCTGTGCTTTGCTCCTGTGAATGAAAGGTTTCATTCTGTTTGCAGTGGCTATTTATTTTGAGTTTTAACTTACCCCATATTTATATGGCAACCTCCAAGCACTCTCGGTTGATTCTGGATGCATACTGGACACTAGAGGTTGGGCAGATGTGAGTAAGTCTTCTTTTTTTCTCCTTTTACGCTTTCCTCAGAATCGTAAAGCAGACCAGATTCCAACGAAAAAGAGACCAAAACAAAGGAGGTGGGTGGTTAATCAGTCCGAGGTTTGAAATCACCTAGGAGACACACCCCTAAGAATGCCAAAGAGTGTGCTCCTAGAGAGAGTACATTAGAAGAGAAAACCAGCTCTGAATGTGGGGGTGATGCCATCCCCTGAGCTGGGGGCCTGAACTGAGCAAGAGTGGGAAAGTGGAAGCCGGATGAACTGCGATCTCCATCATGCTACACTCAACCCATGAGCCAGAGAAGCCCTTTCTATCAGGTGCCTATTTAGTCACAGTAACAAGTCACTAGTGCGTGGTTGGTGACCAGCCTGGGGTATGCAGATTCAATTCTAGATGTCCCCTCCAGGAAGGTGCTTCCAGGACATTCCATCTTGACCAACCCTCTCTTTACTTTTAGGACCCTCAGGACCTGTGCAGTTTTACTTAAGTGATACAGATGCCTCTTCTCTTGGGTTTGTCATTTTGCTTTTCTAATGTTTCTAAAAGTCAAAGGAACTTTTGCTTTTTTGTTACCCCTGTTTGCTATCATCCACTTGTGATCTTTGTCCTCTGGCTGACTCCCTTTTAGTGCCCAGGGTTCATCTGAATTAATTTTCTGAAGTCTGGCTGCCGTTCTCTCTGTGTGTCCTCAGCTACCCTGGTCTGCAGTAACCAAAGCAGGTGCCCCACAAGCAAAACTTGCCAAGGCTATCTCAAAACTGACTAGTGGCTGGAGCAATGCTCAGTGGTTTATAACACTTGCTGCTCTTGCAGAGGACCTGGGTTCAGTTCCTCCTACCCACATGATAGCTCACAAGCACCCCTCCCTCCAGTTCCAGAGGAGTCACCACCCTCTTCTGGCCTTTGTGACACCTGGCACGAATGTGGTATACATATATACATTCAGGCAAAACACTCATACACATAAAATAAAATAAATCTAAAAAGAAGATGGCTCTGAAAATGAACTCTGTAGTTAGGGCTTCCTTCTGGCCTAATAAAAGGAGCCTATCAGATAGCCGGCTTCCTCTGTTTCCTCTCTGTTGTTTGCAGAATATCTGGGGGCTATGGGAGGGGGCTGTTTGGAGCCAATGGGATGGCTTGGGAGATAAAGGTTCTTCTTCTCATGGAGGCTGATGACTCCAGTTTGATCCTTTGAGTCTATATAATAGGACAGAACCAAATCCCAAAGGTTGTTCCCCGCCCTCCATGTGAATGTCATCTCGTTTGAGAGCGTGCATAATTAATAAATAAATGAATATTTTTTTAATGAAATAAAGGGCTCTAGGGGCTGAGGGTATAGCCGAGCTGGCGGATACTTGACTGATGTTTCCGCAGACTTGGGTTGACTCCCCAGTACTGCACAGGCCAGGTGTGGAAGCACACACTATAAACCAGCACTTGGGAGGTGAAAGCAAGGCCTAAAGTTTAAGGTCATCCTCAGCTAATAGTGAGCTTGAGAACAGCCTGGGCTACATGGGATCTGCTGCAATAGCTCATTTCCCTGTATGATATGGGAATGCAAAGAAAGAAGAAGGAAGTTGGATCTTAATTATTAATATTCTCTCTCAAAGACACCCCCCTGTGCCATTCTTCAGGCACTATCCACTTTTCCTTTGGCAGTAGGATCTTTCATTGGCCTGGAATTTACCAAACAGGCTAGGCTGGTCTCAAGATCTCCCTGTCTCTGCCGCCCCAACACTGGGATTAGAAATGTTCTCCACCATGCCCTGGCTTATTTATGTGGATTCTGGGGCTCAAACTCAGGTCCTCATGCTTTCAAAGTAAAGCATTTTACTGCACGAACCATCTCCTTGGCATTTAAAATTCTATTTATTTATTTATAGCTGATAGATTCTTACTGGGTAGCCCAGGCTATGGTTCAAGAAGCCACACCACCCCTGACTAAAAGAAAAAGATTTGTTGTAAAAATTTATGTTGAAGACCTGGCCTTTGGCAGACACAACAGAAAACAGGGCTGTCCCGTGAGGCCCTCATGGTCTCTTAGGGTGCCCACATCATTATGTTTTTTTCCTGATCCATCCACGATCCAGTCTTGCTGATGTCACAATCACAGCTTCACATCTGTCTGTAGCTCTAAGTGTCATTAAGCCTCTAAGAAGCTACTCTGGATGGTCGCAGGGACAAAGGCTGGTATGTTAGTGGACCCGGGATAAGAAGGCAAGAGGAGGGAGGGGATCACTCAGCAGGAGAGCCATGACTTCATCCAATTCCTTCATTATACAAATATTTATCAAGTGCCAACTCCAGGCCTGGCCCTTAGCCAGGTGCTACATTTTGCTCACACATTATATCCAGAAATTCGGCCAGCAAGTCAGGCAGTTTCATGTAAAACATTGAAGACATTGTCTGCCTGTGTATTCTAAGACAGACAGTAGAAGCTGCTGGCCATGCCCTGAAGACCATTTCCAATGTTACAAGTTGAATGCCTGTTTTATTAAAAAAAAAAAAAAAATAGAAGGCCAGACTTCATTGTGTCATAATTATAGACCAAGCATCATTCAATGTCTGCCAAGGGAAAAGAGGCTTTGAAAATCCACAAATGCCAGTCCACAATGAAATCCAAATGTCTGTGGAAGGGGCAGAGTAATGAGCTCAGTTGGTGGATGGTGTACTTCTTAAAGTAAGACACGCCTGAGCTAAACCTCACCACCTGTAGGTACCAAGGGGGTCTCTTGACTCTCCAATTCTTTGCAGGAGTCTCCTCCCTCATTTGTATAAAAACATTTATCAGAGTTAATAAGACATGCTAAATAAGTCAGGCATGAGGAAAGAGTTGGGATAAATAACACTGTGGATGGTTGAAGAAGCCATAGGAAATTGTGTTTACTTAAAGATATGTAACACAAACATCTCTATCTATTTATCATCTACTTATTATCTATCTATCTATCTATCTATCTATCTATTTATCTATCTATCTATCATCTATCATTTAATTGAAGTTATACCACTTGGGGTAATGTTGCTCCCTCCCCTGAAAATCACAGACCATTTAACAACAATGATTGTCAGCATGAAACAATATTCTAAAGGTACAGGAGTGACATCTACGTCCTGGGGCAAACAAAGAGCTGTGAGATTGGATTTAAGGCTGGTTCAATCCAGAGGAATCCATGCCTGATACTGCAAACGAGTCGGCTACCTGTGTCTAGAGAAGCCATGAGATCTGAGAGTGGTGTGGAATAATCTTTCATTTATAATTAATATTAAGTCTCTGTGTGTCTATTGGAGAGCTGGCTGGCGGTCCCTCCAAAAAATAAACTCCACCTACAGAGGAGAACCTGCTACTGCCAGCTTCCTAAACTTGTGTAATTCCTAACTGCATACTAAATATTTACCCCAACATTCACGGTAAGTGAAGCACTCATCCTCGTTAAAGAAGCTTCTTTTTCAACAGTGGAGACCATTACAGAAAAGCTACAAACAAGTTGTCAGAATGCAAAGATGCCCTGATTGTGAGCTGTTCATCTCCAGTCAAGATCTTACAACACAACTCTCAGGCTCAGGGAACATCATAGAAGGGAGGTGATAAGACCACAGGAGTCACATGATAATATAGATAAAGATAAATATATACTTAAAAACCCGAATCCTATCTTTGGAATTGGAGAGATGGGTCAGAGGGGAGAAGTGTTTGTTGGCTGCCAGGTCTGACAACATGAGTTTGATCTCTGGGAATTACAAGGTAGAGAGAACTGACTCCTGTAAGTTATCCTTTGACCTACACACACACACACACACACACACACACACACACACATACAGACTCACATACACTCACACATACACACATACACAAACTCACACACACTCCTCACACACCACACACCACACACTCACACATACACACATACACTCACACACACAGACTCACACACACACTCTCACACAGACTCACACATATACACACAGACACATAGAGAGACTCACACAAACACAGACACACACTCACATAGCATCACACATATACACACACACATACACTCACACTCAAACAAAAAGTGAATCAAATGTAAAACATTCTCAAAAATCTTTGTCTTTGCCATTTGATGGCGCTGTATTTTATATGAATTACTGAGTTTATTTTTCAGAGATTCATTAATCATCTGAGCTGGGCAGATTGTTAATGTTTTTTAAGCCAGTGTTTCTTCAAATATTTTTTGGCTTTGTCCTGTTCTGTTTTCTGGTATGCCCGTGGTTTGTAAGTGTGCTGTTCCTTCACAGCTCTTTAAGACCCTGTGTGTTTTTCTCTGTTCTATTATTTTCTCTTTGTTTCTCAGACAGAGTAACCAAAACTGGCCAATATTTGAATCGCTGACTATTTCCTTAGTCTAGGCAAATCTGCACAAGTGTTAATTTTTAAAATTAATTTTTCTATTTAAAGTTTTTCCCCATACCCACCACTGTTCCCCCCTTTCCCCCTCACAGTCCTCTCCAGCCTTCCCCCACCCCTATTCTCTCCCCAGGGAGGGCAAGGACTCCCGAGGTGAGTCAGTTTGGTCTGGCATATCCAACTGAGGTAGGTCTGAGTCCCTCCTCCTGAGTCTTAGGGCTGAATAAGGTGTTCCCCAGCAGGGAATGAGCTTGAAGAAGCCAGTTCTTGCACCAGAAATAAACTCTGGTCCCATTGCAAGAGGCTCCACAAACTGCCCACGCCATTTGTCTGACTGTTATCTATATTCAGAGGGTTTAGTTCCTTTCCATGAAGGTTCCTCAGTGGTCATTTCAGAATCAGTGAGCTCCTAATAGATCTGGTCAGCCGTCTCTGTGGGTCTCCTCCTCATGATCCTGATCCCTTTTCTCATATAATCCCTCCTCCCTCTCTTCAGCTGGACCAGGAGCTCTGCCCGGTGCTTAGAGATCGCTTCCACCTTTTTCCATTGCTGGATGAAGTTCTACAATGACAATTAGGATGGTCATCCATTTGATTATAGGGGAAGGCCAGTTTAGGCACCCTCTCCACTATTGCTTGGAGTCCTAGCCAGGGTCATCATGTGGGTTCTTGGGTGTTTCCCTAGCTCCAGGTTTCTTTCTAACCCCAGTTTAGGTTTTGTTTGTTTTTTACCTTTATTTATTTTTTTTTTTAGAGAATAATGTCTTAGTTATTTTTCTGTTGCTGTGATAAAACACCATGGCCAAGATGACCACAAGGCAGGGAGAAGCCACTGGGAATAGTCTCGAGTCCTTTGAAACCTCAGAGCCCGCCCCCAGTGACACATCCTCCAACAAGGCCACATCTAATCCTCCCCAGTATCACCTGTTCAAATAAATGAGCCAATGAAGGCTGTTCCTATTTCAACACCACAGTAAACTTTCAGACATCTTCATCTTGTGGAGCAGACTAATTAGCATTATGGATGATACTGTGTATATCATTTCTAGCCCATCATCCCCCCCCCAAACTTCTCCTGTGCCCTCAACTCCTTTTCAAATTCACAACCTCCTTTATTGATTACTGTTATGTATCTTTACATACACACGCATGAATACAATCTGCAGGGTCCATTTAGTTGTGCTTTGCATGTACATGTGTTTATATCTGACACCTGGAACCTGTCAGGAGACTCATTTTTGCAGAAGACTGATTATCTTTCTCTCAGCAGCCATTAATTGGCTGTAGTTCTTTACCTACGGGTGGAGTCTTGTGAAATTTCTCCTTTCCAGCATGTCAACCGATGCTGACATATTATTGTGTAGGTCTTTAACCCTATTGTTGAGATTTATAATTTTCTTGTTATATATGAGATACTATAGCAAACACCCTCGTCCTCTGCACCCACTTTGACAATGCTCTCTGAGTTTTAGGCGTAGGGGTTGTGTTGTAGCTGTGCCAGTTTGGGCTGGCACCTGTGGTCAGTTCCCTGCACTGTGACCAGCTGTGGATTTCTGTAATAGTCTCTACCACAAAAAAGAAGCTTCTTTGATGAGGAGTAAGAACTAACTTATCTGTTGGTACAAGGAAAGTTCTTAGAATGTAGCTAGAAATTACACTAGGGAGGTAGCGAGATGGCTCAGTGGTTAGAAGCACTGATTATTCAACCAAAAGACACTGATTCAATTTCCGGAACCCACGTGTCAGCTAACAACCACTCTAGTTTCATGGGGTCTGCTCTCTTCTGCCTCTGTGGGCACCAAGCATGCATGTGTACATAGACATACATACAAGCAAAACAGCCATTCATATAAAATAAAAATTGCTGTTTACTAAAAAGAAATTATGCTGGTTTATAAAAGTGGTAATAGGTTATCCTCTAGAGCAAATGTCTCACAATGAAATTGGCTGGGTTTATGGTATCAGATATGCATTTCCCTCTATTGAGTGGCCCTTATGTCCAAGTGTGTGGCACCTTTGGGGATATCTTGTCACGGTAGCCAGTGGGTTTTGTAGCTGTCCTCCTTTGGAAGTTTGCATAGCAGCTTTACATACCCTGGGGAAAGGCATCTGGCTCAGTTCCAGCTGGAGATTTGTGCAAGTAAGTACTATTTCCAAAGTGTGTGGTGTCTGCAGCAGTAGGGTCTCACCTTCAAGTTCTGGCAAATAACCAAGCACAATGGCAATAGCATCCATTGCTTTGGGAGTTTTATAGAGCTCCCCTAACTGACAATTCACATGGAGAATTTCTATGCTTGGTACTAAGGTTTATGGTTCTTGGGAAGAAAATTGTTACCCTAAGTGGAATAATACAAATGGCATATCAAAGTGGGTCATATACACTCACATAAAGACGGAGAAAGATTAAAAAGGGTTCTCAAGCAGACTTGGAGCCGAAAGCAGCTTCTGAGTTGAGTCTCTCATATGAGGCATGGTTCAGAGACGCCCTGGAGTGGCATATGGATTTGAATTACAAAATGGTGGACTTTCGAGGTGCAGCCTGAGCTGTAACAAGCCAGTTTCTCAAGTCTCACAGAAGCCTCAATGCAAGAAACAAGCTGAATATGATGGATTTAAGGTTTCTGTTAATATGGACAAAAAGGAAACAGAGTCAAAGACTGATTCTTATTAGCAGGAGCATTTTCATGGGTCTGCTCTGTTTCCTGGAAGCAAGCAGAGGCACAGCTTTTAAAAGAGAGGCTTCCTGACTCAGTGTTAGCAGCAAAATACTTGTGAGTCTACTTGGTCCCTAAAATTTCCTAGTGGTAACTATAGTTCCTACCAGTACCTCTGCTAAAAAGCTAAACTCTATGAAGCTAGACTAGGAGCTGGGTGGAGCCAGCCAGCACCCTAGTGAAGCCTTTAATCCTTAGCCTCACCTTGGCAGATTAAAGGTGTGGTCAGAAACAGAAAAGAATAAGAAAGAAGAGATATTCAGTAAAGACAGATTAAAGAAAAAAACAACCTCTAAATGGTTGTTTTTTAGAGTGTGTTTAAAAATATTGGTAGGCTTGAGAGAGAAAAAAAGAAAAGGGTAGTTCTTTAAAAAGAAAAAAGAATAAAAAACTAAGCCATGTAAAGAGGAAATTACTGAGATTGTCTGGATACTGTATGTTATTGTCTTGTCTTTAAGTTTTTTTGACTGAAAATGAAGTAGTTAAAGCTTCTAAAAGACATTTGATTATAAATGCTGTTGCATTAATCCAACCTATATAATTTATAAATGAGTTGACTTTAAAATTGAAATCAAAAGATACGCTACTATGGCGAAGAGGTTTTCTTTTGATTTCTACAGAAAATGGGAAGCTGTGAATTTATTCCCAGTTAAAGAAAATGAAGTTTGATCAAGGAAGACTCCCTGAAAAGTCTCCAATGGGAAAGGATGGCCCAGGTGATCCGGCATTTCAGAGCACCTCTGTCCCAGTTTCCTCTGAGCTCTGCATCCAAAACAACTTCAAGGAGGCTGGCTGAGATGATCCAGCCTTAGAGACTACTCCACTAAAGATTTGTCTACAATCCTAAATTTTTCTTTGGGTCCCCATTCAGCAAGAAGTAGCCTAGAGAATGATGCCCACATTCCCAAAAAATGGATTATGGTAGCAAACTTTGTTTATAGTGTTCGTTACAAGTTGTTATAGATAATAGTGAAAAAAATTATACAAAGGAAATTAGATTTGGGGTTCTTGTTTTAAAAAGAAATGTAGTGGGATTTGTCCCTCCTATTGGTTTAATAAAAAGCTGATTGGCCAGAAGGCAGGCAGGAAGTGTGGGCAGGGCTACCAGGCTAAGAAAATTCTGGAAACAGGAAGAGCAGAGCAGAGACACCAGTGGAGACACTAGCAGATGTAAAGGAAAGAAGACAGCCATGCTGCTCTGAGAAAAGGTACCGAGCTGCATGGCTAAACAAGATAAGAATCATTTCCTAGTTTAAAAATTAAAAGGTAGCAAGTTATATGATTGAGCCATAGGTCAACCAGCATAAAATTAATATAATATGTCTCTGTGTGTTTCTGTGGGACTGCAGGTAAGTACCACAGGTCAGACAGGCCAGAAACTTCATATTACAGCATAATTACATTCAAAATCTGTCTCTGTCTATCCATCTGTCTATCTATCATCTAATATATATACACACACACATGTATTTTATAACATAAAACAATGCTTTCCTAAGACTTTTTTAAACACCCTTTGTAGGCGGAGTTTTACTTACAAGGCACCAGTCCAAGATTAATATATTTATTAGAATATAAATCAACACTCACGATACAGGTAACTGCTTATAGTGGCACCTGAACAGGGACTGGAGTATCCGAGCGATGGACAAGCGATGGACAGACCATGGATTCCAAACTGGCCTCTCCAGCAGCCAGGAACCAGGAAGAGACCTCCCCGTGTCCCAGCAGCCCCTTATCAATAGGGTTGGCCACACCCCCTCCAGGAGCCCAGGACCCTGGATAAGCATCTTCAGACCTTATCAGCTGACACCTGAATCCCACCACAACCCTTAATGTTACTTATCCCTCTTCCCTCTCTCCCTTTGTACGGGCCTCCCTCAGCATTTCCAGATATTTCTCCATGCTCCCTTGTCTTAGGGTTCCGATTGCTGTGAAGAGACACTATGACCACAGCAAGTCTTATAAAGGAAAATATTTAATTGAGGTGGTGGTTTTCAGAGTTTCAGTCCATTATCATCACAATGGTGGAGCATGGCAGTGTGCAGGAAGACATGGTGCTGGAGAAGGAGCTAAGAGTTCTTCATCTTTCAGGCAACAGAAAGTGGACTGAGACACTGGGCAGTATCTTGAGTGTATGAAACCTCAAACCTGCTTCCACAGTGACACAATTCTTGTACACCTACTCCAACAAAGCCACACCTCCTAATATGCCACTCCATATGAGCTATGGGACCAATTATGTTCCAACTATCTACCCCTTTTCCCATTTCTCCCCTTCATTACCTGTGTCCAGCTACCCTGCTCTTTAGAATTCTTTCCTAGGACTGGGATTTGAACCTAGGGACTCATGACTATTCTTAAACAGATGCTGTGGGATTATGTTCTGGTAATTGTAAATATTTGTCCTTTCTACTGGTTTAATAAAACACTGATTGGTCAGAAGGCAGACAGGAGGTGTGGGTGGGGCTACCAGACTAAGAAAACTCTGGGAACAGGAAGAGCCAGCAAGATGCATAAACAGAGGAAAAAAGTTGAAATGCTGCTCTGAGAAAAGGTACTGAGCCACTTGGCTAACCATGGGTTAAAGAATTAAGAGTTAGCAAGTTATATGACTGAGCCATAGGCCAATCAGCACTAAATTAGTATAAGCCTTTGTGTGATTATTTGGGGCTAAGTGGCAGTGGGGCTGTGAGTAGGTCCAAACCTTAGGGTTAGACCAGATAGTCTGGGCCAGAAACTCATATTACAGATTTTAAAAATCTGACGTGTATATTTAGCATGAGCTGGGCATGATGACACACACCTTTAATCCCTCCCAGCACTCAGGAGGCAAAGGCAGGCAGATCTCTGAGTTTGAGGCTAGCCTGGTCTATAGAGTAAGTTCCATTACAGCCAGGGCTATATAGAGAGCCCATCTATAAAAGTAATTAAGTATTTTGTTAATGTAGCATGCTTAATATCTTTAAGGTCCTTTCTTTCATCTTCAAATTCACAGACTAACATTTAGTAAGTAAAAATGCATTTATTAGTTGGTTAAAGGAAAGGAAAATAGAATTCTTCAGGGATGGTATTGGCACCACCTGCTGAATAGTTTTTGGGTGTGTTTGCCTGTGTTTAAACTGATTTTGAGGAATAACTGTCAAGGTTATTTTCATCTGAATTCAGATTCAGGACAGCCTGTGGAAGAAGAAAAATGGCTGAGTCCATGATCACTTAAGGTTTCTTGTCCTGGGAAACTTCCTTTCAATGAGTGCATCAGCCTTGAAGTGTGTCAGGTAGGGTTTCTCAGGCAAGCCTCTGCTGCCTCCCAACAGGCCAATCTCAGCTGTAGCTTCCACATCTCCTTCCCTGTCCACAACTGCTTCAGGAAGGCTGTGCACCAGGCAGGCCCTTTTTGTGTTACCTTCCCAGCTGACTACCAAGTAAACAGGACTGTGAGGACAGTCATTCACAGACAGTTCTTACTATGACATCTGCTATTCACTTTGCTGGGAGGGTAACGCTTGGCATGGATTAATCTCCGTGATCCTCAGATTTCTCATCTTTAAACCAAGTTGGGGGGGGGGGTAAAGAAATATACCGCCTTGAAACTTGGGTAGTGTAGCAGTGAACAAAGTCTAGAGCCCCGCAAACACCCTGGCCATCCCAAATTATTGTTATCCAAACAGCTCAGGCTGTTCCCTTAGAGACTGTTGTTTCCCTACTACACACAGCTCAAGGCTGGGGTGAAGAGTCCCCACCACACCTGCTTACAGCGGGATGTGCTTTTGTCCTGTGCCTAAGGTCACACTGGCTTCTCCTTTTTGCTGACAGCATATGCTTTCCCGTTTCTCTCACTGAGTCACTCTGGCTGCGTTCTCTATGTAGAATAAGCAGCCCTTGATCTCTCTGCCCTCCACCCTCTGGAGTGCTGAGATTAAAACCATGCACAGACACACCCAGTATACACACCTTCCCTGAAGGCACTGCCATGTCTTGCTTTCCTTTAAGAACATTAGGACAGAAAAGCAGGGGCAAGGCTTCAAGTCTCCCATAGTCCATTGCCCCCAAACAACCTAGTATTATATCTTTCTACAAACTAGAGTGCTGGCAGGCACCTGACGATGCCATGTTCTAGACTGACAGACTATAAGACAATATACTCAGAATCGAAGTGTGCCACCACTTCTGGGTCCGGGCTCTGAAGTCTCCAGGAAGTCAACTGTGGGCTCCTCCAAGGCCATACTCTGATATCACCTTTTTCCCACCTCTGAAGTGTTATTTGACCAGATAAAATTTATTTATTTATTATCTATCTATCTGTCTATCTATCTATATCTATCTATCTATCTATCTATCTATCTATCTATCTATCTATCTATCTATCATCTATCTATCTATTTATTTCAAAACAAGGTTTCTCTGTAGCCTTGGCTATCCTGGAACTTACTCTGTAGATCAGGCTGTCCTTGAACTCAGAGATCCACCCAAAAGTGCTGGGAATTAGTGTGTGCCTCTAAGCCTGGCTTAGATAACTTTTTTTTAGATTTATTTTATGTATATGAGTTTCTTGCTTGCATGTACATGGTATATATAATGTTCTAAGGCTAGAGGAAGGCACCTGATCCTTTGGGAATAGTTATGGACAGCTGTGAGCTGCTATGTAAGTACTAGGAAAAATGCAGGTCTCTGCACTTAACCACTGAACCATCTCTCCAGCCCGCAGATAACTTTTGACGGTAATTTTCTGAAAGGCTGGAACCCAGGGCTGGTCATGGTAACAGCTGTGGGGTCACTTAACACATTCTATCCATTCTCTGCAGATGTGTCAGTGCTCGCGCTTCCTATACGTACTTTTCTGTTATCACAAAGTCTTCATTTTTACTCAAAAGCTGAAACCATTCTGTAAGGGGTGGACAGGCTACGAATCATTCACTATTACTGTCTGGTGCTGACATTTAGCTTGTCTCTAGTTTTGGTGTATGTGCAGAAACCTTACTCTGTATTTTGAGACATCTTTGAAAACATCAAGAGAATTGACATTATTCAAAGGTCTTAAACAGTGATGGATTTTTTACACAGGCTGAGTCAATGACATCATCCTGAATGAGTACTTTCATTTAATTAGACTGGGAGATGACAGCTCTCTCTCTCTCTCTCTCTCTCTCTCTCTCTCTCTCTCTCTCTCTCTCACACACACACACACACACACACACACACACACACACACACACACACACACACACACACACGTGCATGAATACATATAAATGCACAGGCAGGTGTACAAACTTAGGTTAACTTGATTTAAATGGTTCCCTGTTCTGTTGTGCTTTATCACAACTGAGGCTGAACATTTTTCTAACTTTTAGCTGTACCTCCCTTTAAAAGAATTCTATATCCTGCCATCTAATGGAGTCTACATTTCCTACAGGCTTTCATGAGGCAGCACTAACAGATAATCTCAAAAAACAATGTCAGAAAGCAATTTATTAAAAAAAACAAATATTAAGGCACGAAAATACAATTTTTCAAACAAAAGTCCTTTAAATTGTTGTGTTCTATATTCAAAGAAATTTCTCCCAAATAATATAATAATTTAACCTTTTTAAATAGACAGTATATTTAACTTCTAAACTTTTTCCCCAAAGAATGAATGTTTTCCTAGTTCTAAAGAAGCTTAACACAGCATCAAGTTCCTGTCCTATAATGTACGCTCCTTAAGAGCCTGATTTTGTCACTTATCTCCACTGCATGCACAGAATTTAGTATATTAAACTCCTCCAGTAGATGTAAGGCTTGGTGTTTTGTATTGCTTACTGTATGCTGTCAATCACACAGACTAGAGACTCAGAACAGGGGACAAAGCCTAGCATGGTGTCTCTTAGCTTCAGTCCTAGACAGCCAGGTCAACTTCCCCAAACCTCCTTAAAAAGGGTATGAAAATCAACGTTGTACGTACGTTTTAAGTCTAATCTTGACAGTAGTCTAAACATGATTTACCATAATCTAGAGGGAAAGGTGGCACTTTTCACAGGGTAAGTTAAAAACAAAACCCCCCAAAACCCAGGAAATGCATGGAGGCATCCTATCATCTCCCAAGCTTACAATTTCCATCTCTTATTTCTTATTGAAATATAATAACTACCCCAGAAGGCACATATTTAAATATTAACCTAATTCAAATCATGAAAAATGTCTCAAGCAAACTTTAGACATCATCAGAATCTAACATGAACTATATAACAAGAAGTCAAAAGCATAAAACTGGAGCCTTGTCCCCAGATCGCTCAATTAAAAGCGAGGCCCATCCAAAAGCAGCCTGAATAAACTGAACTGGGCACCTGGGAATCCTAATGTTGTCTGGAGACTCCGGGCATACAGGGAAGGAGGCTAAGGAGCTGCATGCAGCCCTGGGTGGACCCCTCCAGTCCTTGTCAACTACACTGACACTGTAGAGACACATGCTGGGGCTAAGGCCCCCCAAGAAATACTCAGCTCAGGTCACTGAACATTAGCACCTGGCACAATTATCACTAAAAGCAACAGACACCACACACCACATTCTTCCAAAAGTATTTCCATGGAGGTTAAGCTAGAACTCCACTCTCTGTGGATGGAAAGAAATGTGTTCAAAAAGCCTGGAGCTATGCCAGAGGCAGCATCATTGTCTCTCCTGACTTTCTGTTAGAAACACTTCCTAGGTGGTGTCAAAAGCATTTCCCAGGCCTTCAGTCCCCATCCCCCCCAACACACACACACACACACACACACACACACACACACACACACACTCACTCAATGCGTAGGTACTGCTGGCTGTAAGTTGAAATATTTGACTGGAGTCATTTGGGTTGTTGGTCAGCTGCCTCATCCCATGAGGGCAGGGTATCAAATACAAATGTAAAGTGAGCCTTCGTGGTGCATGCCTGCTATCCTAGCAAGAGATTCACAAATCTAACATCAATCAGCCTGCGCTACAGTGACAAACCCTGCAACCCTCTCTCCCAACCAACAAGGATATCTTCAGTTCTCAAACAACTGGTTAGAAGGTGGACTATGCCAAAGTCAAAACAGACAATCACACAGGGCAGCATAGTAGGTAGACAGGAGCCCAGAACTGTGAGGGCTGACAGAAGGACCCACCATGGCTGAACAGGCCACTTGCCCCCTGGGAGCGCCAGGAAGCAGTGGGTCTTTGGACCAGCCATTCTCCACCAGGTCTGCGAACACTGCATGATTTCCCAGTGTTCACTATGGAAAACACATTTTCAAGAGCTCCAACTATGGAAATACATTTCTACCGAGCCCTCTGAAATGAGTACGCAGGACACAAACTCGGAAAAGAAAGGTTTGTGGTGTCACAGTAAAAACCACTACAGGTTATGATTAAGTGTTCCTGGTCAGATTTATGCTTTCTCAATTATTCCAAGTAATTCTAATTCTTGAAGCAAGAGGTCGTCCTCCAGAGAAGAGCCATAAGACCCTGCCTTTCATTACTGAATGTCTGCTGGCCTGGTATCTTTGGTCATGAAAGTAGCAAAGCATTCACATTTTCATCACACTACATTCAAGTGCCATTTAAGTCTACAACCTTCTATATTTCAAAAATATTAGAATAGAAACTTTCAATCATACATTATAAACATAATTTAACAAGACAAGGTGTAAATATGGCTGAGGGCTGCTTAATTACATATTGATCCATGGTATGTTTAACTATTTTAATCATGGAATGGAAAAGACTGAGAATGTGTAACCAACCTGATACTGTGCAGGTCCCCGCAAGGCTCACACGTAATGGGGCAGCGGGGGACTAGGAAGGAAGTGCTTTAGGGGGGCCACATGGCCAGGGCTCACAGCAGAATTAGCAGCAGCATGTGTTCCCATGGCCTGCAAGTCTTTGGACGTACCCCCAAGATGTCTCTGTTTGTGCACTGGTGTCCCCTGAGCTCAGACCCCACAACATGCAGTGCATGGTGTTATTTACAATGAAGAGCTTTGTGCACGCCAACAGAGGGCAAGATTAAACACAGGAACATGCTCATGTCCCAATATTAAGTCATTTCAGTAGAAAAAATCGAATAAAATTATCCCCATAAGATGAACACTGCTGCAGAGCATTCAGGAGACTCATCTCCATGAGGGAAGGAGTGCTCAGAGAGATTTTTTTCTTTTCTTCCTTGTTTTTGATTTTTTTTGTTGTTGTTTTTTTTGTTTGTTTGTTTGGTTTTTTTTTTTTTTGTGGTTTTTGAGCCAGGGTCTCATTATGTAGCTCTCTCTGGTTGTTCTGGAACTATGAAGAGTAGGCTGGCCTTAAACTCAAATTCAACTGTCAAGCATGTGCCAACCATGCCCAGCTACAGATTCTTTGTTCTGAAGAAAACCACAGAGCCACATGCCCGTAGCTGTCACCTACACGCATCTGTGTCCACATCATTAAGATTTATCAGATTACTTCTAAATTCGGGCAACTTAATGGCAATTAAACTGACTATAAGTCAGTCTTAAAGATGGCTTTATGAGGGTGGCAGACCTCATTTGCACACACAGATATCCAAGATAACATAGTAAATTATGTATCATAGCAAAGCCATCGTTTTGATGAGAGACAGGCTTGTCCCATCACCAACTGTGGGTCCCGGTCACATTATCTTTTCTGAAGAGAACATTTTTTCAGCTATTTCAGATCTGGTCATAATTTCCTAGGGGAAAAAAAAGATAAAAATCAACTGTTGGGCCACATTTAGAGCCTGCCAAAACGTTCTAACTTATGTCACTATATTTAATCTTTTTAATAAACCTAGCTCTGAGGAAGTATCAGAGAAGATAAAAAACCATGGCCCCCACATTCCCTAATACAGCTAGTCAATTATCAGCCAGGGTTGGATAAGGTCATCTTCCTTCTACCTACCTAATGGGTGTAGGTTCTCTGCGAGAGGCAGAACCAGAGCCAGCAGGGACCTCACATGAAAGGCTTGTCTCATGTAACTGGACCCAAGAAGTTATTTCATGTCAAATGAATTAAAGTGTGCCACTAAATAGCCTCCCATCATATCCCTGTGGACGGTGGATATCCTCCACCCTGTCATCCTGCCCCAGAGGAACACAGCGCTACTTCAGAGCCCTACTGTCAACAGTGCATAATAGCCACCCCTCCTCTATGTGAGCCAAGGTGTGCCCTGAGTATTAACTTATTAACTTCTGAAATACACCGTGAAAATGGAAATAGCTCTAAGGAAGTAAGT
The DNA here is from genome assembly GCA_033318265.1 of Phyllotis vaccarum. Classification (NCBI taxonomy): domain Eukaryota; kingdom Metazoa; phylum Chordata; class Mammalia; order Rodentia; family Cricetidae; genus Phyllotis; species Phyllotis vaccarum. The sequence goes on along the minus strand of JARWLC010000001.1, from coordinate 156,784,321 downwards.
AAAAGTAAGTTTACCTCATCTGAGTCCACTAATACTGGGAGAGCTCTGAAAGAGAAGAGACAGGAAGAGTGAGCTCTACAGGGACTCTGGGAGAGGGGGACACACACGACAGGGGACAGGCAGTGTTCGGCCTTCTGAATACAGAAAGGGACTCATTTAAAAACTGCACTGACATCTACCTAGGATGTGTACAGTTTCCAGAATGTGTGTTCCTTTGAAAATGTCCAGTTTAAAGTTAACAGAAATATTTTAGAACTATGAACAAACTAGTTCAAGGGCAAACCTACTACATATGGGGTAGTTAGTTAAACTTGCCTGAGTATTCAAACACAACCCACACTCACTCATTCAGTCTTCGATCCTTGGCTATGTTTTTACTTGTAACAGTTGCTGGATATCTGCCACTTCAGTAGAAAACTCAAGTTTGTGCTTTGTGAAAATGAGGAGAAGCATCAAAGGCAGCATTCCGGAAAAAGTCTGTTTGGAGATGTATCACTTACTGTATGTGTTGGCAGGTGTGTGTGCTTGGGCACAGGTGTGGACACCAGGGGGCTACCAAGAGCCTCTCCTTCCACTCCAGAGGCCCAGGACCGAACTCCCTGCCTTTGTCTGCTGTGCCAGACACAAAACACATTGAAAATTCCCAGTATTTGGGATGAAATATAAAGAACCTTGAAGCTGGGGGGGCGGGGGGGGGGGAAGAAACTATATAGAAAATAAAACCACCACACAGAAGTCCACATAACACGCAGGGATGAAAACTAAAGCAGACTCCTTCTGAAGCCTTGAAACCTCAGGCTGGTGAGACAGCTCAGTGGCTAATACACCACCAACATGGTGACTTGAATTAGACTCCGGGGCCCACATGGAAGGAGGGAACCAACTTATACAAGTTGTCACCTAACCTTTGCCATGACCTCTGTGAGCATGTGTGTGTGCACATATACAAATGAATGTAAAAAAGTTTTACATATGCCTGAACTTTTCTGTAATAAAAAATTAAAACAAAATGATTCTGAAAACTGTAACCAGGAAGAGGGAGTTAGTTGCAGACTGTTAGTACTGAAATGGTCGGATAGTAGAAAGGCAGGGAAGGAGGTTGGGCTGTGTTCAATTCTGCAAGAAGTAGTGACAGAAAGACAGACACACAGACAGAGACAGGCACACAGTTTGAGAAATAGCCAATGAAATCTCCTTAAACTAGAGCCTCAGGTTCAAACTTGAACAAAGGATATTTACACATCTGTGAAGGAAGAGGGAATATTTTCTTCCACCCACTTCAAATCTTCATCCTGTAAAAATAAATTATTTATATTTAGTATTTGCTAAATATCACCTGAAAACATGCACTGTTTTGGAATGTTTGTGAATTTACAAACTGAAATCAGATGCATGGGGTCTGTAGTTGCTACACGTGCTCTAAGAAGCTGAAACAGATGTGACACACCAAGTGTGACAGTGAGACAGAAACTGCTGATGTTTTGGTTTCTTGGTTTTAGCTAAGAATATTACTGATCTTTTTTTCTTTTTTCCACTTTTGTGTTTTTACTTTTTATTAGTTTAACCCCGAGAAGGGTACAGCGTCACATGAACGCTGCATCCAATGGCCTTCGTAGGAAGGTTGCTTTGGAATTCAGATGACTTTGGTGTCTTTGGTTTGTCTCCAGGAGTCACTGTGTTTGTTGGTTTTTGCTTTATACACATGAGCACATCCCTTGCCCAGGTAGAATTCAGTTTCATCTCAGGCATAAACACTTTCAATTTTAAGTAGAGCTGTATGCTCCCTCTGGGTTTGGAGACCTCACTTATAGCCAGTAAAAATGCCCTTGCACCATAATTGCAGTTCCAGAGGCTCTGACTCTCTTCTGACTCAAGGGCACCAGGCACACACACGATGCACATACCTACATGCTAGGGAAGTGCCTAACAGGTGCCCAGCACAGCAGTGACAATGCCAGTTACGGGCCTGAATTCCTACCAGTGTCTGGAAACAGCTAATTTAATAACAACAAACCTTAGCAAAAGGCCCTTTGTCAATCAGTGACTCTCACATGGACAGACTCCACTAAAGACAGATACTTACAAAGTTCTCAGAAGTAGGTTTAGCTGTTCCGTTCGAAACTGTTTTTGAGGCTCTTAGTTTTATTCCTTCAGCTACAATGAGAAACATCAGACATAAAAGATTACAAAATAACACTTTATAACTTCACACTTAATACTCCAATTAAAAAAAATTAGACTTAGGAGTGGCCATTTTGGTCAGGGGAATAGCTTTAATAATGCCATTTTGGAATTAGAAGAGGGTCAGAGCAAAAGCTAATAGACTTTTGAATTCATATGCAACAACTGAACGTTTTATGGGTACAGTGGAATTTCAACTCACACATACATAGTGTGTCAGAAAACATCAGGACAATTGGCCAAATGTCCCTTCAAAACAATCATTTCTCTGCACTGGGAGCGGAGCCCTCTCTGGCTATTTTGAATGGACTGTAGTCACCCTACTGGACCACCCTCAGGGACTGGTCCTCCATCTAACTCAGATTCTGCCCCTTTAAGCACTCTTGTTCCAGCTTTCTCCTCACCTCGGCCTCTGTTTACTCCTTACACCCAAGATCAACCATTTTGCTTCTGGATTGTAAGAACATGCAGTATCTGCCTTTCTGTCCCTGGCTTACTCACTGAGTAGGGTCCTCCAGGCTCAGGTTCTGGTAACTGTATTTCACAGTAAGCAGATTTTCAATTTGCTGGTCTGAAATGTACCCGTGGAGGAGCTTAGGCACATATACTTCCGCACTTCAATTTAAAGTTTCAGGGTAAATGTGTAAAATTTACAATATTTCAAAAATAAGAAATCTTTGGGGGCTTGGGGGATATATATATCAGTGGTAGAGCATTTGACCAGAATGTGTGAGGCCCTAGAGCATCCCAACACACACACATATTTCTTAGGAATTTTTACTTGCTTGACATACAAACAGCAGGGTATGTTTACGGTATGTCACACTCCTCTTACAGGGACTTTACACTGCCCATGACTTGTAGTAAGTAGTGTGTGAGACATCCTCTCCAAACATGCTGACTGTAACAACTGTGAGGTTTGTAGTAGCTCACTGCTGTTTTGTGTCTCCCTGATTAAGAATACTGAGCACTTTGAACGTGCACACTGTCTGTCCACGCCTTCTGTTCGATGTTTACCATGTGCGTTACCTTTCTTCTTTTATCATTGTCTACCTCCTACTTCTTTTCAGGGAGTGGGGGTTGGCGTCTCTCACTTAGTCTAGAGTTCACTGTTTCAGGAAGACTGGCTGGCCAGCAAGCCCTACAGTAGATCCACTTCTGTGCGCTGCCTCTCCCTTCCCTCCTCCACTCCAGCACCGGTACTACACCTGGCTCTTATGTAGGTGCTAGGTTCCACACCCAAGTTCTCATATATGCTTAGCAAACACTCCTGAGCCACCTCCCCAGTGTGTGTGAGCCAGAGGACAACCTCTGATGTTGTTCCTTAGGTGCCACCCACCTACACTAGCCTGGAATTAGCCAAGAAAGCCAGGTTGGCTGGCCAGTGGGCTCCAGTGATCTGCCTCCCAGCACTGGGGTTATGCATGCATGCTACCCGGTTTTTGTTTTTTTAAACATTGGTTCTGGGGACTGAGCTTGTGTCCTCACGCTTGCAAGGCACTTTACAGGCTGATACATCTTCCCAGTCTTCGTAGGAAAAATTTAAAACAATGCATGTGACCTTGCTTCTCAAGTAAAGATTTCTCTCTCTTAAAGTATGTACAATAGTCATTTGAAAAGTAAACATCACGCACTTAAATTTTCAGATGCTACCATGAATTCCTCGACTTCATCATCAGAATCATCTATCAAGGGCATGAAGGCATACCTAGATAAAAAAAAAACAAAGGAGCCTTTAAACCTGATCATTGTCAGTCACCGCATATAAACAGCTGCACTATCCAAGTTTCTTATTAAGGTAATAACTAACCTCCCACCCACCCCCTTATAACACCTTTCTAATGAATTAATTAATTAATTTCTAATTTAATTAGCAACACTAAAGGCGATAAGATCAAATACCTTCTCAACAATACTGCTGATGACAAAATTTATTTCTACAAATTGTCCACTAGAGCAAGGAGGAAATTTTTTAAAGATTTATTTTCTGTGTATGAGTGTGTTGGCTGCACATATTAAATATCTGCAGAGGCTGAAAAGGGCATCAGATGCCCTGGAGCTGGACTTATAGATAGTATGAGATGCTATGTGGGTAGTGAGAGCTAAGCCTGCCTCTGCAAGAGTAACCAATGTTCTCAACACTGAGCTCTCTCTAGCTCTCAAGGAGAAAATGTTTATAGATGAAAAAACATGTTTAGAGGGCTGATGTTCTATTTTCATATTACCAAATGAATCTATATTTAAACAAACATTTACATTTTAGAATCCTCTAAGAATTTTTGTATTTAAGTTATTAAATACATCACTGTTGATGGAAATAATCTTTCCTAAGGTCTTTTGGACCATATCTGTTAAAGTAACAGTTCCTTTGCCTTATAGCACCTCCAACAGCAAAAATTAAATGTCTGGTATTTTTATTTTTAGAATGCACACACACACACACAGCCACTCACATTACAAAATACTGCACAGCCTTTGGTTACTGTGATGTATCTATTCGTGGTGATACAGAAGGTATATTTTAAAAAGAAAGGTTTAGAACAGTAATTTTATTTTTAACTCCTTGGTGAGGGGGTAGTTCAAGAGAGAGCTTCTCCGCCTGACAACTCTATCTCAGAACTTGATTTGTAGACCAGTTTGGCCTTGCACTCAGAGATTTGCCTGTCTCTACCTCCTTAGTGCTGGGATTAAAGGCATGCAGTACCATCGCTGCATAGTTTAAAATTTCTTTTAAAGGCAGGGTCTTGATATGTATCCCAGGCTGGCCCTGAACTCATGGAGATATACTTGCTTCTGCCTCCTGATTGCTGTGATTAAAGTGATGGCCAATATGTCCAGTTATTTAAATTTTTACCAAATTTATTTGTGTTTGTGCACGTGCAGGCATGTGCTCACACAATTGGAAGTCAGATGACGACTTTAGGAGTCAATTCTCTCCTTTAACACACGGGTCCCAGGTAATAAACTCAGGTCCATAGATTTGGTGGAAAGAATCTTTCTTTACCTGCTGGGCCACCTCACTGGCTCAACAGGACTATTTTTCTTAAAGGGAGAAGGAAACATACTTCCTAATGTGCCTGTTTCATTTTCCCTAAGGGACACAGAAGAAACTCAAGTTCTCTTGGAGAAGAAGGCAGGAAAAGTGGGGCTGTAAAGTAGATTTCTGAACCGGCATCCCATGCCATCCAGTCATGCCATCCAGTCCCGCTCTCCTTGTCCAGCTTTTCTGAAATAGGCTAAACATCCTGAATCCTTGAATCCCAAACTGTATACCTGTCGAGCATCAAGTCAGTTGCTCTAGAAATTTCTGACTCTGAGCATTCTGGCTTTCAGATTAGGATGTTTAGTCAGTAGTAAAGTCTTCTATGCAATACCCTAAACCAAGCACGTCTAAGCGTGCGGGATAAGAATGCTGCACACGGTGTAGGTAGAAGAGCTGACACTGAGAGCATGAATACAGCAAAATTGGTCCCACTCTTTGTTCACTGCTGCAAGGGTGAACTAACCTGGGCAGTGCTGGAGAGCTCACCCTGGTGATGAGGGCAGGGTAGAAGTGGTGGGGTGGCCAACCCTGCAGTTGCCCAGGGTTATGACTTGGCCCAATCCAACATCCATCCCATCTATGATCTGCTGGAGCACATGAAGGGACCTGACCTGCAGACCCAAAGCTGCAGGGTCTCCACAACAGGATATCCAAGAAGAGTTCCAGTGAGGGCCCAGCATCAGGAGTGTAGCAGAAACCAGAGGCCTCGAGCCAGACCAATGACTTTTTGCAACTCCCAAGTAAAGACATATGGACAATTGGGTTTACTGCATCACTGTGTCACATGAGAGCTTTCATGACATGATTTTTAATTTTTTGCTTTTTTCTCTTAAATTGTTTTATTTTGGGGAAGTTGCATGGACAGAGGACAGATGCAAAGGGAATGGGGAAATGAGTGGGATCAAGATGTACAATATAAAATACTCATTGAATAAATAAAAAGACAAAAGGAGAAAAAAATGCTGCACCTGCCATACTACCTATACTGCACACCTCGCTCTCACTTCTAGATCTTACGACTTTTCCACAATTCTCTCCAAATGCATGCTTTTTCCCAGCCCAAGTTTTCACTGTGTTACTACTATCTTAAAGCTATTCTGTAAATTCCAGCTCTTCGTAGAGTCTTTATCTTTCTTCCTCCTGGACTGTTTAATGCCTCTGTCTTACTGTCTTCCACTTGTTATGCCTGTCTTCTGACTTGACTATACAACTGCTTACAAACAAAGTACTTCCCAGTGGTCTCTATGTGTGCTTTTTGTCAGGGTCCCTGCAAGCATCAAGGCCAGCAGGGAAATGATCTGTGTGAGGTAAAGGATGAAACGGGTCAGCACTTTAGCAGGTAAGACTTACTTGGGTTAAGACTTCCAGAGTCTGACCTCAAGGTTTCTTTTTACACATTTAGGCACAGTAAAACTTTGGGTAAAAGTTTCTATGTGACAATGATCCAAATAAAGCTTCAGAGGTGGCTACATCAAAACTGCCTTGCAAAGCACACCTCTATAGAAAGGCACCTGTGACTTTTGCAGTAAGATTGAGTTCTACTGACTGATAACAGAGCTCAGGGCAAGGGTCTAGGGAATAAGGGTTTGTAAAAAGCATAAGGAGAGAGTCTGTTGATGGAGTACATACATCAGTAGATGGATGGGACCTCTTTTCATAAAGATTCTATTCACTGACAGACAAAGCTCAGGATTAGGACCTAAACAATGCTCAGGACTTTGGGGGACTCGAGCTAAGTCTGGGTCCATAGAATAGCAAAAGATCATCCACTCCTGCCTTCCAGGTGAACAGGCATCATTTCCTTCCCTTGAAGAAAAAGCCCTGTGTTTAACAGTTGTGGATTGTCTATGCTTTCTGTGAGCTGTCCCTTCTAAGGTTCTCAACACCACAGAAGGTCACCCTCACGTGTTACCTCTGATTATTTGCTGACGGCCTCCATAGGAACATTATCACAACAAGGATGAGTGAAAACAGGAAGCTCCAAAACGCATCGTCAACCCAGAGCTCCATCCAGTCCTAGAACAAGGACGATCCAAAAGGACCCATTAACTTTCGGCTAATGTGCAAATGTCCCATTCCAACAGTACCCAGGAGTACTGAGACCTCTCCAGCTCACAAGCCCTCCTAGCAAACAAGTAAGTAATAATTTTCTTTTAAGGAATCCTATGTTGTAAGCATTGTTTCTAAAGAACATACATATTTCCCTTCATATATAGAAAGATTTAGGGGGAAAAAAATCAAAACACAGACTTAGAACGTCATGCAGAATATACTATAAAGAGGGGAAATGCCAAAAGGTTTGGCTTCTCTCCTTCAATTGTCTCTTACAGTGCAGTAGATTAGGGCTTCTGGGCACTTTGTAGTACTCCTGTGACCAAAAAACAGGTTCTGATTAAGAACTGAGATGAAGAACGACACTGAGTGTGACATCAAAGCAACACCCCATCTTGGATGTTTCATCCCATTTAGGCACAAAGTCAGGCTGGGGTGTGGCTCAGTAACACGGAGCATGTGCAATGCCCTGGGTGCCGTCTCTAGCACCAAAGTGTACAAGGAAAGCCAAAGGGAGAAAAGGAGCCAAAGTTTCTTTTCAAATCTATAAGAAGAAGTTCAGAAAAAGAGGTAATAAAGTTGAGAGAAACTTGCTCAGATATTTATCTGTTTTTGGTGTTGTGATAAGGGTCAAATACAGCCCAGGCTGGCCTTGAACTTCTGATTCACCCTTTCCTTCCTGTGTGTCTTTTCTATCCAAATTGCTGGCTTCTCGATGGCCAATTTCAGAAGGTCAGTCACTGGTTTTGCTCCTGATTCAAGGTATAACTTTATAGGGTAGTCTATGGAGTGTCGCAGTATGATCAAAATATTCTACATTTCCCCCTTTTTGTCTAAATAAAAAGACAGGCTTCTTATGGTGTCTCTGACCAAAAATCAAGGGTTAGCTTGTTACTACTCAGGCTCTCTAAGCTAGCAAGGTTTTATCCTGGCTTTGATTCCTAAGTCTTATTGGTAAATTGAACAATGGAGACTTAATTTAAATCCACATATTGCAGCCTCGGCAGAAGCAGGGCAGCAGGACCAGAAGCCCAGCTAGGTCAAGGTGGCCTGAGTGGGTGGCAGGGCACTGACTGAGGAATTATGGGGCCACTGATAATAATTATATTACCAGCAGATTCATGTGCAGCCACTAAGCCAACAAAAAACATCATTTGGTGCCCTACATTGGGTGTTAAGAGTAATAGGTAATAAGAGTCTTTTCTGTCCTGCCAGCCTGCTCTCAAATAATGACACGGAGACTTCTTTTTAATTATAAAAGTTTGGCCTAGCTCTTATAACTTACATTAGCCCATTTATATCAGTTCTGTCATATGACATTACCTCTGTTCCATTGTACTTCCTGTTTCTCTGTATCTCCTGGTTTCTCCTGGCTTCTCCCACAGGCCTGGACTCCTCCTCATCTTCCTCTCTCTCCCCAGAAATACTGCCTACACCTCCTGCCTACACCTCCTGCCTATACCCCCTGCCTACACTTCCTGCCTACACCTCCTGCCTAGACCCCCTGCCTACACTTCCTACCAAGCTAGTGGCTGTTCAGCTTTTTACTTACACCAATTACAGCAATATGTCTTCACACAGTGAACTACCCCACAATAAACCACTTTAATTATCTTGCCAATAATTTAATTAAATTTTAAAATACTTAAGATTTTACTTACTGATTGGCATTTTGCCATCCTGAAGGTCTTTGTTGTCCATATCATAAACACTATGGAAGCTTAAAGAAAGAGAAAGTCATCTTTGAAAGAACATAAAATACTGAAATGGTTGTTTTAAGAAGAGGCAAAGATGGCTTACCCAGCACAGCAAAGATGAGTGTATTTGTAAAATGCCTATATAATGAAAATTTCACTGTGTTCTTTCTTAGTCTTAGAGTTTTCATAGTCTGTGCCAAACTTATAAAAATGTGAAAAACTAGTTAAGGAAAAACATGGAAAATGGCAATGTATAGTTAAAGAAAACACAATAAGAATCATGTATTACAGACTCAAACACAGCAGTGCTAAATACTGTTCTTAAAACAAAACACAGAAAATGTATCTTAATCTATACCTTAATTATCTAAAATTACACTTACTTACACAGTTTTCTATATGAAATTTCCATTGTCTAAAATGAATGAACATACTTTAAGGGAAAAAAGGCAAGAAGACCTGTGATGTGTTCCTGTGACATAGGACAGTGCAATATACACAAAGCAGAAATCCTCAGCTAAGTCATTATCTTGCTACTTATGACACCATTCCTGTTGCTTTCTTATTTTCTTCTAGTTGGTTCTTATGTTGTTCTCCAAATAGGCATACTTAAGTAGTTAGAGCATCTATCAATTCCTTTTTATAAATTAAAAAAAAAAAAGCTGACAAAGAAAAGAAGCCTAAGTTTTAAGTGGTATCTATCTTTAGGAAGGACAAGGCATAGCAGGAATGTAAGCTCAAGTGCCTAAAGACCAGGAAGAAAAGGCCTCTGGACAGAAGGACACGAGCCCGGGGAGTTAACTGGGCACAGTGACAACATACAGGTCTTTCATGGAGGTCTGTAGGTTCTCATGAGGACGTTTAAAGAGGCTGTGGTAGCTCAGGCTCACAGTGGGTTGGTTCAAGGACATTGGAGGAAGAGACACTAAAGTTTGGTAAAGTTGGTATTTTGTCTTGATTAGACAATGGATACAGAAGGTTCAGCTAATTTTTCATGGGGCAAAGAAGAGGCAGTTAGAGGGTTTGGCTCTAGCTTAGTCGGGTAAATCGGGAGCATCTTGGACTCTGAGCCAAGTCCTTTGGGAAGGGAACTTCCTTACGATATCCTTTTCCAGAACACAAAGGTGGAGGGGAGGTGTTAGCATTGGTTGCTTTCCAGGAGCATCAGGCTCAAGTAAGGCTAATACTGTCCAGAATGAGGAAACAGACAGACTTCCTTGCTGATCCCTCAGGTCAGCAAAGGCCTGCAGGTCTTTACTCATACAGGTCGGTCCTTCCTTGGGGGGCAGACCAGCCGCCTTTATTTATGAACCAGATAGCACCAGTAACAGAGAGCAGAGTAAGCTTTGAGTTTATGCCTATTTAAAAGAGTAAATGCTTCAAAAACAAAACAAAAACCTGGTAGGTGGTGGAGCATGCCTTTAAACCTGGCACTCAAGAGGCAGAGGCAGACGAATCTCTGTGAGTTTGAGGCCAGCCTAGTCTACAAAGGGAGTCCAGGAGTGGCTCCAAAGCTACACAGAGAAACCCTGTCTTGAAAAAAACTAATAATAATAATAATAATAATAATAATAATAATAATAATTTTTAAAAGTTCTTTGAGAAAGGGTCTATGTAGCCATGGCTGGTCTGGAACTCAGAGATCCTCCTGCCTGCTCCCAAGTGCTAGGATTAAAATATATACCACTATGCTGGCAAGATCATCTTCTAAAGTAACACACTCTAACCAATTAGGTCCCACTGCAAGATCCTATAAAAATGCAAGCACACTGTACTCCTTAAACATATCAGATGAAACAAATAAATCTGTTCAAAAGCCAATGGGTTAAAAATATCAAAAGCAAATTGGAAGCTGCCTAAGCCTTAACTTACCAAAACACTTTAATTAGGTCAAGTTTAACTCACCCCACCACCGCCCCCTGCAGAAGAGAGAGCAAGGAAAGCACACAGGCTCCACAAGGTAGAGAGCCAGGCGAGCATGCTGCCTTAGTAGGAAAAGGATATCCACCAGTACAAGCCCGAGTCAAGAAGAGAGAGAGACAGGCTGGCCAGAAGAACAAGATCAGATTCATTCGCCTGCAGCAAAACAGCAAAACAAATAACCAAGCAGCAAAGGGGAGACATAAGAAAGGCTACCAGCTTGGAATTTCTGTCAGTTAAGATTCTTACAAGATTAATTAACTGCCTGTGTGAAATCAAAGAGAATAGGTCATCATCCCAAACCATCGGTTTTGTATCCAGCTCTGCTTGTATCTGCTTGTCATCTGTAACCACTCAGGAAACCTACTCCTCACTTTACAGTGGTAAAAAAGACCAAGTAGAGGGTGATGGCAAATCTGGCAAATTCAGGTTCAAAGGAAAGGAGTATTACAATAACTTACTTTGGTCACCACTCAATACTGTCCAGGATAGTTTTAATTTCTGCATTTCTTTATGAGCATGGGGTAAAACCTCTCATCTTGCTTTCCTACCTCTCCACCCCAATCTGGCTCACTGTACTGGAAGGTTACAAAGTCAATGCTATCCAAAGGAAACAGTCTGCCCACATTTACACAGATGGGATTAGAAAAATACAGAGAGCTTTTGGCCTGGAATCTTCACTGCATTTACTACTTCAGTGTTTTCCCAGTAAATTACCCTGTGGATGGTTAAGAAGAAATCTTTGAAATTATCTATCTGTAAATCACAAGAGGAAACAGTACATTTTGTTTGTTTGTTTGCTTGCTTTGAGACTGGCCTCTTTCTGTAGCGCTAGCTGTCCTTGAACTCTCTTTGAGGCTCAGGCTAGCCTTTAACTCAGAGATCACCTGCCTCTGCCTCCCAAGTACTAAGATTAAAAGCATGCACCACCACACCCAACTACAAAATTCTTCTGGATGGAAAGTATAAACTTAATTGTTTAATGCAAGGACATATTCCCTGACTTGTCAAAAACTCCAAGCACAAACTATTTTAGAAAAGAGGCAATTTCAAAAGGGGTAGGTCAGGCTCCTTTCCAGATTCACAGTGGCAGACGACAAGCCATTGAGACAGAGGTGTACTATTGAAGGTGGAGTAGCCTCCATCTCCACTCCAGAGCTGTCTATTTCCTGTCCATTCTCCACAGGAAGGCAGGCATCTCTAAGAAGCCACTGCAGAGGTTGAACAGGACCCATCCATGTCATTACATCTTTCCCCATAGCCTCATCTGCCATGATTTCTGAATTCTGTAACTTCAGAGAAAATATTCTCTATTTATGCCTCACTGTGTGAGGTATACATTGAGTACTTCAATGATTAGTGAACTACTAGGAAAATAAAGACATTCATTCCTATCTGGGAAGTTACTACTTTCTTGCCTTTAGCCTTCTATATTGAGAAAACAATAATTCACAATTATATTTTATTTCACCATTATTATGAATTAAAAGTAATCTGATTTTAATAATACCACAAACTATTTTGGAAGGACATGGTAAAGGATATGAACCACACAAAAATGGAGTCAATAACTGCTAAAATAATGTCACTCACAACAACAGATAAATGTTTAGTGCCCTGAAAGATAAAAGTAGGGAAAGCCTAAGTTTACAGAAGCTTCACTGCAGTGTACAAGTATCATCTGGAGAAAAACCAATTTCACTTTTTATCACTTACAACACCATCAAGATTTTATACCTTGATGGGATTGTGCTTAACACATAGAAATCATCTGTTTTGGAAACAACAAATGTAATCTCTTACCAGTTTATTTCATGCTAGAAATAAATAGACTGGCAAATAAACAAAATGCTTGCCATGCCCCAATTTCACCCAGACTTGCCATTTCAATCTCCTTCCTCATCATACCAAACTTAGAACTGCCCTCCCCTGATGGTAATGGAACACACTCAAAAAACCAAAAAAAAAAAACTATAAATTAGTTACATTTAAAACAGCCACTATCTAAACTGCTGACTAATTAAATTTTAGAGTGTATAATTTTTAATTTATATGTAGAGTATCATTTTTCCTGGCTTTTTTTAGTAAAGACTAATTTCTTATGAAAAAAAATATGTATATATACATACATATATATATACATACATATATATATATACATACATATATATATATATAAAATTAAATATATATGAGGCTAGCTGGCTGAGTAGTGTAGGTCTTTAATCTCAGCACTCAGGGGGCAGAGGCAGGTGGATTTCTTTGAGTTCAAGGCCAGCCTGGTCTACAAAAAGTTCCAGGACCGCCACTGTTACACAGAGAAACCTTGTTTCAAAAAAGAACAGGGATGTAACACAGGATGTAGATGCATCAAGACAATGTAAGGAGGCTTTTTAATACTGCTGAAAATGTCCTACTTTAAGAGTCACCCCCCAAAATTTGTGAGGTAAACTTATGTGACAACTTAACAGCTAACCACTCTGTACAGTGATCTGATCTACACATTGAATTCTAGTATGTTTTGGGTAAACCCAAGTCTTTGAGTCAAGTAAACTATAGTCAGTTTCTCAACCACTCACTTCCTAAGAACCCAAGCTCCGTTCACAAGAGGTGTTTGGTTTTGCTCTTTTTCCTTAGGGGGTTCACAGATACAAACCCAACACTTCTCAGAGGATAAAGTGCTGCTGTCCACATGACCAGAGTCCTCTCTGAACGTGATTTCCTCCTGATTCTTCCACTGTGGGACTGACTCTCCAGAGTAAGAGCAAAGTCAGAGCCAAATGAGAGGAGAGCCCTTCTAGGAGGGAAGGGAATAATTCCCTCTCTGCTCATTTGATCCACAGAAAGATGTGTCTGTGTTTAAACTACACAAGTGCAAAAATAGCTGCCCTGATAATGACCATAGACACTTCTGGATGGAGCTACCTCAAGGGTGATGGAGGGGTGCTTTCACTATCCGCCATTTTAGGAAGAGTCTGCTGGACTCTCCCCTCACCAAGCACTAAAAAAGCAGATTACTCCATCCGAAAAAGCTCAAATTGGGACTTTCAAATACATTTTTTTTTTTTATCTTAAGAACAAAGAAAAATTAAGAAACTAAGAACAACTGCATTCTGTGGCAACACAAGGGTGACTGGGTTAATGTGGCTTTTACCCCGATGACTCTCATGACTCCTTCAATGGCTGCAAAGATCAGGTACAGCAGTCCCAGTCCAATCACCCGGTGCATGACTGTTCCTAACCGAGGCCTGGAGTAAGCAAGAGGGAGGGGAGAGAAAGATGGTAAGTAGGGTACATGTGAAGACAGGATTCACAGGTCAATGCACAGAGGGCTCTATTTAGCTGTGTGGCTGTGCTTTTCTCTTTCACAGGACAGTCACAGGCCCAGGAATGCCAGGCCTTCCCTCTGGCCCTGAAGCTGTGCAGGTGGCAGACAGTGAGGTTCAAGCAACAGGATGAACATAACCAAGGACTCCTCAGAATGGAGGAGCAGGCTGGTGACCTGAGGGTCTGCTCACAGAGACTACAGTTCTGTTAACACTAACTGCAAACCACATAGAGCACTGTCTTGGAGGAGCCTACTGATCTTGTGACTGGACACAGAGCAGAGTCTGAGCACAAGGAACCACACTGCCCTCCTCTTTCCTGCCTCTCAGCCCAGAGCAGGGGTGATAACATAATTTGGTTTTTAATCTTTCAACTTATAATATTCTTGATTCTTAAAACAAATGAATAGGCGAAATGTATTTTCTTTCACAATTAATAATCTGAATATAATGAGATCTATGAATCAGAAGTGACTGCACATATATTTTACAATACTTAAAAACCCTTTTCAGTGTAACTAGAAGAAAACACAGCTTTGAAAACATATCTAAGACAGTCATGTTAAAGTAAAACCTAAGGCAAGGAGCTGTGAGGTGTGGAGAAGGGGACTGGAGTGGTGGCCTCCTTCAGGTTATAGGCAGAAAAGGAATTGGAATGCAGCCCAAATTGGCCTTCCACTGGAGATCATTTGGACTCCACGATTTGAGTGCTGGGAATACAAGTGTTGACAGACTGACCTAAGATCTAGCAATTGTAACCAAGATACTTACACAAGAAAAACGAAAGAAGAAAGCCTAAAAGCTTGTTTGTCAGTGATCATGACAGCTTTTCCATTACTGCCAAGAGTTAGTAAGGAAAATTTCTACCAGCTAGTAACAGCTCAACACCTTTAGGGAGAAAAGCATCCTTGTAGTGGGATTATGTTGTTGCATTGTAAGTAATTGTCCCACCTACTGGTTTAATAAAAATGCTGATTGGCTGAAGGTGGACAGGAAGTGTGGGTGGGGCTACCAGACTAAGAAAATTCTGGGAATAAGAAGAACAAAGCAGAGATGCTAGAGAGATGCCAGAGATGCCAGAGATGCAGAGGGCAACTATGCTGCTCTGAGAAAACGTACCGAGCCTCATGGCTGAACAAGATATGAAAGATGGGTTAATTTAAGAGTAAAGAGTTAGCAGGTTATATGTCTGGGCCCTAGGCCAATCAGCATAAAATTAATATAAGCATCTGTGTGTTTCTGTGGGACAGTGGATCAGAACCTCAGGGCTAGGCTGGACAGGCCAGAAACCTCATACAATACCTCCTCATTCCCTTGGGAAAGTTATAGATAACAGAATCCTTCAAAAAACACACTTCATGGAAACAAACCTGTGCGCCTCTTTAGGACATGAACGTAGGCTAATGAGAAGCACAGTTCCTGCTCACCTTCCTGCCTTTAGGAGGGAAAGAACTGGGCAGAACTCTAAGTGGATAATGATCCCCCACTAGAAAGCCAACAAAGCAGCTGGCTCGGCACCATCAAGAGCTTATCAGTAGGCTAACTCTACTCTGGCGCTATCAGTATGCACCAGCCACATTCAGTTAAAAAAAAAAAGGGGGGGGGGATGAAAAACATTTACTATAATGACCAGAACTTCAAGACACCTATGGTTAAATTAGCCAATAATACATAAAAAATTGGGGCTGAAATTACAGTATCTTAGTCCTTAAGGTGGTCAGAATTCTCCTTACACCAGTGGGAAAGGCAGATGGTAAGTATGACAGTTAAGAAAAAGGTCTGTAATTCAAAATCATAACTGGGTTTTCATGTTTGTATCTGGGCTTAGATGCGGTTTCTTTCTTTTAAAAGTAATTTATTTATTTCATGCACATTCCTATTTTGCCTGCATATATGTCTGTGTGAAGGTTCTGGATCCCCTGAAACCAGGGTTACAGGGCTGGGAATTGAACCCAGGTCCTCTGGAAGAACAGTCAGTGCTCTTAACCACTGAGCCATCTCTCCAGCACCTGGAAGGCAGCTTCTGAACAGTCTCTACTACCTTTGTGAATGAAAAACCAGACAAGCAGTATGACCTCAGCCTGGATCCCAGGGTCAAATGAGCCCACCCTGCCATCTGTCCCAGCTTTGCTCCTGTCCACTCTTAGGAAGACCTGGAAGCTCACACCTTGGTACCAGCTGTGCTCCCAAATACACAGGAGTCAAGAAGGCACAGGGATGCAGGTCTTACTGCTGCTTCTCTACCTCTGCCTTCACAGTAGACACTTCAGAGCTCCTAGATTTCTCCAAGTGGTTCATTAGCTAACATCAATGTTGCTTCCTCAGTGATTCTGCCTTCCCTTGAAGATTTTCTTAGACATGCACCTAAAATACCACCAGACATCCGCACTGTGCAGAGACCAGCTGAAGTTTCAAAAGGGCTTTCTACTTCCAAATGACCCTCCTCTCAGCTCTCCAAAGCTGTCCGTGCCTGAGCTGCAGTGGTAGGGTTAGTCTTGGGTGGGAGGGCTACTCTGGGAGCACATGGCCTCACCTAGTTCCCTGGGCAGGTCAATGGTCCCACAGTCCACTAGTGAAGTCTGCAGATGGAATAACCCAGATGATGACTATCTTCACAGTCTCCTACCAGAGATCACCCACAAAAGAAGGGTAGGTGTTCCTGTGGGTTACAGCTCTCCCAAGCACTCACTGAGTTCATCTCTGGGTACACACCCCCATACCCCAGATTGTGTTATAGACAGTAACCGTGTTGTCATCAGGATGGCTAGGAGCCCCACCCCTGTCACTGCTGTCACAGTTACCAGAGGAGCCTCTGCAATGGGCCCATCCCATGTCTCCTGCATACCTAGGTACATCTTACTCAATGCACAGTTCTTCTATTAGTCCCTAGCATCTCTGTTAAAACAGAGGAGTCAGGACAAGGGTGAGTAAGGTCTGAGAAGGGAAGATTGAGTGTGCCTTCACTGTCAGTTCTGTACTTTTCATGGAGCTCTCGGTGTCTCTCATGTTAGAAGAGTCTAGAACTTCATGGCTTTGTGGTCTGGAGGGCAAGGAAGCCATATATCCAGTGGGAAAAAAATGGTGGTCCCTGGTTATAATGGTTCTGTACTTTGGCCCTGGATCTATTGCACCTTTATAGTAAGACACAGACTGCTTAAGAGATAAGGTATTGTAGGGGATTGTGTTGTTTCATGGTAAATAATTGTCCCACCCACTGGTTTAATAAAAAGCGCTGATTGGCCAAAGGCAGGCAGGAAGTGTAGGCAGGGCTATCAGACTAAGAAAATCTCTTAGAACAGGAAGCACAGAGAGAACACCAGAGAGAAGCTGGAAGAAGCAGAGGACAACTGCTGCTCTAAGGAAAGGTACCGAGCCCCATGGCTGAACAGGAAGAATATGGGTTAGATGAAGGGTAAAGAGCTACCAAGTGATATGCCCTGGGCCTTAGGCTGATCAGCTGAAAACTACTGAAAGCATCTGTGTGTCTCTGCGGGTCTGTGGGCCTAAACCTTGAGGCAAGGCCCGAAAGTCAGGGCCAGAAACCTCGTACTACAAGGTATAGTGGCACATGCTTGTAACCCCAACACTCTGGGAGGCTCAGGTCACCTTGGGCTACTGGGATTCAATTCAGGATGTTCTGATAATATAAAATGGCTAGTCCATGCAAGTTTTTTAAAAACTTGGGGATTCAGGTTGCAACACTGACGAGTCCTGGGTTCCACAGAGGTCATGGTGTGCATGCACTAAAGCACTAGACTGGAGTCAGGAGTTGTTCAATGCAGCAATACTTACTTCACAATGCCATAACCCAAGCTCACAATGATGACAAGCAGGCGAGCCAATGTCCTCTTAACTGCAGATATCAACTCTGCAAATATCAGTAAACCCTGGGCTGAGGAACAAGAAAGGAAGACAATTCATTACACACCTTTGGAGGCCTTCTAAGACTAAAAATTACCACGTGCAATGACACTGCCCTCGGACTAATTATCCACATGTGATTTACAGGCCATTTAATCCAACTGATACTTCAACCTCGGTGGAAGGCAGCACTGCTTCCTGAAGATTCACCTCAAGTCTGATCAGCTCTATTGGGCAGTTTTCTTACGTCAACCTGAAACCTGTCAGAGCTCCCTTCCAGCTACATCCCTCTTCATGTCCAGCAAATATCTGAAAGTCATCATGTTTCTGGAGTTCTCTTTTCCCATGTTCATTCATCATTTATCCATTTAAAATGTATATTTATAACAGTAAAGTGCTAGCTTAGAATGCGCAAGGCCCTGGGTTCCAACCCTAACAGCACAAAGAGAAAAGACATTCATTGTGCTCCCACTATATGATTGCAATAATAAAAGAGGCATCTTGACTCCTATCTGCAGAGTTAGGCCACATGTGCAGACACAACACAGCATGGGGTGGAGGTGCTACATGTGACACAGGAGCAGTGGGACTAGGGGAGAGAGCAACCTAGTACATAATACACACTTAGGGGAGGCATGATTGCTCTGGAAAACTCACAAAAGGTGAGTAAATGAGGATGCACATGGGAGAAGGAGGCGTGAAGGGAAAGCATAGTGTACATGCAGCAGAGTGCAACATCATGTACCAAGAAAAGAGCATAGGACAGAGGCTAGGGCCACTCATGGCTCTGGGGGCTCTGTCACGGAGTCTAGACTTGATGCCAAGAGCAGTGGAGAAGTCAACAACAGGAAATACAGAAGAACTGGTAACTACAGTCCAGGGGCTAAATCTGGCTTGCATATTTCTGCTTTATCATAATGCAGACGTGCTTATTTGTTTATTGTTGCCTGTGGATGCTTTTCATAATAGCGGAGCGGAGGGATTACAACAGAGACCATGTAGTGCGCAAGGTCAAAAATATAAATATTTAGTACATGGCCTTTACACAACTCTTCAAACATACTGACAGTGACTCATAGTTTTGACAAAGCCTGTGGTGATACCTCAGATAAAAAACTTGGATTCTCTGATAGCTGCAAACAGCATTCATCTCTTATCAGATTTCTGGCTTTGCTGTTCCTCAGTTCACACCACCCTTGCTTTCTCTAGGTAACAGATCCTCACAGAATAGAAAGAGAAGGGACAGCCTTCTCTGACACTCAGTCAGGTTTCAAACCTTATCATCTGATAATACCTGCAACCTACCCCTGACAGTGCTTGGGAAGGGATCCTGCGCAGATGTACACTAGGCAAGTTAGCCTGCATTGGGGTTCACCCCCAGCACTTGACTATCTGACTCGGAGCACATATGTAAACATCTGTGTGCATGTATACACAAGCAAACAACAGGAGCGGCTCTAATGTGCAGACCTTCAGGTTGGCCCTTTGTTTAATCTTTTGTAGACACACTTTTAGCCTTCCTATTTTGACGAATTTCCAACATTCCTCAATCAAAAAGAAATGAATGTAATAAATTTCTATGACCCCATCGCTCAGCTTCAGTAAATAGCAACCTGAGTCCAAAGTAATTTTGTGTGTATTTCAACTCAGTTTCTCTGGAGTGGGCCAGCATCACTATGTCACAAGATCACTTGTAACTGCACTCAAAAGGTCATCTTGACTCCTTTGAAATCTTCTTTCCTTTACTACTTCCAAAGTGTCAGTGATAAGACTGAACCCTCACTTTTCTGGCCTGTTAGAATCTATGTTATACAAGGCTAAAGCACACATCTGAAATGTGTGGCAGTATCCTTCCCAGCTCTGAGCAGCCCACTGAGCCTCCCATGGTAGGGCCTCCTTTGGCTGTAGGACGCTCTCATGGGGGGAAGAGAAGAGAGTACAGATACCACACAATTCAGTGCTACTCACTTTACTCTCTGGAGCCAAAGTGCCTCTCTTCGCCTTTTCAAAGAAGAGAAAAAATACTTGGAGAAGGAAAAATATCAAAAGCACCGGACACACCTAAGGTGCCGTTACCCATGTCTACGTATTGTTTTCTGTCATTAGAAAATGGGGCTTTTCTTTTTCCAGAAACAAAAGTGGAGAGAAAACTAGCAGAAGGAAAACAGACGCAGAGAGCACATAATAGCTCAGATGATGGGTCCTACTCTAGCATCCTCACTGTTGTGTATGATGGAGAGTGCAGAAGACAGGGGTGTCTCATTTACCACTTTCCACTTCATTCCCCTAAGATGGAGCCTCTCACTGACCTGCAGCTGGGCTGCTAGCCAGCTCACGGCCCCCAGTGCTGGCTCTTAAGTGAGTACTAGAGTTCCACCTGGGTCCTCATGCTTTCTTAGTAGGTGTTTTCCATACTGGGCCATTGTCCCGCTCCTGACATTCTCCTGTTGGCTTCCATCCTCTTCACCTACGTCTAGAAGGGGCCTTCCCACAGCTCTGCTCTCCTAGCTAAAACACAGTGCGCATAACTCATGGAAAAGTCAAAACTTACTTGACAGTCCAGTGCTGTTGATGTTTTGGTATTCACTATAAAAAACTGCTTTTTCAAGCATTCCTAGGAATATAACAGCTGCAATCCAGAACTGGATTCTTAATATATCTTTCCAGTAACAGGCAGACCACATCAGCCAGAGGACACCATATAATATGTAAACAATACACATCACCATGTAAAACTGCAGGAAGAAAAACAGTGTTAGCCTCTGACTCTGATTTCAGAAAGCTGACATCTCAGGAGCCACCCCCCCCCCATTTCCTCATCACTCTGGAAGCAGAAAAGAGGACTTGTCAGAGCAGCTATACTACTGAACTCTTAAAAAACACATTTGGAAAAGGATGAGATACTCACAATCATTAGAGGCCAGTCTGACGCAGAGATATATCCATGAGGCCCCACCATAGAAAGAGACACTACAACAGTGGAGAAGGGGGGAAGAAATAGAAGAGTCAGTTAATAATCAGGTTCGAGAGAGAGAGAGAGAGAGAGAGAGAGAGAGAGAGAGAGAGAGAGAGAGAGAGAGAGAGAGAGAGAGAGTCTGTGTGTGTGTGTGTGAAAGAGAGTGTGTGTGAGAGAGAAAGTGTGTGTGTGAGTGTGTGTGTGAAAGAGTGTATGTGTGTCTGTGTGTGTATGAGAGAGAAAATGTGTGTGTGTGAGAGTGTGTGTGTGTGTGTGAAAGAGAGTGTGTGTGTGTGTGAAAGAGTGTATGTGTGTCTGTGTGTGTGAGAGAGAAAATGTGTATGTGTGTGAGAGAGAGAGAGTGTGTCTGTGTGTGTATGAGAGAGAAAGTGTGTGTGAGAGAGTGTATGTGTGTCTGTGTGTGTATGAGAGAGAAAGTGTGTGTGTGTGTGAGAGAGAGAGAGAGTGTGTCTGTGTGTCTGTGTTTTAAGGTTTTTCAAGACAGGGTTTCTCTATGTAGCCCTAGCTGTCCTAGAACTTTGTAGACCAGGCTGGCCTTGAACTCCTGAGTGCTGGATTAAAGGCATGCACTACCATGCCCAGCAATAATCAGGTTTTTAAAACCATTTTAAACATAAGCTCATTTTCCCTGTCTATTAAAAAGTATATTAGTATTAGGCATCAAGTTTTAAGACTTCAAAATAGGCAAACAGCTAACAAATCCATGTTGGAAAGACATGTTTTAAACAGACAAAATAGATTCGTATTAATGACAAAATCTATAGAATGCAGAGGATGCATACAAAGGGTTAACTATACCATTCAAATCCCAGACTGCATCTGTTTTTTCTGTTTTGATAGAAACGATGAAGATATGGAAGCCATCTTTCTGGGTCCGGGCTACAACATCCTGCAATAGGGAGATAAGTCTGTGTTCTTTAGAGCAAATTAGTATATGAGATACAGTTAGACAGACAGAAGAGAAGGAATGGCAGGCCGTGGGCGGGAAAACACTGCTACCAAACTTCCCTTACCCTACACCCTACACCCAAGAGGGGACACAGGTTCCTATCCCCAGTATCTCCTACTACTAAGACTGCCACAGGTTTCCCTGGACTCTCATTCTATACTTTCCTTAATATTATCATCCAAATATTTCTCTAGGTCGGTCTTGGTGGCACACGCCTATCTCAATACTTAGGAGGCGGAGGCAAGTGGATCTCTGTGGGTTCAAGGCCAGGTTAGTCCACAAAAGTTTCAGGCTATCCAGGACTACAGAGTGAGACACTGTCTTAAAAGAAAAAAAAACAAAAACTAATATTGGAATTCTCACTTACCATCCTAATATTACCAAGCATTTGAGTTTAAAACTTAGTTGAGAGAGAAGGGAGATAATGTAAAAATAAATCAGACTAGTCGGAGAGCTTGAATGTGAGGCCATCTGGGCAGCAGTAAAATCGTGTCACAAAACAAAAATGAGACCACAGAATTGTTCCTCAGTCTCCACAAGGGGTAGGTCCCAGCATCACCCCCAATAGGTACCAAAATCCTTGAATGCTCAAGGCCTTTATATAAAATGCCATGGATTTGCAGTCTCTTCCTGTATACTTAAAATAATCTCTAGAATACTGGCAATACCTAAAGACTGTAAATGCTAAGCAAACAGTTGTTAGAGCAGATTGTCTAGGTAATGACATGCAAACTGTCTATAAAACAGTACAGCACAGTCCACACCTGTGAGTACTTTCTTCCTCCCCCACATAAGATACATTGTGCCAGCAGCCTGTCCCAGCCACTGAACTGAAGGTCTTCCTATTAGATTTCTCTTTGGAATGGCCGAGGAAACGTGAATCCGTATGTAAAAGCTAAATTTAAGCTCTTCTATGCCCAATTCAGTACCTACACATAACTAACTCCTCCTGACCCTCTGTAGTTCTTGGTCAGTCTCTGCCTCCTAGTAATTCCCCCAATGACCCCCCCAACCCCCCCCCCCATTTCTCCCATTGTCTGAGGACAGCAGCAGCCCACAGCTATGCTATCTTGTACACTGAGAACTGGAATTTTCTTTTTAAAGGAAAAAAATGGCCTCAGAGCTAGTCTTCAAAGAGATTTTTAAACAGTATATGCAGAATATACACTGAAACTAAAGAAAATATGCTGTTTTAAACAGTTTCTTTTTTCCTTTCTAATTTTAATAATTATCATTTTCCAAGCAGTCATCAGATTGAATTTTTTCAATCTCACTATAATTTATGCATATTCAATTTAAAGACAAAGGGTTTACCATTGATCCCTCTTGGCTGGAAACATTTCTGCTGCCTGTTATCTCTTTATTCTGGAAAAGAGTAAAATAATACCATTCTATATTACTACAGATAATAATCCATTATAAACAATGGGTGTATTGTTTAAATTATCTAATTAAAACAATTATCTAATAACAACTCATTCTAAATTACTGTATTTCTATGGAGAAAGTAGCTTTTAATAATTAAGACAAAAACATTAGAAGAAAACATATTTAAAAGTTGAATATGAGGGAACAAGGCTCATTGTACTAAGAACAAGAATTAACAAAGTTCTTTTTCAGGGCTGAATAGATGGCTCAGGGGTTAAAAGCACTGACTGCTCTTCTAGAGGACCAGGGTTCAATTCCCAGCATGTACACCGCAGTTCACAACTGTCTGTAACTCTAGTTCCGGGACCTGGCACCCTCACACACACATGTAGGTGAAACACCAGTGCACATAAAATAAAGGGTATTTTTTCTTAAGATGCTACCTTTAAAAATACAAAAACCAAAATTATTCTGTTTAAAAACTGCTTCCTTAACAGTGTGATTAATGTTAGAGAGAGGTACCGTTAGAGAAAGTTCAGAAAATGAACAGGAGCCCTAGGGTCAAAACCTGCCGCCCCTGAAAACCACTGCAGCACGTTTATTATGTTTATTTATTATGCTTCCAACACATTTTGAAAAGAAATTTAAACTTTTTACTACAGGTATTTTTCATTTTAGGATTTTCAGGAAAAATTACAATGATCCATAAACACCCTATCCATGTATCTTAGTTAGGATTTCTGTTGCTGTGATAAACTCCATGACCAAAAGCAGCCTCAGGAGGAAACAGTTTAATTGGCACAGCTCTGAGGTCACACTCCACCACTGAGGGAGGGCAGGGCCGGTACCTTGAGGCGGACTTAAGCTGAAGCCCTGGAGGACACTCCCTCCTGGCCTGCTTCCCAAGCAACCCAGGACCATCCGCCTAGCAGTCTGTGACACCAGTCACAATGAACTGGACCCTCCCACATTAATCATTAATCATGAAAATGCCCCATAGACTTGCCTTTAGGTCATTTGATAGACACTGTCTTAAAGTTCCTCTTCCCAGGTAACTTTAGCTCGTGTCAAATTGATCTCTCCACACCCCAAAAACCCTAGGATACCAGGTCTGACTCTTTATTAACATTTGTAACGCCAATGGGAGAGAAAACAAGCACTTAAGGAATGTTCAGGCTGCTAAATACTAATGACAAGGCAAGGCCTCTGGTTAGGGTGACAGATGACTGGCCTTGACAACACAGAGGTCACTGGTAACTAAGGCTCATTTACAGGATGCTAGGAGCAAAAGGGGAACAGCAGTGAAGAGAAAAATGAGAGATAAACCGGAGAGAGCAAATCCTAAGACCTCTTGTAAGGCTGGAAAAAGAACAAACTGGAGGCATGCCGGTGGTGCACACCTTTAACCAGCACCTTGGAGACAGAGGCAGGTGAATCTCTGTGAGTTCCAGGTAAGTCAGACTACATAATGAGACTGCCTCCAAAAAAAGAAAGAAAAAAGAAAAAAAAAGGAGGGGCTGGAGAGATGGCTCGGAGGATAACAGCAATGGCTGCTCGTCCAGAGGCCCTGAGCTCATTCCCAGCAACCACATGGTGGTTCAAAGCCATCTATAATGAGATCTGGTGCCCTCTGCTGGCCTGCAGGGAGACACTATACAGGATACTGTATGCATAATAAATAAATCTTTAAAAAAAGGAACAGGATACCAATTCTTTATTACATCCTAGTGCACATATGCAAAAACTAAAACCAAGACTTAGACAAACACCTTCCTTTGAAAATAGACAAAACATTATTCAAGCTCAGTGTTTTATTCACTTCAAATAAGGTGTGCTGATTTTAACAGGGCAAGGCA
This sequence comes from Phyllotis vaccarum, assembly GCA_033318265.1. Lineage (NCBI taxonomy): Eukaryota > Metazoa > Chordata > Mammalia > Rodentia > Cricetidae > Phyllotis > Phyllotis vaccarum. The sequence continues at coordinate 156,759,091 of JARWLC010000001.1, read as the reverse complement.
GATACTCACACTTAACGAGGGGAATGCCTGTAAATCACTGCTGCAATCTAAGTTTTCACTCTTTGTTGTCCAACAGTCAATGTTCTTGAAATATGCACAGAAGTCCGTATCAGCATTTTTAAGTTCTTGTTTTTGGGACAGGTCCTATCCAAGGTAAAATTCTAGGTTATAATTTACTTCTACACTTTTTTTTTCTAAGAGAAATAAAACTTCATATCTAAAGAATACCAAGAATGAATTCAGTTTGGGATATTTGAAAATATGCAACAAAATAAAATGCCAAGGAGAAAAATAGTAACTGTGATTCTAAGATAAGGGAGATAACTATAGTGTTTTAGCCATTCTAATGTGCTTGTGCACAGTATCAAGCACCATCATGGTCTGTGAGGAAAGAGATTAAGACATTGCTGTAGTGGGCATGGGTGCATGACTGCTAACCCCAGAGCTTGAAGACTGAAGCAGGAGAAAAGGCTACTCGAGACTAGCCTGGGAAACAGAGAAACTGTCTCAAAAGACACAACAGTAGATAGTAATAGTGGTGCACATCTTTAACATCAGTTCTGTGGAGATAGAGGCAGACAGATCTCTGAGTTCAAAACCAGCTTAGTTAAGTTCCAGGCCAGTCAGGAGTACATAATAAAACCCTGCTCTAAGACAAAGCAAAAATCAATATTCTAACACAAAGAAATAACTCCCAGAAAAAGCTTGGCCTAGGCTTACTTCTATTTTATCCTTTATGTAGGAAATGTTACAGAGAAAGAGAAGAGCATTTAATTACAAAGAAGTAGAAAGCAAATGGTAAATAAGGAGAAGCAGGTGACCTAACCCAATACTTTACAAACAACGGAAGAGTAAGCTAAGCCAATAACAGAAGCACCCAGTCTGCCAAGAATTTCCTCCCACAGACCAAATACAGGACAACTGGAGCAGAGCAAATGAAAGGGTTAATTGTCTCTGGGACATACAGGGAGACTCTGTCTCAGAAAACAGAACAGTAGCTGGGAAGAATGGCGCACACTTTGACCCCAGCACTTGGGAGGCAGAGTAGGTAGTTCTCGGCCAAGTCAAGGCCAGCCTGGTCTACAGAGACAGTTCCAGGATAGCCAGGGCTACATACAAAGACCGTATCTTGAAAAAAACAAAAATATAAAAACAACAAGAAGAATTAGCTAATCGTGGCCTATAAGACAAAGTAAAAATGAGTATGTCACACTGCTGGAATCAACAGAAACTGGGCACTAAGAAGTATGGAAGAAAAGTGGAAGTAATAAAAAAATTCCTTGGTAATTATTATAATAACAATTGATTCACAAGAAAAGACTCATAAAAAGCTGCAAAAATGAGTGGATATTTGATTTTAAAAACACAACAGGACACTTATATAACTATAAGAACTCCCACACACCAACAAAAAGCAGTAACTCTACAGTGAGCGGATCATCAAATCCTCCTGTCAGCTGTCTGAGCTGGAACGCCCGACAGGAGTGTGATGACGAAGAAGCAGAGCTAGTCAAGGTGACGGACACTTTTTCTCTAAATAAAAAGACAGCACTAACAGAATGGAAACCCAACATTACAAAGGAGAGAAGCCAAACATATGGAGAAGCTTTCTAGGCAATCCTCACGAGACTCATCAAAAAGGACCTTGCAAGGGACGACAAGGAGCCCCTCCCATCCAGGAGAGACTCCATCCTGGCACAGCCTCTTTCTGCCTTTCTGTCCTTCCTCACATAGCTCCCCACTCCTCTCTCCTCAGAGACCAATTTGAACTCACAAATCCTAACTATGATCCTAAAGCTCTAGGTTCCAAGCAACTCATTGTTTGAATAATGCGAAACTTCAATGTCCTCAAATTAAATAGACTTGTCATAGCCCTTTATCAATGGTTCTTACAAGTCTAACTTAGCCATTTTTATAAGATACCTCCCAAGATTACAAAGCTTATAGTTTTGTCAAGTACACACTTTTATTTATTGCCCCCAAATCAGCTTGGAGCATGTCTAAATCTGTGAGCTCCACTTCTGCTTACCAGGTGTGTAGTAAATCTTTTTATTTGTAATTTTCCTTCCCAGCTTTGTACACATTTAAATACCTGTTTCACTTACCTCCTCCAGATTAGGGTATTCATTGTGACAGGTGTGATACTTCAAATGCCACTCTATGGTAAACCTCACAGGTCCAGAACAACTGAACGATTTCACTGTTCAAACAGTTTTATCATATGTTAGTAACAGTCTAGTATGTACTTGAGACTTCAAGAATACTGTCTGAAATTGGCTGATTTAACGATAACATTAGTAAAACATTACCTAATTTCTTTAAATCACTGTAAAATGAGAAGGATAAATTCATTACATTTTAACAGCTAGCCAGAACTTGGTATGACTATTCAAATATAAGTTCAATGTTGTAACCAACTAAGCGTCCTGGCTCGTTTAGCTTCTCTCAGTCTATATATTCTCTCTCTCACTCTCTCTCACTCATCCAAAACATGCCGGATGAATTCCTTGCTCTGTACAATCAAAGGCCAGCAGCTAATAAGAACAACTCCTTTTTATGAAATAAAATGTTGTTGGTGTTAACAAGTGGGTACTTTGAGAAGCCCAAGAGACTGAGAATAGGGTGTCAATGGCATTGGACACCTGACATGACCTAGGGCTAAGGAATGTTAACTGGAGGAAGAAAGAAATACACTCATGCCCAGTCTAAGTGTGAGCCCAGACCAAGAGTGACTCCTAGATACAGTTCAAATAGACCAAGCAGTCTGACCTTTGGTTTGAATACCATAAAGCACCACCAATGCTTAAAGTTCTAGGTGGAAAAGGGTTAGGTCTACCACGAGAGAAAGCTCTTATTGGGAGTGTCTTATGCCTCTACAGCTGGCTTCCCCAGAGCAAGGATCAGGAAAGGGCAGAGAGGCCAGGATATCTTTTTATAACACAGCCTTGGACATTTAAGAGTAACTGGTAGAGCATGCTGGATGACGAGTACCAGCAGGTGAGGATCACTGGAGTATCATCTTAAAGGGTAGAAACCTAACTAGAGCCCACAGACAAGGCTGGTACCTTGACCTTAAGGCTCGGCCTCTTGGCCAGCACAGATCCAGGGATTGTCTATGGCACCAGTATTCAGGGTGTGACCAGAGAGTCAGTTTAAGATTGGGGCACACTTCCACAGCCCCTCTCTCCAGCCCACTTACCACTCTCCACTACAAAATAACTAAGCCTTGAATGAAACAAAATTCTAAAATGTTAGAATCAGTTAAAAACAAAACAGTTAGTGTTGTAGAATGTTATTTTAAATGGGCAAAGATGTGTTACGCTGTTTATACTGCAGAATATTTAACTGTGTAAGGGTGGGTTTCTCCTGTTTGTGCTGCATTTGTTTAATTATGTAAAGATGTGTTGTATTTGTGTCACTTTGCCTGCCTAAGGCACCTAATAGACTAATGAAGAGCTGAATGGCCAATGGCCAATAGCCAATAGGCAGAAGAAAGGAAAGGCGGGGCTGGTGGGCAAAGAATAAATAGGAAAAAAAAACAAAACCAAACCAAGGAATGAGCAGTGAATGAGGGTCACATCTGGGGCAGGAAGCCAGGCAGACAGCAGCCGGTCAGACACAGAGAAGCAGCTGCGCGTAAGATCCACAGAAGTAAGAAAGGTTAGTAAACCCCAAGGCAAGAGGTAGACAAGGAGAAACAGGTTAATTTAAGCTAAAAGAGATAGCCACAAATGTGCCTAAGCCAAGCCTAGCACCAAAGCTGATAAGTCTCTGTGTCACCATTTGGGAGCTTGTTGGTGGTCCGAGAGAAAAAGCCTGCTACAATTCAGCTTAATATATCTTATGTTAGCTTATGTTGATGTATTCATTTATAATAGATCAGAATTGTACATTAATATACTCACCAGAAAACTTGATCTCAGTAGAGTTAAACATAGTTTTCCTAAATATCAAAGGTCCCGATTTCTGAAGTGAAAAATGCAGAAAAATCTTAGTTAAAGCTTTCTTTCTCTGTTGTTTACACGTAGTTTTACCTTGTAAATACAGCACTCTAGCTCTTGTGATACTGTCTGATCAGACTGATCATATTTTAAAGTTTCCACATCTAGCCTTCAGGTCATTTTCAAAATGTGAAACTGGGGTTAGAGAGATGGCCGGGTTGTCCTCTTGTAGAGGACTTGAGTTCAGTTCCCAGACCCATATCACAAGGCTCACATTTCCCTGTGAGCCCAGCTCCAGGGGGCCTGTCCTCTTTTGACCTCTGTGGGTACTTGCACTGATGTACACATTCTCCCCCATCCCTATTCACATAATTAAAAATTAAAAATAAATCTTTAAAATATAAAATTGATCACATCTCTTCCTGGCTTAAAATCTCATTGCTTTGTCTATTCCCTAGATGTTGTGAGTAAAGATCAGAAGTAATGGCCTTGTCTTCGAAGATCATGAGTTTAAGGCCAGCCTGGGTCACACAGTGAACTTTGGAAAAAAAAAAAAAAAAAAAAAAAAAAACAGACTTCAAAAAGTCAAAATTGGTGCTTGGTGAAACACAAGGCAGAAGGGCTTTGACCATTCTGGTCAGCGCTGCTTGGACACCACACAAACTGTACATTTGCAAGCTGGTCTCTTGGTATCAAAGTTAAAAGGACCTTCACCAAATAACAACCCCTCCAAGTTGATTTTGGTACCACTGTGCTTACAGCAGGCCAAAATCCTCCAGACCCTACACAACCAAAGCCTGCCTGTTGCCTCTCCAGTAATGGTGTGTTTCTAGAAACCTGCTGCTAAGACTTCAGCAGTCAAGTGCTTTTCCTTCACCTACTTAGCTCCTTCTTACCTCGGAGCCTATAGCCAGTGAGTCTGTTCAGCAGGCTCCCAACCTTCATGCAGTCTGTAGTAGCCACTGTGCTTCACAACATTAACCACAAGTAAAGTCAATAAGAACCCAATAAAAACCATGCTAAAGAATGGCAAGGAATTGTAGAGCACAGGAAAGGTCACTCTTTTTGGTAACCTTTTCCCCTCCCTAACAGTTTACACAATAATAAAATCAGCGGCCCAGATCCCTCCCCTGATCTCCAGATTCACACACTCATGGATATGTTCAACAGGCACATCACACTAACCTACAGTAACCAGGCACACTCTTCTCTGTTCTCACCAAGTCTGACTCTGCCTGCTGCGAAGATCAAGCCCTCCAGTCACCCAGGCTCTCACTCCCTCACTTCCAACTGGAAGCCCAGCACGTGCCTATGTACTACACATGCTTCCCACATGTAGGTCTCCTCTCCACACCTACCAACATGGCTGTCATGCTACCCCTCATCAGTATAACTGGTTCTTCTGTCTTTAGACCCCAGCCTACAATTTATCCTTAGACTGCCACTGATGATCCCAGGAATTAATCAAACTCCCAAATGGGGGGAGGGTGTATGTCTGGCCCATGATGAGCAATTAAGAAAAAAATTCCAAGATAGATGACATAATAAGCATATTGCTTCAAGCTCCACTGAAAAGGAGTTCTGGCGATCCTATGGACATGAACCATTGTGTGTCCTCATCTGGAGCCAAAAGGCTATGCTCTCTACATAGCTGGCTCCAAGCTTTCTTTGCTGTAAGTGAAGTTACAGACGCTGGGAACAATGGCTGGAGCTTCAGTGAAAAAAAGCTCTCAGTTCTCACCCAGGCCAGGGGCACCTTTGTCCTTATGAGTAACTCCAATGTACTCTTTGGTTCACTAAGCTGGACTTTTACAGAATCCTTACTTGCATCTGCCATCGTACTATTGGAACCAATCTCAGAGGGAAAGCCATAGAACAGTTACCAATTTCAAGCAACATGCTGTCCAAACTCAGCTTATTTCAGACATGCTCTGTCTCAGCCCTGTAGGTCCTGGAGTTCAAGGCTGCAGTCTCGTGAGAGAGGCCTATGAGATGACCTTAATCCCACCATCCAGAACTTCATTCGATGTAAACTCCAAGATTTTCCCACACAGCTACTGTTCCAACCCTTTTCTTACAAAAACATGCTCAGTCATCTTTTCAGACTAGCTACACATCTCTACAAATCAGGGTTAGGCTGGCTCCATCAGTACCCGAGTACTAATACCCCAAGAATGCCATGGTGTATGAAGTATTGACTCATAACTGTGTTCTCCCCTATATTGTGTTAGCTCTTTGAGAGAAAGCACTGTATCTAAACTTCTTCTTTGAAAGCATAATGACCAGTCTAGTACATGGCATATGGTGGTGCTCAAACTATTTGCTGATTTTTATATCTAAAAGAACATTTTTCCCCTTTTGATGAATTCACAAAACAAAGTCTCCTCTCTGTTCTAAAAGATGAATTCTGACAATTTAAGGAGAAAATAATCAGCCTGCTTCTTATATAGAAAGGCTTGCTGACGCTCCTGGCCTGAGCTACCTAGGAAATAAATTCAACCTGACCATAACACAGGACAGTCAAGAAACAAGCCTGTCAAAACCCTGACATTCTTCCCATGGGATTCTGACCATCCAAAGTATTCTTGGCAAAGATCTTTACAGACATGGTTAAGTAGAGTAACCGTTCCTGTGTAGTTGACTCACTTGCAGTGTTTACTTTGAGTTTATAAACACTGGCTTAATCACTTCTATTACAGAAGCAGTAGGAAATGGTGAAGTTGGCTTCAACAAATGTTGCTTTCTACTGATGAGAAATTCAGCAATTGGGATAGGCAGCCCTGTTGTTGGTATGTCTACAACACAGGGCACCGACTCAGAATCATCTTTAAAAAAAAAAAAAAAAAATGCTACACTGAGCCAGGATACAGAAACAAGCTTATATTTGATCCTCGGTAGTTTTGTGTTTGGCAGTGTGTGCAGCATCTGATATGGCTTTTGGTTGAAGAAATATAAAGATAAATTTCATCTTTAAAACTTGAACGTCGTTACAATGCACCCTAAGCAGTTCTGGGGGAGACATCTGACTTCAGAGAAATAATAGAGACAATACCAATTCCCGATATCCTGTCTCTTTTGTAAGACTTTCCATAATTCTGCCCCCGCAGTTTCCCCCACATCATTTCTTAACCACACAGAACGTCAAGTTCCCTAATGGCTTGCCCAGTTAAGGAAATTTTCATGCATCCAAGCCTCCAGCCTTGCCTTTCAAACACTCCTAAACACACGCCTTGCCTTGCCTTGCCCCGCCCCGCCTACACGCCTACAAGTCCCAGATCTGTGATAGGAGCGTTAAAGAATATGCAGAAACCAAAGTAAAAGAGAGGCAGGTGACTGTATGCATGACTACAGAGCATATGAAATGTACTCTCTAACAGAAGGGCTAGACAAACCTCCTACAGGGCCTTGAAGATGTGGCCCTGTAGAAGTAATCTAGCTGAAGGGTTCAGTCCCAACGGTGCCGCTGGGAATGCGGAGACTGGGGCTCTGAACTCAACAAATAAAGGCATGATCTAGACACCTTGTCCGGGCACAGTGACAGGCCAGGACGAAGCAGGTGGGATCGCTCTTCCCCGAAGCAACTGTTGGGCAGAGGAGGGGACGCTCCTTTCCCAGGGCCCAGTCTAGACAAAAGGTTCAGGAAGCCTGACAGAGGACCCACTGCTGGCCCGACATTTCTAGCAAGCAAGCCCAAGGCCAGATCAGTGAGCTGGTGGGGCTACCCTGTCAGGGCCCTGGGAGCCGGAGAAGCGTCACACCTTAGTCCCTAGAGTACTTACGTCATTGACCGTCCTCGTCCAAAGCCCGAGCTCAGGGACGGCATCCACAGCCGCCGGGGCCCAGCACAGGAGGCACAGGGCAGCGTGCAGCAGCAGGGCCCCGGCAGGCAGGCGGCACAGGAGGCCAGGAGGGACCCAAGCCGAAGAGCGACAGGCGGCAGCCATCTTGACACGGAAGCCACACCTGCGCTCCCGGAACCCGGCCACGCCCCCCAAGAGGAGGCACCTGCCGTAGCTCCGCCCTTGGGGGGCGGGCCCACGAGGAAACTCACCCTGGGTGGGCGTGAGTAGAGGGTCTTGGACTGAGGCGAAGAGGCGCCGTACAGTCCGGGAAGTAGGGCGGAACCTCGATGGGTTTCACGGACAGGCCTGGAAGAAACCGAAGAAGCACGGAGGGGAGGCATGAGAGTCCGGAGAAGGGCCTGCTGGCCCGGGAAGGGGGCGGGGCCGGAGGAGGAGGCGGGACTGAAGTGTGGGGAGGGGCCAAGAGTTTACTTAGGGAGGGTTTACGGGCGCGGGACGTGGTTAGGAGGCGGGGCCTTCCCGAGAGACCCGGGAAGGAGGCGACGCGTCGCGATTAAAGGGCCGAGTGGGCGGAACTAGAAGCCGCTTGGTGGGGGAAGCCTGAGTGTCGGGAAATGGAGGCAAGGAAAAGGGCGGGGAGAAGAAGGGGAGGAAAAAGAGGCAAGGCCTGCAGGGAGGCTAGAAAGCTAAGATCTGGGCTGGAGGATAATGGGGCTCTCCAATTAGAGTTGGCAGAAATGCAAAGATGGAAGTAGGAGGATCGTAGGAATTCAAACACAGCCTAAGCTACACAGCAAGCTACATAAGACCTGTCTAAAAGCAAAACAAAACAACAGATTAAATAACCATCAAAATGAGCTCTAAAAGAAAAAAATCGTTTCTAGAGCAATAGTCATATCTCACCAGTAGGTGGCACTAGTAAGTTGATTATGTTTTATATGAACTCGAATCTTCCTTGAAGGTCTTTTTAGCCCCGATTAGATAGCAGTAGCTAACTTCTGTAAGAGTTGCGGTCCACATCTCTAATTTACTTATTTTTAGTTAATTATTTTGCAAGCACATTTAAGTTTACAGTGAAAAAGAGAGGAATATATCTTTAGAGTTTTTATATCGTCCTGTTCCCCCAACAACCTCCCCACAAGAAGTGCCTTTAATAGAGATTAAAGCAGTAATTAATTCAGAACACCTGTGTCTTATCTGCTCATTAAGTATCGCACAGTGGTACCAATTTTGAGTAGTAGACTCAGCAGGGACTTTACATTATTGAAGAGCAAATTGGGGCTTGAGAGAGAGAGAGAGAGAGAGAGAGAGAGAGAGAGAGAGAGAGAGAGAGAGAGAGAGAGAGAGAGAGAGAGAGAGAGAGAGAGAGAGAGAGAGCTCACTGGCTGCTCTTCCAGAGGACTGGGTTCATAGTCCCAGCACCCACAACTGTCTGTAACTCCAGTTCTAGGGGATCTGACACCCTCACATCAATGCACTTAAAATAAATTTAAATAAATTACTAAGAAGAAAAGTGTAAATGAACGAGTAAGATGGTCCAGACCAGTGGTTAAGGCCTTTGCTGCCAAGCCAGACCACCTGAGTTCTACTCCTGGAACCCAAATGGTGTAAGGAGAGAACAGACTCTGGTGTGTCGTTCTTTAACCTCGACATGCTCTCTGCTCCATACAAAAATAGAATGTAATGACTTTTGTTAATGAAATGTTTCTTGTTTTAGGGTCATTTCATTTCCAGGGAAGAGTGGACCAACATCACTTTAAGTGAGGCTCCACTTGTTACCTCCTACGTCCACAGCGTTACCTACATAAGATCAATAAAGCCTGACACAGTTGAAGAGCCATCAGCAGGCAGGGGATATAGCATTTGCCCAATGTTCCCTACTCTGGTTCGATCCCCAGCACTACAGAAAAAGCTAATATAACAGGAGAAACTGGTCATATCCTGAAGTGTCTGGAGACATGGCTGAGAGGTAAGAGCTCTGGCTGCTCTTACAGAGGACCAGGGTTCTCTTGCCAGCACCCACATGGCAGCTTACAGCCTTCTTCAGCTCCAGCTCCAGGGGATCTCTTGCCCTCTTCTGACCTTCCTGGGCACCAGGCACCCATGTGGTCCACATTCATACATACAGGCAAAATACTCAAACACATAAATAAGTATATTTTTAATTTTAAAAATCTATAAGTAACTTTTTAAAAAATTCTTATATTTTATAAAGTTCTTTGATTTAGATGCTTCTAGAAGTAGTAAAGGCTCCAAGTTCATCAGGAAGGAGTCATAGACACTAATAGGTTAGCCTTAGTGGCAGATACTGTGCCCTGAAACTCAGTCATGTGTTACAGTTCTAATCTCCAGTTCATCAAATGTGAATATTTAGAGAAAGAGATAATTAAAGTAAGATGAGTATTTCAGGGTGGGCCCTTATCCAGCCTGACCAATATCCCCATCACAGAAGGAACTCTGGGAATTCATAGTCTGGGGAGGGCACTGTAGACCAAAGGAACAAGCCCAAGATAGGCTCAGCCCAAGGCAGAGGCAGCCAGAAGAATCTAACTGGATCAAGAACTTTGTCTCTGACTTTCAGCCTCCACTCACTGCTGTCTAAGCCGCCCAGCCTTCTGCTGCTTTGTTTTGTCAATCTTAACAAATCAATCCAGACAGTGAGCAAATGTGACAGGGAATGGAATGTGATCAGTAAAGACAACTATCCAGTCAGCTACCACAATGGCAAATGGCATGTAATCTCAGAGAGACTTTGGATAAGCCTGTGAGCAATGTCCCTGAGTCGCCTCACCAGGAAGCTGGAGTGTGTGTGTAAAAATGGTTCCTAGCTTGGGGTAGACTCAGAGTTTTTCAACTTTGATGATATTACAATACAGTACACTCTTAGTGCAGGCTGTGTTTTGATTTGTGATCTGTCCATGGCTGGAGATGGTTGAGTTGTGCTCACTAACATCTGAAGTCAACTAACAAAATGGATGAAGCTCTGTTGTGTGCTATGTTCCTAAGCAGGGCTGCTTGTAGACTAGATGCATCAAATGCCTCTTTCTTTTGCATGGAGACAGGGTTTCATCATATATATCCTAGGCCTTGAATTCATGACACCCCCGTCTCTACCTCCTAAATTCCATAATCACAGGAGTGTACCACCATACCCAGATGTTTCCCAGCCCCCCTTCTCTCTCTACTTATAGTGGAAACTATTTCTTTATTGGCATAGAATAAAATGAAAAAATTGACATTGCATACATATATGCAGTGTATTGTATATAGATAACTTGCCTCTTTCCCCCACTGTCTCCCTCCCTTCCTCTCTAAACTCCTTTTCTTTCTAATTAGGGCCTCTCAGATTGTGTCCTACAGCGGGTAGAGGAGATACCCATGGTGCCCCTTCCTGAGGAGATAAGTTGTGGACTATTAATGCTGCCCTCTCTCCCTTCTTCCCTCCCTCCTCCCCTCCCTCTTCCTTCCTTCTTTCCTTCCTTCTTTTCTTCCCTCCCTCCCTTCTCTCCCTTCCTCCCTCTTCCTTCCTTCTTTCCTTCCTTCTTTTCTTCCCTCCCTCCCTTCTCTCCCTTCCTCCCTCTATGCCTCTCTCCCTCCCTTCCTTGCCTCCTCCCTCCCCCTTCCCTCCTTCTGTTCCTCCCTCCCTTCCTTCCTTTCTTTTTGTAACTTTAGCTGTTCTGGAACTATATGTAGACCAGGCTAGCCTCAAACTCAGAGATCCTCCTGCCTCTGCCTCCCAAGTGTTGGGATTAAGGGTGTGTGGCACCACACCCTGGTCTTTGTTTCTTGTAACTGGTAAATATTAGGCCACGGTTTTATACTCTTGTGAGGTGACAGGCACGTGCCACAGTGCCCAGCTGGTGCGATGTATTTGAATAGGCCTCCCATTCAAGTCTCAGGTTACAGATGTGCATGCTTAACTTGAGATGCTTTCTACTTAGGATTGCTGTATCAAAACGTAACCCCATAAAGGGTCAGGGAGTAGAGATGCTTGCCTCTATTCATCCTTGTAGTGTGGCTCTCCCTGAGAGGGCAGTGTAAATCCTGTGCACAAGGCAGGATAGCTTTTCCAAACTTTGAGGAGAGCATGACAGCAGGAAGCCAGCTCAGACATGCGGGATGGAAAGACCAGGAAGTCACCCACAAGGACACCTGAAGAAACTCACTCTGAAACTTTTGCACATGAATTCATGTAGTGTTAGGGGCTCACTGCAAAACAGTGCAGGGTAGGAGGGGCTAGGGCTTAGATAAAATAAGACGAGCTATGGGTTTTTACATTTATTATTGTTGTTATTACTTTATTTTGAAGGGTATAGGTATTTTCCTTGCAGATATGTCTATGCACAGAGGCCAGAAAAGACATCAGATCCTCTGGAACTGGAGTTCCAACTAGTTGTAAGCCTCCATGGTAGGAGCTGGGAACCGAACCTGGGTCCTCTGGAAGACAGGGCAGTCAGTGCTCTTAACCACTGATCTGTCTCTCCAAGCCATATTAAAGAAGCACAAAGAGCTGAGGGCCATGCTTCTGGAGAGCACAAGCCCTGCATCATTTGTTTACTTTGTTGGTTTTTCCTAATAGTCAAGAATATCTAGTTTTGTGAGAGATTTTTGTCACAAATGAAGATTGTTTTTATACTTTTTCCTTGTCTACTGAGATAATCACCTTGCTTTCTCCTTTAGGTTATTAATATGATTTAATTAATTTATTTTTATAAACTGAGATAAAGTATGTACTTTTTATTATGGCAAAATACATACAAGATAAGAGACACCACTTAGCTGTTTTCTAGGACATTGTTCAATAGTGGCAAAGGCATTCACTTACATGCAGCTACCACCTTTTTCTCCAGAACTTTCTCCTCTTCCCCAAATGAAATTCTGCTCCCGTTGAACACTGACTTTGTATCTCTTCATCCCATCGGTCACCATTTTCTCCTCTGCCTCTCTGAGTCTGACTATTCCAGGACCTCAGGTACATGGCATTATACAGCAACTATCCTTTGAGGATGAGAGAGATTCTTTTACTTAGCATAGTATCTTCGAGGTTCATCCATACTGCAGCTTGTGTCAAAATTCCCTTCCTTCTAAAGACTGTATCATATAGTCTGTTGTACCGATATGTCTCATGTTGTTTATCTATGCATCTGTTTATTTATCTTATTTCTGGTTTTGGCTTTTGTGAGTGCTGATGCTGTGGACATTTGTATACAAGTTGTTTTTAGTTGATTTATTTTAAACTCTATTGTTAAGGTTGGTTTGTTGCTGCTTTGTTTTGAGGCAGGGTCCTTTGGAACCCAGTCTGAGAGTAAACTCATTAAGTAGCTGAGGCTGATCTTCAACTTTTGAACCCCTCACTTCTGCATCTGGAGATGGAATTATGGCCATCACACCTGCTTTATTTGGTCCTGGGGTTTGAATCCAGGGCTTTACATATGATAAGCAATCACTCTGTCAACTGAGCTATATCCCCAATCCAATTTCTGTGTTTTGGATGTAATTTCTTAGTCTGTTCGCATTAGTGACATATGCATCATTGTTTTAAAAAAAAAAATAATAGAAAAAAAGGAAACTTTAACTGGCTTACTCAGGGGGAGAGCTGACCCCCCCCCCCCACTGTCCCTAATGACATGGACGTAGGAGAGCTGGCCCTAATCCTGGATAGCCTAGGGAAAACTGCCTCCCACTGTCTCTACCTCCTTCACACTTTGCTGCTGCATTGGGAGAACTGGTTCTGCAAGCCCACCCCTCACTGGCTGTGTGGGAGAACCAGCCCCAGATTCTCACCTTACTGTGGCAGCCCCAGTGGCCCAGACTGATCAACTCAGCTACCACCCTGGCCCATGCTCAGGGCTCTGAGTTGGCCCACCTTAACAACTACCCATCAATGAGCTGCTGGATCACACATGAAGGGCTGGGTCCTGCAGAACCATAGCTGAAAAATCTCCATGCATCGGGGTAAGAACAGTGAGTCCAGTGTAGTAGGAGGTTTCTGGCCCTGACTTTCAGGCCTTGCCTCAAGATTTAGACCGGCAGACCCACAGAGACACACAGATGTTTACAATAGTTTTCAGCTGATCGACCTAAGACCCAGGCATATAATTTGCTAACTCAGTACCCTTAATCTAACCCATTTCTCTTATCTTGTTCAGCCATGCGGCTGGGTACCTTTTCTTAGAGCAGCATAGTTGTCCCTGCTTCTTCCGGCTTCTCTCTGGCATTCTGCTCTGTGCTTCCTGTTCTCAAGAGTTTTCTTAGTCTGGTAGCCCCGCCCACACTTCCTGCCTGCCTTTGGCCAATCAGTGCTTTTTATTAAACCAGTGGGTGGGACAATTATTTACCATGAAACAACACAATCCCCTACAGTCTAGTATTGATGGTGAGCAAGAGGCCTTGAACCAGACCAGTGGCTCACTGCAATGAATATTTGCAGGTAAAGTTGTTTGGTAATGGCACAAAAGTGCCCAAGGCCATTACAACAGATGAACTTGTGATGGAAAACAGGAAAGACAGAGGAAAGAGGTTTTTTCTTTGATTATTTTTATTTATTTTATTTTTTAGGCCTAAAAGTTGTAATCATCAGATAAACACTTTATTATAAGAAGGCATCTATTGTAAATATGTTCAGAGAAATAAAGGAAATGGTTTTTCAATTTAAATTTTATTTATTCATTCATTCTTTTATTAGATCCTGTTTTGAAACAGGATCTCACTTGATAGCCCTGCCTGGCCTGGAATTTTTATGTAGAGCAGGCTGGCTTTGAACCTGAAGCAATCTATCCCTTCCTTCCCAATGCTGAGATATGTGCCACCACATCCACCTTCATTTTTAATGGAGGATATCATTAAAGAAGAATTTAAAACAATAGAAGTTATTTAAAACAAAAAAAAAAATCATCTGGACTTTTAGAAAAGAAGAAATCGAAGAAATCCATTAAGCGTGTGGTACCTGTGTCCCTTCTCCAGTTTGGAAGTCAAGAACAGGTGAAATAGAAGTTTCAGTCAACACACACACACACACACACACACACACACACAGAGAGAGAGAGAGAGAGAGAGAGAGAGAGAGAGAGAGATGGAAGTTCCAGAGTAGGAGAAGTACAGTTATTAAAGGGGCCATGGAGACTGCTCAGTCAATAGATTGCAAGCATAAAGGCCTCACTTTAGACCTGTGTCGCCTGTTTTAAAAGCCACGCTTGTGGTGTGTCTACAATCCCTATGCTGCGGTGGCAAAAACAGGCAGATCCTTTGGGTTCCCCAGCCAATCTATGATCTAGACAACTGAGGAGCTCCAGTTTAAGGAAGAGATTCAGCA
Organism: Phyllotis vaccarum; assembly: GCA_033318265.1. NCBI lineage: Eukaryota > Metazoa > Chordata > Mammalia > Rodentia > Cricetidae > Phyllotis > Phyllotis vaccarum. Next base: position 156,744,035 of record JARWLC010000001.1, on the reverse strand, counting down.
TCAAAAATAAAAGTGGAGAGTGATTAAGAAAGATACTCAATATCAGCCTCCAGTCACCTTCACATACATGTGCACACATATGCACCCACACACCTGCGTGCACGCTCATTAGAACCCTCTAACAGCTTGGAGGTTGTGGCACACACCTTTAATCCCAATGCTTAGCAGACAGAGGCAGGCGGATCTCAGTGAGTTCGAGGCCAGCCTGGTCTACAGGACAAGTTCCAGGACAGCCAGGACTGTTATACAGAGAAACCCTGTCTCAAAAAACAAAACAAAACAAACAAAAAACCCAGCCTAACAGACAGGAACTGGCAAAAGAGAAAGCAGGCAACTTGAAGAAAGATCACTAGAGGCACCATCTGAAGTACAGAATTAAAAGAAACTAAAGACACACACATTTGGGCCCAGAAAGGAAAATTCTTTTTAAAAAGCCATCAGCAAATGTGGTGGGCAGCAGCCTGCCTGCCTCCGGGCTGCTCAGACTGCTGGTGGTGTGAAGCTGTTGTGGTTTCAGACCTCACCTGATGAGCCTTCCCTTCTAAGCCACACAGGTCAGTCAGGACCTGAGAGCTTGCCTTGGAGAAGCTGATGTTTCTAGTTCAAAGGTTTCATAGTCTTTAAACAGCACTTACAGGTTGAGTAGACCACTTCGCTGTGATCCCTGATGGATACAGCAAACCACGCAAAACAGAGCATGCTGAGGGATCTTCTGTAAGAACTGACTCATCTGAAGCTAACCATTATCTTCTCTCACTAGACAGCAAGGTCTAGACCTTCATTGTTGGTAAGATTCCAGTCTTAGAGCTGGTTTCTCTTCTGTGTTTCTGACTAGATGAGTTCATTGTATGTGACCCGTATCTGCTGCTTGAAAACGCTTCCTTGGACAGACTTGTAATTGTGTTCTCTGAACAAAAGAACTGGAAATGGTCACAGCTTTAAGGAGTAGTAAGAGTTAATTCTTACATTTAAGATAATTCTTAAATCTGGGGCTGGAGAGATGGCTCAGAGGTTAAGAGCACTGACTACTCTTGCAGAGGTCCTGAGTTCAATTCCCAGCACCCACATGGTGGCCCACAACCATTTATAATAGGATCTGGTGCCCATTTCTGCCCTGCAGGCAGAACACTGTATGTATAATACATAAATAAAACCTTTTTAAATTTATCTAGGATAATTTCTAAATGTCTCTTTTAAATATCTATATGCAGATTGACACGACCTCTCTGTGCTCACTCTTTCTTAAAACTTAAAATTATATTTTGCATTTTGCACAGGAAGATTTTCTTAATAATATCTCCATAATAAGTAATCACCAAGTTCTTCGATGACAGGGTTTCATGTAGCTCAGGCTGGGCTCAAACTCTTTATATAGCCACAGATGATCTTGAATTCCTGATCCTTCTGTCTCTGCTTCCCAAGTGTTGGGATGACAGGTGTGACATCTTACTTATCTTTTATAATGTTGGGGATGGGACATCCTCTTATGTATCCTAGGCAAACACTACCAACTGAGCTTCACCTCCAGCCCCTTAAATCCGATTTTAACAAAACATTCTGTACATGAATGCATTCTAAAGTAGTGGGTTACAGTTTCTAGAAATAATCTTTGCATTTAAAAAAGATCAATAAGTGATTGGACAAACTTTTGCGGGTATTTTTATTGAAAAGAGAGGAAATAAGGTCTAAATGGAGTAACATCGTGCTGTACTGACATGTTCATTAAAGACCTCCTGATTTCTCATTTATCCGCCAAAGGAAAGGTCTTTAGAGAAGTAGAAGGTGCTGTTGTGCAAATTTACTGTAAGGCTAGCTAGTTTTCCACTGAGTCAGCGGAAGACCCGGCTTGCTTAAGCCATTGATGGGGAGAAGTCATAGCATCTTGACTTTGTGGATGAGGATGACCAGACAGGCTTGATTTTTTTTTTTTTTTTTTTTTTTAAGATAAGTGATGGTGCTTTGGGCCATTTCCCATGGGGCAACTTCAGTTTGGTCTGGCAGACTGAGAGAGAGAGACAGAGAGAGAGAACTTTATATAAAGCTTCCACACATGAGGATGTCAAGGCCCACGTGGTCAGTAACTAGCCAGGACCAGATTGTGCAAAAGAAAGCAACTTTTAGGCTCCAGAACCCAACAGTTTGCTTGACGTGAGGAGTGACATCACCCTTCACTCTTCTGTACTTCCCCAATAATGCATCTCTGGCTGACTCTCTCTCTCTCTCTCTCTCTCTCTCTCTCTCTCTCTCTCTCTCTCTCTCTCTCTCTCTCTCAATACAATAAAGCATTTATTTCTTTTTAACAACTTTGTGTATGTATATAATATATATCATACTCATCCCTTTCCCCTTTTCCCATCCCTCCAGCACATCTTCTTCCCAGATTCTTGTCCTCTCCTTAAAATAAAATAAATAACACACCGAACCCAATTAGTGCTGCCCCTGTGTGCATCGGTGTGGGGCCATCCACCAAAGCATGGGCAACCTACTGGTGGCCACATTCCTGATGAAAAATCTCCAACCCAATTGCCAGTCACGCCTCAGCAAGGGGTGGGGCCTCATGAACAGTGCCATCCATGCTCCAGTGATGACCGACTTGCTCCTGTGTTGGTGACCACAGCTATTGGGAGAGTCCATGAGGACAGAAGCCGTGTCCTGTCTAGACAGCGTTTCACAGCACCCCCGACCCAGTTCCCTGAGTCTTGATGCCACTGATAGGAGTGTTCGGTGTAGAACTGAGCACTGACAGTCCCTTCCAGCTCTTCAGCAGTTCCAAGTCACCGCACTGACAAAAAGACCTTTCCCTGAGCGAGACTGACAGCAGCGCTAACCTATGGGTCTAAGTTCTTATATGTCAACTTGACAAGAAAGATGTTTCTGATATGACGAATGTTGGTGGTCTTTACTGCGTAGGAATGAAGCCTCACATTAGGAAGAACCTCGAGCAAGTTGGCAAAGACAGAAACTTTCATCTGCCTCATCCCCTTCCCATGCAGGGTGCTGTAACAGAAGACACTGGTGTCTTACCCAAGGAAACCTGGAGTGAATAGCCTTGATAGAGCCCTTTCTTCTGGACTCATAGGCCAGGACTTTATTTTTTTTCTCCCCTAAAGGCCCTTACATCTCTCATCTAAAAAGGGAAGAACTAGACCAAGTTAAAAAAAAAAAAAAGTTACAAAAACGGCCTCACCCTGCAGTGTTTGTGTATTTCCCTGCCCCCTTGGCCTCCCAGCCCTAGTCTGAGCTGAGCAGAGGACAATGATGTGACTTGTTTCCCGTCTCCTGCTTCTCACCATAACAGCCTCTTTGAAAAGTGACTGGAGTGTATACACAGGGAACAGGAAACACTAGAGTTCATTCGGAAGACAGTATGGGAGTTTGGGAAGGTTAGTGGTCTCCACTAAGGTTCAAGGCTATGGCTGAGAACCCCACAGGCCCTGGGTTCTCAGGGAGGAGGTTGAAATGTGCTGAGCCATGGTAGTGAAAGGGGAAGGTATAATAAGCACCTTTAACCTTGATTACACATGTGTTACTAACAAGCTAACTTGGAAAATAGTGTTACATAGAAATAGGAAACTTAGCAAAAGGGGTCTGCCTTAATTGTTACTCAGACATCACTTTAAACTGGTAGCTTACTAACAGGCTTTGTCTGGACAAGTTAGAAAAATAAAAGAAATAGAGTTGTATTTCTGTTTTTATCAGAATTTAAGTTTGCTGAATTTATATTTTTTGTAACCCCCCTCATTAGGGCTCCTTGCTCATTAAACGCCCCCTCTCCTTACAGACTCCCTCAAGGAATGACCCTGGTTGCCAGCTGCCCAGAGAGCCAATCTCAAGTCTTCTAAAAGAATAGCAAGCTCCCTAACTATTGAACCATCTTTTTAGCCTCTTAAATGGTTTTAAAATATTTATGCATTTTTTATCTTATGTGAATGAGGGTTTTTATGTCTGCATGTATGTATGCATACTATATATGTGCTTATGTACTGCCCTTTCTTCATAGCAAAGTGTCAGATTCATTGGAACTGAAGTTACAGATCGTTTGTGAGCTGCCAAGCGGGTTCTGGGAACCAAATCCAAGTCCTAGGCAAGAACAGCTAGTGCTCTTGGCTGCCTGGCCACCTCTCCAACCCCCTAGCATAATATCTTTATAGGCTGTGACTGTCTCTGTTTTCCCTTTCACCAATAAATGTCACACTGACAATCGCTGGGGATGCAGATTCATCTAAGCTCTTCAGAACCTTTGCACAGTGACAAGGGAGCCATCAGAGAGATAGGAATCCTGGCTTGGCAGCTGGAGCCAGGACTTGGCTAGGAAAGACTGAAGCCCCGAACCCTGTATAGTCTGATCCCTGAAGGCTGCTGCAGCCTGGGCGAGCTCACTCTAAAGTTTGAAGCAAGCAGTTCTGATGATGCCAAGTGCCCTGGATCTGCCCATTGTTTCCAGGACAGCATCGGTTTACTGCCTTAAGCCAGTCAGTCTCTTCCAGCCTCAGGCTGCCCACCTGTGGAGCAGGAATAGTGTAGTACCTACCGGGAAATTAAATGAATGTCATGCCTGCCACACAGTGGCATCTGGATACATAAAATGTCTGGAGGCTTTGGAGTAGAACCCTGCTATGATTCAGGTGGGTGTGCCCATGGGTTCTCTGTAGTTCTTTGTTTGTTTTGTTTTTGATTTTTTTTTAATCTTTGGGGGCCCATCACCTAGCTCCCAAATGGGAGCTTATTCTTACTTATGGACGCCTGGCCTTAAATTGGATTTAATTAATTGATTAATTAATTAATCAATCAATCAATTAATTTTCCCCATGTATTCCCCTGCTCCCCTCCCTTCCCTCCTCCCAATCCCTCCCAGTCAGCCTTCAGTCTTCAGCCTCCCCCTCCCCATCCACCAATCCCCTCCCCCAAAAGGTCAAGAAGACCCAAGGTGGGTCAGCTCAGCATGGCACATCCACTCCAGGTAAGTTCGATTTCCTCATCCCAATATCAAGACTGGGTTAGGTGTTCCTCTGCACGGAATGGGCTCCAAGGTGCCAGCCCACACACAGGAACACAGTCTGATCCCACCCCTGAGGCTCTACATACTGCCCATTCCAATCAACAGTTGCCTACCCTTGGAAGGCCTAGCTCCTTTTCCGAATGGTTCCCCAGTGGGAATTTGTAAGCTTTCTGTGATTTTTGTTGTTGTTGAACTCTAACTTTAGACCATGGTGGTCTGATAGGATACCAGGAGTTATTCTTATTTTTTTTGTATCTATTGATATTTCCTTTATAACCAAGTATAAGGTCATTTTTAGAGAAAGTTTCATGGGATGCTGAGAAATATGTATATTCCTTTGTGTTTGGGTGGAAGGGTCTGTATATGTCTATAAGTCCATTTGGGTCATAACATGTGTTAGATCCCTTATTTCTCTGTTGTGTTTCTGTCTGGCTGACCTATCCAAGAATGAAAGTGGGGTATTGAAGTCTCCCACTATAAGTGTGTGGGGTTTAGTGTGAGGATTAAGCTTTAGTAGTGTTACTTTTACATATGTAGGTGTCCTTGTGTTGGGGGCATAAATATTCAGGATTGAGACTACTTCATCTTGGTGGATTTTTCCTGAGACGAATAAGTAATGTACATCCTGGTGTCTTTGGATTGATTTTAGTATGAAGTCTATTTTGTTAGCTATTAGGATGGCTACACCAGCTTGTTTCTTAGAACCATTTGATTGGAAAGTCTTTTCCCAACCCTTTACTCTGAGCCTGTGTCTTTCTTTGAAGTTGAGGTGTGTTTCTTGTATGCAACAGAAGGATGGCTTCTGTTTTTGTATCTATCACATTAGGGTGTGTCTTTTTATAGGTGAATTGAGTCCATTGATATTAAGAGATATTAATGACCAATGATTGTTATTTTTGGTGGTAGCATGTATGTATCTTGTTTCCTTAGGTTGAAATTTTGGCTCTAGTGCTTTCTGTATGGCCAGATTTGTGGATAGGTATTGTTTAAATCTGGTTTTATCATGAAATATCTTGTTTACTCCACTTATAGTGATTGACAGTTTTGCTGGGTATAGTAGTCTAGGTTGGCAGCCATGCTCTTTTAGTTCTGTATAACATCTGACCAGGCCTTCTTGCTTTCATTGTTTCCATTGCATAGTCTGGTGTTATTCTGATGGGTCTACTTTATAGGTAATTTGGTCTTTTTCCTTTGCAGCTCTTAGTATTTTTTTCTTTGTTCTGTAAGTTTAGTGGCTTGATTATTATGTGGCAATCAGACTATTGGGGGGGGAGTCTAGTCTATTTGGTGTTCTGAAAGCTTCTTGTATCTTTATAGGCATCTCCTTCCTTAGGTTGGGAAAATTTTTTTCTGTGATTTTGTTGAAAATATCTTCTGTGCCTTTGAGCTGGTATTCTTTTCCTTCCTCAATTCCCATTATTCTCGGGTTTGGTCTTTTCATGGTGTCCCAGATTTCCTGGACATTGTGTGTTATGACTTCTTTGGTTTTAGTGTTTTCTTTAATTGATGTATTTATTTCCACTATTGAATCTTCCACTCTAGAGATTCTCTCTTCCATCTCTTGCATTTTGTTTGTTATGCTCAATCTGTGGTTCTGGTTCATTTCTTCAGGTTTTCTATTTCCAGCTTTGCCTTGGTTTGTGCCTTCTTTATTGCTTCTATTTCAGGTTTTAATTCCCAGAATGCTCCTTTCACCTGTTTGTTTCTTTTTTCTTCGTATTCTTTATTTTCTTTGAGGGATCCATCTCTTTCCACTTTTTGTTTGTATTTTCTTCTATTTCTTTAAGGGAGTTTTTTTATAGCCTCTTTTAAAGCTTCCATTATCTTCATAAAGTTGTTTTTAAGGTCGGTTCCTTCTGTTTCCTCTTCATTGTTATGCTCAGGTCTTGATGTTGTAGAACCACCAGCTTCTTCTGGTGGTGTCTTGTTCTTTGTATTGTTATATGTATTCTTGCACTGGTGTCTGCCCATTGTTTGCTCGGTTCACTTTTGGTCAGCAATTGGTTGCCACCTATTGTGAGCCCAGGGGCTGAGTGTCTCCAGTAACTGCAGCTCTTAGTTGGCTGTAGGCCAAGGAGCTGTGTGTCTCCAGGGGTCATTCTTAGTGGGCTCTTTATTGTCTCTTAGTCTGTTCTTAGTCAGCTGTGGACCGGGAGGCTTCAGGATCTCCAGTTGTTGGAGTACGATGTCATAGATTGTGGTTTGGGTGGGGTTTAGCCCATGGTTGTCCCTCCAGCTGTGTTTTGCTGGGGATTAGAGTTGGGGGGGGGCTCTCTCAGCTTTTTTTTTGGTTTATGGTGGAGCTGGGTGTAGTTGGGTGCTTGGGGCTGTGTCCCTGGGCTGGGGTTCGGAGACCACAGTCACCTGTTAGTCAGCTGTGGACCAGGAGGCTTTGGGGTTTCCAGTTGTCAGTGTGTGATCAGCTTGGTTTTTTTTTTTTTCTTTTTCTTCTTTTTTAAAGCCATCTCCTTTAATTTAAATTATCCTGTTTCTCTTTAGCTACATTTGCCCCACCCCCTCTCACCTACCTTTATTCTAAATCTTTCCTTCTTACTCTGTGCCTGGCTGTGTGTCTGGCTCCTGGAATCTTTCTTTCCTTTTCCTTTTCTTCTCCCACCTATTGGCCATTCAGCTCTTTACTAAACCAATCAGGTGTGTTAGGCAGGCAAAGTAACACGGCTTCACAGAGTCAAACAAATACAACATAAGAAAATGCAACAAATGTTTGCATCATTAAACACATTCCACAGCACAAACCAATGTAACACATCTGAAACTAATATTCCAGGATAGTCCCCAGGGAGGCGAGATCTTGTGGAGGTCCTTCAATATTTGGAAGAGTACTCCCAAAGGGTGGGGCGTTGGCCTCTGATTCCTGGCTAATGGTGTGCACACAAACGTGAGTTTTTCCAACCCTTACCATCCGCCATCCCCACCAAAGGGCTGGAGATCCACTCAGTATCTCCAAACTGTATGTTCAATAAACCTTATCTTTTTTTTTAAACGTTAATTGCCTCTAGTACAGTAGTTCTTAACCTTCCTAATACTGTGACCCTTTAATGTAGTTCCTCAAGTTGTAGTGACCTGGTGACCTCCAACCATAAAACGATTGTAGTTGATATACTTCATAACCATAATCTTGCTACTGTTATGAATCATAATGCAAATATTTGATATGCAGATGGTCTTAGGTGACCCCTGTGAAAGTGTTGTTTGATCCCCAAATGGGTCTGGACCCACAGGCTGAGAAGCAATGCTCTAGAGTTTTGTAGTAATATGAAACTAACTAGTACAATCCCTAACCCATATGCTTATTCCAAATGTTCTAAATTCTGGCTCTCACAGTCTCTAGACATGGACCATTAGCAGGTTATTCAATCTTCCCAAGTCTTCCCTCAGTGTCCTGGCCTAGACATATGATGATGCCCGTACCCATGGTGTAAGGACACATAGCAAAGGGAACAAACACATATAGGGCTAGAAACAAGATAAGTGCTGACCAAGCGATAGCTGAACCAAGAACTGTGAGGGCAGAACCGGATGCCTCTGCCCTGGCCCTGCATTGCCCATCTGTGGGTGACACCCCTCCCCAACAGAAACATCACCTGTCAGACTCTTCCACAGTTTATTAGAAATCTTCTCATTATATATAATCTTGAATCCTTTATTATTTTTCTTATTTATGAACTCTTTAAAATTACACTTATGTATTCTAATTTATTTAGTAGGTGTGTGGTGGATGGGTAACTGTGGAGGTAAGACTTCTTGGTTCTCTTCCTATCATGTCAGTCCAAAGGATCAAATTCAGGACAACAGGCTTGGTAACAAGTATATTTACTAACTGAGCCTTCTTGGCAACCATTCACCTGTAGACTTCTGAGATGGTTTTTCCATTCCTCTCAAAAGCAATACTAAGAATTGGCAGAGGCACTGTGGTGAGGGGCAGCCATTAAGGGAACTTTTATGCAAAGTATCAGGGTTGCTGGTGACTGCTGTCTTTCCAAGTCTAAAGCATGCCGAACACATCCTTCCTTATTTGTATTTTATTAGGAAGTCATATCAGATGATCGGTTGTAAAACTTTGAACATTCTTATCAGACACACAATTCCTGGAGACACAATAGGCTTCTCATGAAGATCAAAAACTGAAGCTCTGGCATTTCATTTTACACTTTTACATTTAATACTGTGGAAAATAAAGTAACTATAAAAAAGCAACATTGATTCTGTACAAATGTTAACACTGAGGAATGTATTTTAAGATCTGCAAGGTCAGTGAAATAAGTCATTTTTTATTAAAATATAATATTCTGTCTCTTTCCACCATATACATATATGTTCTCTCTTTAAATAAATATATTATGTATTTTATATTTTTCTTGTGTGTTCATGTATGTGTATGTGCTGGTATGTGTGTGTGTGTGTGTGTGTGTGTGTGTGTGTAGGTCAAAGGACAGTATCAAGTATTACTCCTCAGGTAATGTCCAGGGTCTCACATGGCCCGGAACTCACCTAGGCTGGCCACCCTGTGAGCATTAGAAATCTACCTGTCTCCACTTCCTCCGTGCTGAGATAACAACCCTGTGCCACCACACCCCACTTTTTTGTTATGTAGGCTCTGGGGATCAAATTAACACCCTAGGACTTATCAAGTCAGGGACTTTGCCAACCCAGTTCTTTCCACTAGCCTCTGTATTTTCCTTTTACACTGTTCTGGGCTCTTGGGATGAAACACAGGGCAGTGCACAGGTAAGACACACTCAGCTGCTGAGCCACACTCCCAGCCTTGCTGTTTATTTTTAAATTGATTTTGATTTGTATGTGATTATGTGAGTAAGTCTCATGTGTGTGGGTAACCTCAGAGACAGGAAGAGAGTATCAGATTTGGAGTTAGAGGTGATTGTGGCAACTCAATTTAGGTGCTTTGCAAGAATATTAGGCACTCTTAACCTGTGAGCCATCTTTCCAGACCCTGGTTATGTATTTATAGAGAAAACTGACTTGACAGCCTTTACCTGGTACTGTCAGGCCATGGACTTTACAAGTAAGAAAGGAAAACAGATACCAAAACATCAAGTATAACCAGTGTGGTATTTTGAATGAGAATGGCCCCCATAGGTTCGTATGTTTAAATGCTTAGTCTCTAGTTGGTGGAACTGGTTGGGAAGGATTAGGGGGTGTGGCCTTATTGAAGGAGGTTTGTTACTGGGAGTGGGCTTTGAGGTTTCAAAAAAGTGGGGCCATTTCCCAGAGTACTCTGTCTCTTTCTTGCCATTCAAGATGCACACTCTCAGCTGTTTCAACCACTACGCCTGCCTTCTACAATCGTGTACTTTGAAACTGTAAACCTAATTAAACACTTTCTTTTATAGGCTGCCTTGCTCATGGTGTTTCACCACAGCAATAGTAAGGTAACTAAGACAACCAGATCCCACGAAGCAGTGTTTGCTTGGTTTTGTCATGTTCCCACTCAGCTGGCCTCACATCAGGACTTCAGAGTCTTCTGAGGAGTCATCTGCAAACAAAAGTTCATCTGGTGCTGGGCTCCCCAAGGGTAACGTACTGCAGTGAGACCAGGAGATCCCATTTTTGGTGAGTTTGTCCTCTGGTAAGACACCATCCTTTCCAGGTGTGACTGTAGCAAAAGGAGCAGTGACCACATCTTCCCATTCTTCGGTGCCCCCGTTCAAGATGTATCTTTCCTCATGAAGGTTGTTCTCATGAACTTCTGCTGTGACCACACTGATGGCGGCACCAGGAGTACACGAGGCAATGATGGAGTCTGGATCAATGTTCATGTCTAGCCCAGCGAGGGGTGGCCCGTCTGCCAGGCCCTCACAGACCTCTAGCAACTGAGTGTTGATGTAGATGGTGGATTCTTTGTCCTGTGCATCAGGTAAACTCTCGGAGAGCTTTTCCAGCTGCAGTCTCAACATTGAGAAGGATGGTCTGTCCAAGGGATCAACAGTCCAACAGGAATACATGATGTCATACCTGATGATGACAGACAAGTGGGTGTTACCCAGCACAGACCCAGACCCCTCAGTCCAATCAGCCCTTCCTCCTCACCTAGTCTTTAATTTCACTATATTTTAACAGCATTTGTTCCACTTTTTATGGAAATAAATGAGTTTTGATGTTTGTGGGGGGGGTCTAATGCTTATTCAATTTTTTTAAAATGTGTGTGTGTTATATGTACTTGTGTATGTGTATATAGAGGGCTAGAAGAACATCTGGTATACTGTTCTATCCCTACTTTGTTCCTCTGAGACAGGGTTTCCCACTGTTTGAATCAGGAGTTTGCCGTTTTGGCTAGATTGGCTGGCCGGGAAGCCCCATGAATCCATGTCTCTGCCCTCCCAGGAGTGAGGTTTCAGGTGCACCACGACCACACCAAACTTTTTACGTGGTGCTGGGACTGAATTAAGGTTGTAATGCATGAACAAGTACTCACTCTCACTCACTCAGCCATCTCCTTAGCCCCTTGTCAAAAAAATAATTCTGTTTCTAAAAGTAAAGGATGTATTTGACAATTTCATCTACATTTTCAAATGAAAGGATTTAATGTCCTTTTCTTATACAGGCTTTGCAATCAAACCAACCATCTGCTCTGTAAATAAAGTTTTATTAGAACCCAGCTATGTCTTACGGGCTATTGTCTGTGATTGCTTTTGCTACAATTGTAGCATCGAGTGGGTACCACAAAAGGCCTTTAAAGCCAAAATTATTTACTATTTGGTACTTAATTGTGGTTATTTAAATGAGTGTCCCCCATAGGCTCATTTTAATGCTTAGTCTGCAGTTGGAACTGTTAGGTGTCAGGAAGCGTCACTAGGGATGGGCTTTGTAATTCAAAGCCCAAACAGTTTCTAATCTCTCTCTTTCTCTCTGTGGGTGTGTGTGTGTCTGTCTGTGTGTATGTCTGTCTGTCTCCTGCCCACGCCCTGCCCGGTGCTTATGAATGGTCATGAACTCATCTCTGAAACTGTAAGCAAGTCTCCAATTAAATGCTTTCTTTTATAAGTTGCCTTTGTCATTGTGTTTCTTCACAGCAATAGAAAAGCATCTAAGACATTTACCAAACAAATTTGCTAATCTCTGTCTATACCACTAAACTGGGTCTGACCAAGAATGCTGATTTAGTTGGACCAGTTAGCTAAGTAAGAAGACCCAGAGCCAGAGAGGCACATGAGGGGTACTAAGTGATACACAGTGTACGTCACTCCCTTCTTATGTTCCCAACAGCTCCGTCACTGCACTTTATAAATTATAGCACATGCCCTGAGCTCATGGGGGTGGGGGCAGAGGAGTAAGGATCGGATTGAGCAAGTCCATCACAAGTTCCTCAAAACCTTTCTACTGAGTTCTACCGGGAATGTCCCTTTCTTCTGGGCAACATCATCCCCAATGTCTAGTATCATTACAGATTACAACTGAGGGACCTGGGAAGAAAATGATAACTGGAAATTACTGGGCTGTGAGAGTGATGCCAGCATTTCATTTTGATCCTTCCCTGCCTTGAGAAATTGTTAGAAAACTGAGCTGAGGGGCCTGAGGGATGGCTCACTGATTGAGAGTACTACACTTCCAGAGGACCCGAGTTCAATTCCTCAGACCCAAATGGGTTATCTCTAACTGTAGTCCCATAGGATCTGATGCCCTCTTTTGAATACATAAAATACATACATAAATAAATCTTTAGAGAAAAAGAAAACTGAGCTGAATTTAAATGATCTGGTTCATGCTGATCAATGGCTTCTCAGGAACAGAAATGTGCAATTCCCATTTTACATTTACACATAATCTATAGACAGTTGCATTAATCCTATAAACAGTAATCCTCACACAGCACACAGATCTCATCTGTGCAGACATGATCATGTCCTTTTGTTGATCTGTTTCAGCCTTTAGCAGGGCTGTTACTTCTGGACTGTGGAAACTCCCACACACACAAAGGGGTGGGACCCAGACCCCCACCCTGACACCTACCTCACAGACCCCTACCCTGACACCCACCTCACAGACCCCTACCCTGACACCCACCTCATAGACCCCCACCCTGACACCCACCTCAGCCCTCTTCCACTCTGACACCACCTCACAGACCCCCACCCTGACACCCACTTCACAGACCCCCACTCTGAAATCCACCTCACAGATCCCCACCCTGACACCTACCTCACAGACCCCACCCTGACACCTACCTCACAGACCCCCACCCTGACACCCACCTCACAGACCCCTACCCTGACACCCACCTCACAGACCCCCACCCTGACACCCACCTCACAGACCCCTACCCTGACACCCACCTCACAGACCCCACCCAGACCCCCACCCTGACACCTACCTCACAGACCCCCACCCTGACACCCACCTCACAGACCCCACCCTGACACCCACCTCACAGACCCCACCCTGACACCTACCTCACAGACCCCTACCCTGACACCCACCTCACAGACCCCACCCTGACACCCACCTCACAGATCCCTACCCTGACACCCACCTCATAGACCCCCACCCTGACACCCACCTCACAGACCCCACCCTGACACCCACCTGAGCTCTCTTCCACCCTGACACCCACCTGAGCTCTCTTCCACCCTGATACCCACCTGAGCTCTCTTCCACCCTGATACCCACCTCACAGATCCCTACCCTGACACCCACCTCACAGATCCCTACCCTGACACCCACCTCACAGACCCCCACCCTGACACCCACCTCACAGACCCCCACCCTGATACCCACCTCACAGATCCCTACCCTGACACCCACCTCACAGATCCCTACCCTGACACCCACCTCACAGATCCCTACCCTGACACCCACCTCACAGACCCCCACCCTGACACCCACCTCACAGACCCCCACCCTGACACCCACCTCACAGACCCCACCCTGACACCCACCTCAACCCTCTTCCACCCTCACCTCATGAGTTCTTTTAACTTCTCTAACTCACTCTCAGTAACGAGTCACTTAGACTGGGAGGACAAACTTTGCTCCTGTCTCTGCGGTTTTCATGGCATCAGTCAATTTGCACAACTCCAATTTCGTACAGAGCCTTACTTGTTTGCTCAGATGGGCTTTGAGAAATTCAGTCCTTAAGAACATAACATCCTTTTATTACTATGCCGATGCTGCTTAGTTCTTTTTTATTTTCTCCACATCTTAAAAGAAAGTGCCAAGTGACCTGTCTTTATAGAGAATAGTAGCAGTACTATCTTAAAATTTATTTTCTTATCATGTCTAATACTTCATAAGAATATAAATATAATTTTGTGATATATATATGAAATATATGAGATAGGGCCTTATAGGGCCTTGCTACATAGCTGGGGCTGGCCTTAAACTTTTGACCTCCCTGCACAGGTATACCTCACCATGATCATCTTAAATATGACTTTGAAAGATATAAGGAGCTAGGAAACCATAGGAAGATGATATTCAGAAGCAATTTATAACTAGATTATAGTTGTAGCTGTCTGTCTGTGGTACTTTGGAAAGTACCAGGGCCTGTGCATACTAGGCAAGTTCTTTACCACAGAGGTATTATAATATCTGAACTTCTGATTATAATACTTGAGAATCTCATTGGTTGCGGTCTAAGCAGTGAAAGCCCCTTGGGAAGGGAAATGAAGGTTCTGCACTGCACTCTGTATTTATGTCATGGTGTTACCATGATGGAATAAAATCCCAGGTTTGTGTGATGTCAGTGTCAGCAATGACAGAAGAAAATGGGAATACTTGCTTGTTTTTCAAGGTTTAATTTATTCTTACTTTGTATGTATAATATATGGGTGTTTTGCCTGAATCAATGTCTGTGTACCATATGTGTGCATTGGCCATAGAAGCCAGAAAAAAAATACCAGATTCCCTGAAACTGGAGTTACAGACTATTGTTAACTTCCAGGTAAGTGCTGGGAATTGAACCCTATTAAATATACAATATATCACCACATATGCCCTTTTGTGTCAAAAATAAAAAAGATTATAACTAACATAAGAAAAATTATATACAATAGGTACAATAATTATATACAATATATACAAGCAATAATTACATCAATATTATTGCTTGTATATGAGTAATGTCCTGTCCATTAACAATTGACAAATTCAAAGAAAGTATTCTATTATTTATCCTATTTTGATGAGTCCAAAGGATTGTACCTAATTCAATTGCTGAGATATCTCTCCAGCCCTCTTCTATTCCTCCCTCCCTCCCTCCCTCCTTCCCTCCCTCCCTCCCTCCCACCCTCTCCCATCCTTTCTTTTCATCTTTAAGACAGGCTTTTGCATTGTGGTTCTGGCTATCTTGAAACTTATTATATAGACCAAGCTGACCTCAAACTCACAGAGATCATCCTGCCTCTGCTGAGATTAAGTGTGTGCTATGGTGCCCAGTGAGGAGAGGAATTCTGAATTCTGAAGAATGACTGCTGGCCAAGCAAGGGCCCCATGGGGATGAGACTGCCGCACCAGAGGATGAAGGAAGGATTCTCATGTCATGGAGCACTGTAGACAGCTGGAAAGGAAGGTCCTGAGGGGACCAGGAGGCTGCAAAGAGCAGAAGTTGATGGAAACATGACAGAAAGTGACACCCTGGACAGCAGGAGGCAAGGCTGACCGTCTGGTCACTCCGTGATAAGAGTAATACTGTGAGAGAGGAGAGGAAACTCTCAGAGGGGCGGAGTTAGAGAGTAGGGACCAAGGGGCTCTGTAACTGAGATCTGTCCATCTTCCTTCCTTCACTCTGTCTTCCCCCACTCCCTTATCTTTTTGTTTCACAGCACTGGAGACTACACATAAGACCTTGTGCATGCTAGGCAAGCTCCCTCACCACTGAGCTACATCCCCCAGTCATTGTTGCTATGTTTCAGTCAGCTCAAAGCAGCCAAAGAGCAGCTGAACACAGGCGTGAATTCATCCTAGCCATGCTTGGACTCTGAGGAACTCAGAATATTCATTTTGTGTTTTCTTTTTTAAAAAAGAATGTCCCAGAAAAGGAAGCACAGAAGCCCCTTTGGGAGATGCTGTTGCTTGCCGGCATACACTTAAGGCTCTGGAATAATGCCTGCTTCACCAGCCTGCTGACCACATCACATCTGCAAGCCCAGGGCATGCAGCCATCAGGAACATGGGGATTGAAGCTCATCTACAACCACTTGGGTCCCCAGCCACAGTAAGGGAGCTGACTCCACCACCTAAAAGCGTTCTCAGAGAACACCAGCTCAGCAGTCTCTTGTTTTAGTTCGAAGTGAAGCATAAAAACCACAGTGTAACACAACTTAGGTCTTACTCAGACCCAGACGGACCATTACTAATGTCAGCTTCTGCTGGTACAGGGGAATAGCTAAGAAAGAAACCACAAAGAAACTTCCTGGGCAGCATGGCTACATAGAAAATCTTCCTCATTTCCAGAAGCCAACAATTCATCAACACAGTCCTTAAAAAAAAAAAATACCGTGAAACCCTAGAACTAATTGAATCAGGACTTTAAGATACTTTTAAGAGACTTACAGACTTTTTCTTGTGTTTAGTATTAGGTATGTATCTTCAACCACAAAGCAGGCTGTGGCTGGGAACAAAACAATCTTCCCTGTGTTTGGCTTAATGTCTAAGCCATAGATGGACCTAGGACGTTGTGTACAAAGTGTGTGCTGTGCCCTGTGTGCTGAAGGAGGCTGCAGAGACACAGCTTGGGATGGGCCCAAGGGTCTTGTATACACTCACTGACATCAGCATCCCACATGCTGCTCCATGACAGAGCTAGGTCAGGCCTATGTTTCTGTAATGTTCTTACTAAATATGATGAGAATATCCCAAGCCGGTTGTCTTTGAAGGAGCCTTGCCATCAAGAGAGTCTATGTCATCATTGTAAGACATTTTCCTGAAAAGCTCAGAAAAGAGCTTAGGGAGATCAAACTGTAATGATGAGACTGGGAAGATGGCTCATTGGATAAAGAACTTGTCTCATTAGCACGAGGACTAGAATTTGGATCCTCAGCACACATGTAGAAGCCAGGTAGTTAGAGTGGCTGGCCTACATTCCCAGCCAACAGAGCATGGAGAGTGGGGATGCTTGGGGGCAAGCTAGCTAACTAGACAAGTCAAAGCCATGAGTTCCAGGTTCAGCAAGAGACTCTGCCTTAGTAAATAAAAGTGGAGATCAATTGAGGAGGATGCTTCTCATCAATCTTCAGTCTCCACATAACTGTGTGAATTGACACACACATGTGCACCCCATGTGTGCAACTACACCATGATGGTATTATCAACTTGACAGACTCTATAATCATCTGGGAAATGAGCCTCTGAGCACGGCTGTGAGAGATGATCTTGATTACCTTAATTGACATGGGATGATTCATCCTAACTGTGGGCGGAACCATTCCCTAGGCAGGTGATCCTGGGCTGTATGATGAAGGTGGCTACAGGACAGCAAGAATTACTTTCTGTTCCCTATCGTGGATGTGATGTGACCAGCTGGGTCAAGCTCCTGTTGCCTTGAATCCCTGCCATGATGGACCCTTTGAACTGTGAGCCGAAATAAACTCTTCCCCACTTCAGTAGCTCTTTATCAGGAACCACAGTTCTCTGAAGAACACACACTACGGTATAAGGTACAGAGAGGTTAAGCCAGCTGCCATGGCCACACATGTGTGTCCAGCCTCAAGACCCGAGTCTCTTTCCATGGTGTGTAGTACTGAAGACTGACAGAGGACTGTCTTGATCAGGTGTGTTTTGTGGTGGGAGTTGGGAGAGTTCACACCTGGCCAAGCCCAGGACTCCAGAAAACATTTTAAATACACAGTTTCTAGGCCCACTTTGTGCAGGCAGCACCACATCCTCCAGGCACAGGGCTAAGCAACTGCCTTGTCAAAATGCTTCCCAAGTGATCCTAAGAGCCAGTTTGCTCGCAAAGGCCCTGGTACATGCTTCTAAATGTGATTAGCATGTTTGGAATACTATAGTGGAAAAGGATTATTGGGTTCAGAGTGAGTAAAGGATGAAGGATCCCAGAACATCATATACTATAAAGCAAGTCTATTTATGGGCAGCATCTACTTCCTAGTGGTTTTTATGTTGTTGTTTATGTACCTTTTCACGACTGTGCCCATTGATGGAGGTTGAGACCTTTTGAATATGTGAGGCACAGTGGGTTCACAGGAGCTGGGCATATACTACCACCGGCATCAGGAATGACTGCTGGCCTGAGGCTTCTGTGAATGGTACTCTGCACAAACTCTCCTGGCTAACAGCAAGCCCTACCTACACTAGGCATGCCTGTGCTTCCCAGGTCATTGCAGAGTCAGGTAGCTGCCCCATGCAGAAGGCCTGTGACACAGGGATGCTCACTTACAGTTCATCCAGGCAGTCCTCGGGCTGCTTCAGTCTGTGGCCGTGGAGGAGGTAATCGTACATCTCATGGTTCTGGACTCCAGGGTAGGGAGTCATTCCCCGTGTTGCTATTTCCCACATGGTCACGCCAAAAGCCCACTGGAAACAAAGCCACAAGAAGTTTAGGACAAAAGTCTTTCCACAAAGACTGAATGGACTTTTTCATGGGGAAAGGTCATTTCCTTAAAACCTGATGATGAAGCACAAAGCTGGTAATTATATCTGAGGCTCACTGTTCTTCCAACAGAGCAGCACATGGGGTTGAAGGCCCATAGTTCCCTACTTGTAACAAGCTGTTTCGGGAAACTTGGTTAAAGGCAGATAGAGCCTCATCCCATATCGGCACCGCTTACTTCACTGTCACATTCTTGCTGTAGAATATTTTCTTTCCCCAAGCTTGGATCAAGTGTATAATTACAGAGCATCTTCAATTTAGCATATGGGTTTTAAAAGCTACCAAATAAACTCATTCAATTTAATATGTATATCTTAGTTACGGGCAATAAGTCACTCATGAGACAGGGGACTCTTATGAAGGTCATATGCAAAGCATAGGTTTCGGAATGTGAGCACTTCAGCACAATAAACTGTTTGCCATAACGAAAATTTCTACAGGATAGAAAAGGCAGGTATAATGGTGCACACTTGTAATCCCAGCTACCGAGGGACTGATGCAGGAGGACCTGGGAATTCAAGAATTTTCTAGGCCACATAGTTAGAACTTGCTTCAAAAATAAAAAGTATAGAAGACTGGGAAATTGGCTCAGTAATTAACATCTCTGTCTGCTCTCCCAAAGGAAGAGAGCTCAGTTGCCAGCATCTATATGGTGGCTCACAACCATCTGTAAATCTAGTTCCAGGGGATCTGACAGTCTTCTGGCCTCCATGGGCACTAGGCACATACATGGTACATAAACATACACATAGGCCAAACACCCATACACATAAAAATGAAAAAAATTAAAGGGGGCTGGAGAGATGGCTCAGTGGTTAAGAGTACTTTCTGCTCTTGCAGAAGACCCAATTTTTGTTCCAGCATCCATCCACCCATTTTGACTCAAAATCACCCGTGATTGGCTCAGGTTCCAGGGGGTCTGGTGCCTCTGGCTTCTGAGAACATGTCCACGTACAGATATACATACTTATACACATAAATAAAATTAAATCTTAAAAGTAAAGAAGAGGGAGGTTGAGAAATTATGTTAGTGTTCTTGTAGCATGTGTGAAGTCCTAGGGTCAACCCCAGAATCACAAAAAGCAAATGAATGAATAAGCAAGTAAATAAAAGTGTGATCCAAGCACGTTCCCAACAGTCTATTTCAGTGTAATCCCTGTATCATCAGTCTCAGTAATTCCCTTCAGGGTGTCTGTCTTTGTCAAGTCAAAGCTGTGGACATACCACGTCACTTTTGCTTGTGTAGACTCGGTCTGCCAGGCTCTCTATGGCGATCCACTTCACAGGCATTTTGGCAATGCGGCCTTGGCGGTAATAATCACCACTGTAAATCTTCTTAGAGAGGCCAAAGTCTGCCACGCAGACAGTCATGTCATCCCGCAACCTGTGAAGAGTGAATTCAGGTCTTCAGCCACCTCAGGAGCAGAGACTTAAACCCCAGGTCTGTGTATCTGACGCATGAAAAGAAACTAAAAACACGGAGAGGCTGTAGCTGTGGCTAGGTTAGCAGATGCTTGGTTGGATTCTCAGCACAAACAGGAACAGTGGTGAACGATTCTAATCCCAGCACATGGGAGGTAGAGGCAGAAGAGCAAAGGGTCAAAGTTAGAGGCCAGCCTGGGGTTCAATTCATCTTTACAGGAAGAAGGAAGGAAGGAAGGAAGAAAGGGAGGGAGGAAGGAAGGAAGGAAGGAAGGAAGGAAGGAAGGAAGGAAGGAAGGAGACATGGAGCCTATGAGCTTGGAGTAAGGAGCTGCTTTAAGATCAAAGGCACAGCAAATAATAGGGACCAGACATTACTGTATTCCAACACTCTGGCGAGTGTGGGGCCGGTGCAGCAAAGGCACCCAGTGGGGTAAAGTCTGGGAAAATGGGAAGCACACATTGACAGATGGTGCTGAAGGATTTCTTGCTAATGTAGCCAGCTGTTGGAGGAATGGACTGAAAAGTAAAGGAAAATAAATTGTGATGATAGGCCAAGCTAGTAAAACAGGTCCTAGACAAGAAGGAAGAGAGAGGAGCCTGGGGAGGGAGGGGAGAGGTGGGAGGGAGGGGAGAGGTGGGAGGGGAGGGGAGAGGTGGGAGGGGAGGGGAGAGGTGGGAGGGGAGGGGAGAGGTGGGAGGGGAGGGGAGAGGTGGGAGGGGAGGGGAGGGGAGAGGTGGGAGGGGAGGGGAGAGGTGGGAGGGGAGGGGAGGGGAGAGGTGGGAGGGGAGGGGAGAGGTGGGAGGGGAGGGGAGAGGTGGGAGGGGAGGGGAGGGGAGAGGTGGGAGGGGAGGGGGGAGGTGGGAGGGGAGGGGAGAGGTGGGAGGGGACTCAACTACTTGTTTGTCTGACATTAAACTCTTCCTTCCTTCCTTCCTTTCTCTTTTTTAAAGACGAGGTTTCTTGCAGTCCAGGTTGGCCTGGAACTTGCCACGAAGCTGAGAATGACTATGAACTGTGGATCCTTCTGCCTCCATCACCTGACCACTGGGAGAAATGATATACACATCCCAAAGTGCTATACTTTCAGTCAGGGGAAACCAGATAGGCAGCCCTCCTACTTGTCAGGAAACACAAGAAGGACATACTAGAAGAAAAAGAACATTTCATAATCTCTGTCTACAGTCGAAAAGTAGTAAAAAAAAACCCCAGTCCCCGGGGCTTTAAAAACGGAAGTGAAGGGGGCAGGGGATGTGGCTGAGAAGAGTGAGTGGCCATCTCTACTGTCAAATCTCTAACCAATAAAAACACACACGGGCCACTACCTTGTCTCACACAGGGAGGTTGAGATCAAGGAACAGTTAGGGTGTTCCAAGATTGACCATCAGGTAATAGTTCTGTTGAAGCAGGGTAAAGAAATGAAGGACATTCAAGTCCAAGGTTATGTAAATTATTGAGATTAGTCATCTGCCATGACAGAGGAGCTTCTAGGTATGGAAGGCACCAAATTTTATCACGGGTTTGGGGTAGCTGTGAATGCAACTTCCTGGAAGGGAACTACACCTCACACTGAGTCTTCTAGAAGGCTGATTATCTGGTTAGAAGTTCCGTGATTGTGGGGCGGCAGTTGGAGTGTTGCAGGGCAAAGTCTAACAGAGTATAGCATGAGCTATCTTTAGCTCACTAAATTGCCATTCTCTGCCCACTTCTGTGTCTAACCTAACGTCCTGCAATTATCAGACGAAACCTCTGAACGTATTAACTTAGCAGACAGCTTTCCACTAACCAAGATCAAATTGTTGTCAGATAGCATCCGAGGCCTATAGCAGAGGTTCATGTTGCTGTAATCCACCGTCCTGTTGCTTCCATCAACGAATTTGAAAGTGTGTTGATGTATATGCTTCTCATTGGCATGCTACTATAAAAACCTGAAAATGGTTACCACTTTGGAATATGATATTTGAGGCAGTTGACTCTGTATTCTCAAGCCACGGTCACTCACATTTGACTCTAGAATACACTATCTCTTACCCTCTTTGAGGAGGGAGTTTTCTTTGTATGTCAACAAAGGTGTGGGGAAACAGTCTTTAGGATTTTCACCTTTATTCTACTGTGAATCCAGAGCTAGCTGATGGCCTTTGGAAAAGACCACAAAGACCATGCCTCGTGCCCCCAGCTGAGTGAAAAGAAGAAAACAGACTAATCCCAAGAGAGAGCTTTGGACACTAGCCAGACTCTTAAGGGTCAGAGACAGAAATCCTTCCCAAAGCACTGCTCCCATCCCACCCTCAAGCCATCTGCCCTCCACGATCAAGACCATCAAGTCTAATGACCCCACCTCCCCAGGATGGCCTAGGCTCTTACATGCAGTTTCGAGCTGCTAAATCCCGATGGAGAAAATTCCTGTTGCTCAGATACTCCATTCCCTGGGCAATGTCCACCATGAACTTCAACAGTGTCTTCAGGGGGATGTGCTAATGAAAGGAAACAAAAAGAAACATTATGGCTTAGAAGGAAAAGCTGGCAAATTATTTTCACCCAAGGGGAAACAGTGATGCATTTATTTTTATTTTATATGCATAAGCATTTTGCCTGAATGTATGTAAGTGCACTTAGCACCCAAAGAGGCCAGAAGAGGGTGTCAGATGCCCTGGAACTGGAATTACAGCCAGTCGTTGGCTGCCATGTGGGTGCTGGGACTCCAACTTGGGTCTTCTGCAAGAGCAGCTGTGCTCTTAACTGCTGAGCCTTCTCTGCAGCCCTGGGCAGTGTGTTCTTATTTCCTAGAGTGCTGACACAGGGAAACAAATCTTTTCTTTCCATATTGTTAATTTTTAAAAAATGGATTTTTTTTTTTAAAGAAACGTTCTATGTAGCTCAGGCAGGACTACAATTCAAGATCTTCCTGCCTCAGCTTCCTCAGTGTGGGAACAGCAGGCATGAGCCACCACACCAGGCTCAGCACAACACAAATGCTTCAAAACAAGAATAAAGAAGAAACCCTCTAAAAAACTACATTCTATTTGCAGTTAAAAAGTATTTCAGATGGAAACACTTTGTATCTTTCCACTGATCAGGGGGCCAAAGGTGAACCTTCACATCCCAGGAGGTACCAGGACAGAGGACCATGCCAGGCAGAGAGGACAAGGAGGAGGCCCTCATTGTTAGTTTAATTTTCCTTTACATATACCTATTTACTCGTGTGTGTGTGTTGTGAGTGTGTGTGAGTGTGTGTGAGTGTGTGTGAGTGTGTATGTGTGTGTGAGTGTGTGTGAGTGTGAGTGAGTGTGTGTATGTGTGTGTGAGTGTGTGTATGTGTGTGAGTGTGTGTGAGTGTGTGTGTGAGTGTGTGTATGTGTGTGTGTGAGTGTGTGTGTGTGAGTGTGTGTGTGTATGTGTGTGTGAGTGTGTGTGAGTGAGTGTGTGTATGTGTGTGTGTGAGTGTGAGTGTGTGTGTGAGTGTGTATGTGTGTGCGAGTGTGTGTGAGTGTGTGTATGTGTGTGTGAGTGTGTGTGAGTGTGTGTGAGTGTGTGTATGTGTGTGTGTGAGTGTGTGTATGTGTGTGTGTGAGTGTGTGTGAGTGTATGTGTGTGTATGTGTGTGTGTGAGTGTGTGTGTGTGAGTGTGTGTATGTGTGTGTGTGTGTGTGTATGTGTGTGGGTGTGTGTGTGTGTGTAAGTGAGGGGGTGTCACAGGCCACTGCACACACTTGGAGGAGAAGGCAACCTGTGATGTTTCTGTCCATCTCCTATGGTTGTCAGGCTCGGTAGAAAGCACCTTCACCTGCTGAGCTGTCTCACTGGAGCAAGCGTCTAGTTTTAATGAGGGAAGAGGTGGTATTTTGGGAAAGGGTCAGATGTTTGGGATGAAAAAAGCCAGCTAGGAGCGGATTCTAAGTCTGCATTCTTACTATCCTTTTCTATTCTTCCCCCCTCCTCCTCATCTGTCTGTTCGCTGTGTGTGGCACCACCAAGGTTGACCTCCCGGCCTCACACATGCTAAGACAATTCACTGTACTTGAGATATTTGGAAAGATAATTTTCTTCTAGATAGCAACAATTAGGGGTCAGTCTTCACCCCTTGTCTTTGAACTAAAATACAAGTGTGCATTCAGTAATTTTTTTCCTTTCCTCTAGGGCCTTTCTAGAGTTTCAGGCATTTAATGTTTTTTTTGTGTGTTGTAAAAATCAGACAAAACTACTATGTGAGTAAATATGTCACCAGGATGCAGTTCGGTGGTAGAGGGACTCATGCAGCATATACCCATCCCTGCAACCCTGGGTTTATCACTCCCCCCCCCACGCACACACGGGGTGGGGGGGCAGAGAGAGAGATAAAAAAAGGTGTTGTGGTTTGTTCCTTTTATGCACCACTTGAGAGGCTGAGGTAGGAGAGTTTACAAGAGTTCAAGGCCAGCCAGGGATATACAATAAGACCCTGTGTCTCTAAACAAAAACAACAACAACAATTTCTAACCGGAAAAAAAAAGGGAGGCAGGGAGGGGTGGCGAGAAGGAGAGAGAAGCAGAAAGAGGGCCTTTCAGGCAGTGATTGTTGG
Organism: Phyllotis vaccarum; assembly: GCA_033318265.1. Taxonomy (NCBI): domain Eukaryota; kingdom Metazoa; phylum Chordata; class Mammalia; order Rodentia; family Cricetidae; genus Phyllotis; species Phyllotis vaccarum. Next base: position 156,719,470 of record JARWLC010000001.1, on the reverse strand, counting down.
TTATAAAGATGACTAACGAAGATCTCCAAGTAATAATTTAATGTTTTATTGCAGTCGTGGTGCTAAAGAAAGGCTGACGGCAAGTTCCTGGCACTCATGAATCATGAGTGGTTTGTCCATGGTGCCCCCCCCCCCCCATCCCGTAACAGTGGCTTTGTCACGGCGCCTTCTCTAAGGACTGTGAGTTTTTCAAAACGGTGTTCACAAGGGTACTTGCATTTTGTTCTTCCTGTTGTATGGGGGATGGAACTCAGGGCCTTGTGTTAGACCAGTTTTCTACCATTCAGATATAAGCTTGAACTTTACCCTTTTAATCATACACTTCCCAATCATTACATATGGCAATTATGTAGAGCACATGGAACCAAAATGCCATAATTATCCTTACCCTAAGCAACAGAGTTATGGAAAAGGTTAGGAAGTCAAACATGAAGGTTTTGCCTCTTTTTGTGTATTTAGGGCATTTAGCTTTCAAGATGCTTATTTCCAGGACCGGATTTGAGTTCTGGAAAATAGCAGGTCCTATTGTCAGTAGTGACTTGTAAGGAATAGAAGATACTTCTAATTTGTGATTTTTTTTTCTGTAAAATTATATTACTCTTGGAGTTTGTGACTAAAAGCTATTTAAAAAAATAATTGCAGAGAACAATTAAAAATGAGTTGAGAAGACTGAAGATGTTGCTACAGAGATTTTTTGTAGTAATGACAGCAGTCTGGAAGGGAAGCAAAAGAAACCATTTCAGCTACAGGAGAATCAAAATATTCAGGAATGAACTTGACCAAGAAGCATATAACTCACTGTTGTGTGTTTTCTCACTGTGTTACCCTCTGCTTATGGCTTAAAAAACTTAATATTATGATGTTATTACTGCTTAACGTCCATACTCAATCAATATAAGTTCCAATGCTGGCCGGCTTCTTTATAACAAGTTAATTCTAAAATTCTACAGAGCTCAGAATATCTGCAACAGGCTTGAAGAAAAACAAGGCTCTCGGACTAAGGTGGGGACATAAGACATACATGGACACAAGCATTGATGAGACTGGATTGATAGTTCTGGGATGGGGAGATGACTCAGTAGGAAAAGCACTGTCTGGATCCCCAGGGTAGCAGGAGTCTGCAATCCCAGCCCTCCTGATAAGAGACGGGAGGCAGACAAAGGGTAATCCCTGGAAGTTCTCAGGACAGCGGGCCTGGTGCCCTCAGCAGAGAGCTGCAGACCTGCCTTAAACAAAGTGGAAGGTGGGGGTGGGTACAAGAGATTGTCCTGTGACCTTCACACCTATACCTAATGGGGGGACAGCAGGAGTATGCCACCACATCTAGCTTTTGCAGTGCTGGGAGCAGATGCCAGGGGTCCAAGTGGTCCCAGAAAACACTCTACCTGCTCTACCTCAAGGACAATATTTTACACTGTGGGAATCTTGGAGGGAATACATCATGGATGGACCCATTCGTGATTTCCAGGAACTTGTAGTGGGCCCTCATCTTTTAGGCCATAACCGCATTAAAAATATTTTGCATGACTTGGAGGTATTCTGTAGTCATATCCTCACAGTCAACTCTACCAGTGGCTTTCTGTCCTTCTTCTTGAACACTTTAAGATTTTATTACATTTATTTAGTTTAAGGCATACATTTACTTTCATCATGTGGTTCCTGAGGATCAAGCTCAGGTCTTAGGCTTGGTGGCAAACATCTGCATCTACCGAACATCCTACTAAGCACCTAAATGGGAGAACTATGTAGCATCTTAATAAAGTTATTGCAAAGAAAGTGCTAGTCTAAGAAAAGGATGGGGGTGGTGGTGGAGAGAGATGGACACAAAGGTGGGGGTGGGGAAAAGGAGGACCCAGAGTGAGGAAAGGGGAAGGATGGCCCCCTCCCCATTGTCTCTGGAGGCTAGCATGTGCTGCCATCTTTAACCAAGTGCAGTACCACCACAGATGCCAAGTCCAAGGGTAAAGTGATGGCAGACACCCAATGCTGCAGCCAGAACTGGCTGTCTGTAGAGCAATGGTGTCTCTGGCTCTGTACCCCAAGCTGCCTTTCCACTTGTGATGCCCCTGCTTCAGCCTCCTCAGTAGCTGGGATCACAGGCTTGTGTCACCAGGCCCCACTCTGTTATCTTCTCTAAAGGTGATTTTGAGTTGATTTTGGTATTACATGCTAGACAGCTAATCTCCTTCCTGCAGAGCCCAAAGGGCAACCCCAGGGTACTCTCTGGCTGTTACCCCCCCCCCCCATCCTTCCTCCCCTGCTTTGCCTTTGCTCCTACAGACAACTTCGGTCCCTGTAATTGCCCCTGGTTCCAATAACATGTGTGCTCTTTGATCTCTTGCCCCCATACTGGTCTCATGCTTTCCTTCCCTTGTCTCATTTCCACCTCGGCAGCCCCCCTCCCTTCCCCAAAGCTCCAGAGTCGGCACATTTCTGCCTGGTTCCTGTCACCCTGATTGGCGTCCTCTGTGAGAAGCTGGTTTGTTGGCCTGTCCTGTATACCTTCAGGGACACTGTCCATGCTGAGGACAGAACACCTGGAGCCCAGAATCCAGGCCCTGCTCAGAAGCTCACTGACTAGCCTTGAGACTTAATCTTGTATGATAGGAGCTGGAACGAAAGGTCTTTATGCCAAGGGAACTGACTGCTCAGCAAGCAAAGAGGCCACCTGAATGACAGTTCAGTGTTCTGGCCTTCTAGGAACTCTGTGTCTCCCATCTTTATCTCGGGCCACAAAATATAAAAATGCAAAAATATATTCCTCTGCATCTCTGTAACACTCGGGAGTCATTCTCTACCACCGAGGATACCCTTGTCTGTTTGCAAAGGGAAATAATCAGTGGAGAAAATACTGTACGCTTGATTTCCTAGCTTGTTATCTTGTTTAAAAGAATAAAAGATGACAACAGAACCCTTGCCAGTTCAAGTAGAACTATTTAAGTGTGCTGAGGGTGGGATGGGGTGGAAGATGGGGGTAGGGAACCTCAGGGGGTGTAAAGAAGCAAGACCGAGTGGGAGGGAGTATACTCTACAGTGTTAAAACTTACAGGAAAGTTGCAGCATTAGAATCAGTGAGATGGGGATACAGGATGAACGGACAGTTTAACGGAATGATGGGAGGCCTCAGAAATAGTCCTGCAGTGTGCAGCCACTCAAGTTTTTCGTAGAGGTATGAGAGCAATTTAGTAGATTTAAGGTGACTTTTCATAAATAATGACCAATTATATATAAAACCAACCAGCCAAAAAGGAACCTTAGAGTCAGGATGTAGCTTAGTTGCTAGAGGGTTTATAAAACATTCAAGTAGCCCTAAGATTGATCTCCAGCAACACAGGAACAGGACATGGTGGTACACACCTATAATCCAGAACTCGGGGCGTAGAGACAGAAACAGGAGGACCAGATGCTGAAGGACATCCTTAGCTATAGAGTGAGCTTGAGGTCAGCTCAGGCCATAAGATTTCCTGGGCAAAATAGTAGTAGTTAGTAATAGTAAGAATAAGAAGAATAGGAAGAAGATGCCTTGAGCTGAATTTCAGACCTTCTACAAAAATTGACGCAAAATGAATTGAATACTCAAATAAATCATGTAAAACTGAACAGTTTTAAGAAAGCACTGGGAAAAAGGCCCACAATTTAAATCTGGGGCTAGGAAAGAGTTCTCAGTCACAACAGCCAAAGCACGAAACACAAAAACAAAACAGACAGCAGATGTCTGCCATAGCACTCACTAGAGTCCTGCTGTTGGTGACAGCCAAGGGGACAGAGGCACCTGTGTTAGAGAGTGCCCAGGTGTGACTGGTTGGTACAGTCCTTCCTATAGCCTGGCATTTGGCAGCAATGACTTAGGGCACTGTTGGCCCACAGCAAATTCTATCCTAACCTGGGGTGATTTCTGATAGAGGTCTGCTCTTAGTTTTCCCTTTGTGGGGGTCCTGCAGTGATGCTGCCATCTCAGACAGAGAATGATAGGCCAGCTTGAGCAACCTACGGACACAAATCACAGCTCCTTGCCCACAGAAAACGTGAGAGGGGACACAGTGCTCATATCACAAGGTGGCCTACAGCATTGTCTCCATCCTAGAATCTCCAAATCTACAGTCTTGGAAGTCCACAGTAGAAACTGACCCCAAGAGGACAAGCCTTTAAATTCATGATCCTAAATGGCTGAGATGACCCATCATTATCTTTCTGGGTATAACCAAAATTGCCAAGGCTGTACAGGTCTCAGGGTGTGAAGCAGTAACGGAGTACAAGGATTGCAGCTGAGCCCTCTCATCTCCCCGTATCTTCCTGCAACCCATCTTAGTGAGGGCCACAAGATGACTCATTCACAAACAAATATTCCACATCAAAGGCTGAAACTCATATAAGAAAGGCTCTGTAAAATTTACTTTAGGAGAGCTGTATGTGGCGGCACAGATTTGTGGTCCCTGTATTCAGGAGGCTAGCCTGGGCTATCATGTGAACTTATCTGAAATAAACAAAGCACATTTCTTTGGAGATCTGCCTTTACCAGCATGTGATGAATAAAGGCTCTGTAGGCTGCTTTCAAGGAGACCTTGGCCCAAGACTGTAGGACCACCTGGCCTCCTCCTACTATGGCCTGCCAAGGGCACGGGGTTCAATCCCTGGGTCACAATGAACTCTGTACCAAGGCCAATGTCTTTCTCTGCATTTTCAGAGACACTAGGGTTGTCTCAAGTTGTTATAAAAGCTTCAGGAACAGTTGGGAGGCAGCACGAGTAGCCTGTTACCTTTGGTCTTGTTTCTATCCGGGAATATAGCAAGAATGTATGTAGGTCTCCATATTTCATGAAGGGTAAAATCACCATGGGCTTCGGGATGCCTTGAGAGCTCATTTCTATACACACGCCTGAAATTGGAAACAGGACCAGTTACAAAGAGTCCTTGTGAGGTATGAACACAATGAGCACATAAAGCCTGGAGGCCCAGTGGCCAAATTGGAGCCATGTGCTACCAGGTCAAGAGGTAAAAAATCAAAGGCTCAGAACTCACAGTGGATTCTAGCATATGTAACACCTGCAAGCTATGTGACTTTCTCTCTCTCTCCCTCCCTCCCTTTCTTCCTCCCTCCCTCCCTTCCTTTCTTTGTCCTTCTTTTAGGTTAGGCTAGTGTTTATAAGAGAACTCTCAAAACTCAATCTGCCACAAAAACAGACACTAGAAACCAAAGGCCTTTTGTGTTTTGTTTTTGTTAGACTGAATAACTGGGGGGTAAAGACCTCAGAAAATCTGAAGGCAAATTAGCTAAGCACTCCTATGGAAAGGTCTACTGCAACCTGATGTTTAAAGTTATTAAAGTATTTTTTAGGGCCTAAAGGTAAAAGTCCTCTTTATGAACTGTCCATGATTGAAGTTACAATGCTTTAGCCTGGAATTCTAGAGTGAGCTGGTCATCCGATCCTAGGCTTACAAAGTGTAACACGTCAAGCAAAGTTGAATGTTTCTCCTAGCCTGATAAAGCTACTGACTGCAAACAATAGCTATTTCATTGACATTAGATTTTATCCAAACCTTAGCTTTTAGATCTCTATAGTATCAGCCATATAGAACTCTGAAAGATCGCTAAAAGATTTACTATGGACCAAGGCAAAAGGTAGAAAAAAAACAAAACAGGCCAGTGTTTCTAGATTCCCTATTACAGAGTAATGTCCCTTGAACACTAAGCACTGATACTCTTATTATATTTTTTTAACATAGATCTTTATATGAAGCCAAATTTCATTAAATTGTAGTTTATGAAATTAATATAAGCCTTTGTGTGTTTCTTTGGGATTTTGAGACTGCTGGTTTGGTTCTTGGGGCTAGATCAGGCCAGAAACTTATTACCACAAATGGCACTTCAACGTGGGGCACTAACACCCACATAAAACCTGAAAAAGCTTTAAAAAGGGTTCTAAAGCACAGAAAGGGAGCCAAAAGTAGCTTCTGAGTTGTGTGTCTGATGTGGGCCATGGTACAGAGATGGTGTGGCCTCCAAGCCATGGACAAAATGGCAGGCTTGCAGTGGGTAGCTTAAGGCCAGTTCCCAAAGTCTCGCAGGAGACTCAGTATAAGCATAAGATGGATTTAAGGTTTCTGTTTATACTGAACAAAAAGGGAACAGAGTTAAAGATGGTTTCTTGGTAGCAGCATTTTCTGGGACTTCTCTGTTTTCTGGCGGCAAGCACAGGCTTGCTGACTCAGCTTTATCAGCACAAACTGTATGTCTCTTAAAAGACCCTGCTGCCAAATGCTTAAGTGGAGTGAGCAGTGGGCAGTGATGCTCTACTTGGTGGTGTGTGGAACCTAAAACTCCCAAGAGTAGGGGTGGTAAAAAGTTCTGCAATATTTAATACTATTCTAAGAATTGGAAAGATGTGTCTCACTGGTACCTCTGCCATGTTGAAAAGCTGCTGAGCAGGGCGGAGTCAGCAGGCAAAGCAGTGCTTTACTGTCTAGCATTTTAAAAGCTCTTCTGGTTGGAAAATGATTAATGGTATGCAATAAAACAGATTCAGATGGAGAAAACCTTTAAATGGGTTATGAAAAAGAATATGTAGGCTGGGAGAGAAAAGAAAAGGGTAGAGGGATTCCTTTAAAAAAGAGAAATAGAGTAAAAGATATACAATAAGCCACGTAAAGATGGAGAATACACAGAGTCTAGATTATGGTTATTATTGTGTTTTATTTTATTTTTTAACTGTTAATGAGCTATCTGCAGAAAGACATTTGGGCTGCTAAGTTAAACAAACATATATATTTTAAAGATATCTTTAAAATTTTAAATTTGTGTCTAAGGATATATTGCTTTGGAAAAGAGGTTCTGCTTTTGTTTCCACAGAAGATGAGAACCTGTGGATTGCTTCCAGGCTAATATGGTTCCATCAAGGAAAACCACCTGAAAAAAAATCTCTGGGATGAGATGGCAACATCAGCTTCAAGGCTGCTGACTAAGATGATCCAGCCTCAGGACCCTCGTAAGATTTCCAGTGCCCCTCCATCATTAGTAAGTAGCAATAGAAAGCTATGCTCAAATTTCCAAAATATTGTTTATAAATGTTGGTTTTCATTATAAATGATTAATCGTAATAGTCCATCTCTTTCTAGAAAAAAAAAGGGGGATATGATATAGGAATGATTTTTAAAAAATAGATTATTGAATCTACTTAATCCAAACATCAGCTGTTAATCTAAAAATATTTTAAATTGGTATAGATTTTGATTTATTAATACAAATATAAGGTCAATTTTATTATACTGTATGTATATTTCTACTCTTATTTAAGGTATTATGTTTATGTAACTCATTTAAAGTTGTATTGTGTAATTAAGAGATAGGTAATTTTCAAATACTTCTAAGACCTACAGAATATGGCATTTAAAATATTTTAAGAACTTAAATTTTTTTGGACAGTGAGACAGGTCTGCTCCTGGCAGCACCAATCTACTTCAAGAGAATGACGGGCATCAAAGAAATTCTATATGGAATTTACTTTCTTTGTGGCAAGGGTTAGCCACTGGATAAGAAACTGTTCTTGCAGTGTCTGCCTGACAGTATACTGTATAAACTGGACAGGTAGGCTCCATAGGAAAGTGACCTCTGAACCTTGGCAGAACAGGCCAAGATGCTCCTTCAGGTTTCTGCTTCACAGAGAAAACTTGGAGACATTCTTTAGGACACAAGGAGAAAAGATTGATGAACTATGCTAGAATGGGCAGAGCAGTCCTTCAGATTTCCTGCTTCACTGAAAGGTATGCCAGAGTCTCTAGGCCTGTAGGCTGAAGATGAATGCCTCACTGTTACAAAGGAACTTTGGGTGACTGTCCAGGTAGATAGATGTCATCTCTGTCATTTCTAGAATTTGGAAATTGCTTGCACTTCCTGTTTATTAGGGTAATATTATATCCTTCTGTGGTCTTTGATGTAGTTGAAGATTCAATAGTTATAAATATAGTTTTCTTTAGTTATTTTTAAAGGTATATTAGATATGAAACTTTAGACTCACAAGAATAAGGTAGAAGATATTTTCTGTAATTTTGATAAATACAAATAGACTGTATATTGTAACGGTAATTCTTGCTTGAAAGCTGTTTTGAGTATGTAATTTTGCTGTATTAAAATTGAAATTTTTTTTTGATTAGACAGAAAAGGGGAAGTTATATGAGATGTCTTTCTGTATGCTGTGAATATCACTCTTTAATAAAGGGACTGCTTTGGCCTATGGCAGGCATCTTAGAAGTAGGAGGGGTATTGGAGCATAGACAGGGGAAGAAGGGCTGAGTCAGAGGAGACACCATCCATCTGCCCAAGAAGCAACATGGAAAGGTAACATAGTTAAGCCACTGACCACGTGGCAGGACAGATTAATGAAAATGGGTTGAATTAAAATGAAAGAGCTAGTTAGCAATATGCCTGAGCCACAGGCCAAACAGCATGAAATTAATATAAGCCTCCGTGTTTCTTTGAGACTTTGAGACTGTGATTTGGTTCTTGAGGCTAGTCTGGACCAGAAACTTATTATTATAATGAAACAGGCAATGTGCCATGACTCACAAGTTAGTTCATAAATTATCTCTCAAAGACTATTTAGAGAAATGTCTCGGTTTATAGCTTCACTTCAATGGTTTCCAGTTCACAGGCAGCTTCCACCCCAGAAAGACTATCACATTCTTAGCTCCTGAGTCTTGCCTTTGAGTCACTGGGTGCTATTTTGACTGGCAATGTCATTCTACTCTTAGTCTCAGAAGGTAGAGTGAACCCAGTGTTATGATTTCTGGTGTAACCCTCCACACCAGAACTTTTCTTTTCTTCTTCAGCACAGTGGCCAGCCAAGCCCCTCCCAGCCTCACTCTGGCATCTCCCTGAGGTACCTAGAAGCCGGATGACGTTCGGGTGGCTGAAGTCTTTCATGCACGCTGCCTCGCTGAGAAACTCCTCAATCTCCCGTTGAGAAAAGTTGTCCACTAGAGGAAGATAGGAAACACAAGGTCAATGTCTTCAGTTCGGGGAACGGGCCACAGAAATAGCACTTTCATCCAGTAAAACCAAAATCCACACCAGGCTTCACAGTGCATTCTGAACCCTCGGGGAAGCTGAGGTAGGGGGACTTGGAGGCCAGAAAGACCCTGTCTCTAAAAGCAAACAAACAAAACAAAGCAAAGAAACCCCCTGTCAAACAAGAGTAAAATGTTCCTAAATTCAGAAAAAGGCAAAACTATAGAGACAGGAGGTGGACTGGTAGTGTTTGGGGGTTGGAAGAAGAGAAGAGAGAAGCCAAAGGGGAAACCCAAGGGATGTCTAGGCTATGCGACTGTCCTGCATGATGCTGCATGGGGACATTGATCACTCAGCGGCCACACATTTGCCAAACCCACAGAACCATAGAAGACCAAAAAGACTTCAGCTGATGAATGTCAGTATGAGCCCACCAACTGTACAATATCCTGATGAAAAACACTTGCTTACACTAAAGAGAAGTTGTGTGTGAGGGGATGGGACATACGGCGACTGTACTTTCTGCCCAGTCCTATAAACCTAAGACTGGTCTTAAAATGTTAATTTAATGGACTTTTAATCTCAATAAAGAAAATCTCTCCCAATCCAAAGTAATTTCTATCTGGCCTGTCAGAGTTATCTTTGCCTCCCTCTTGCTACGGATGCATACACAGGTCCACAACGACTAATCGTTAAATCATGCCTGTGAGCTAGATGCACTTAATACCACAACTGTGAAATGTAACTAATTTAAGAGAACTATTTACAGTTTAATATTGACCCATCACGGCAGCTCAGTGGATAAAGGGATCTGCCCCAAAGGTTTGATAAAATTTGATCCCTGAGAACCTTCATGGTAGAAGAAGAAAAAACAGAGACCTACATGTTATTCTCTGATCTCAACACATGTGCCATGTACAAGTGTATACACACACATGCACACGTGCGTGCACACACACACACAAGTAGGTAAGTAAATGGAGTAAAATATTAAAAAGTAAAATTCAGTATTATGCTATATGAAACAAGCCAGTCCCGAGAAAATAAATCCTGTTTGACTGCATTTGCAGGCAGTGCTTAGTGTGATAAACCCAGACAAAAAGCAGAACGGCTACTTCCTGGGTGGGGAGGGGAGGGGGCTTAGAGAGTTTCAGTCTAAGAAGATAGAAGGTTTAAGAGCTGGGTGGTGGTAATGGGTCCATGGCACCACGAAGGTGCTAAGAGCCACTGGCCTATGCATTTAAAAATGGGCAAGATGAGAAATTTTTATTTTATGTATTATAATTAGAGCAGATAAAACATAAGGCCAGGTCTGTCTTGGGGGGCTTCTTTAACAGGGTGTAAATAGTGACCAAAATGGCCTGAGGGTACTTAGCCAGGGTCTGGACTATTCTAAGGTTTACTATATGTTTATCGCATTCAGGTATAGGAAGCTTAGAAAAAATGTTTTAAAACCTTTTAATTTATAATAAACAAGTCTGTCACTCTCATCCATGCTGCTACCCTGGTCCCTGGGGACCCAACAAAAGGTGGGGATGAAGGTCTATCTGTAAACCCTTACCCAGGGCCAACCCCAGGCAAATGGGGATGCAGGAGCTTTTCTCTTCTTTCTTTTTTTAAAAGTAAGTTTGAAACATATATTTATTTCCCCACACCATCAATTTTACGTCCCCTCAGGGACAGCCCCAGTGAGAGACTATGTCACTCTGCACAACGTCAATCTTTGGTCACAATGTCAAGCGCTCTTAGTTAAGAGACTAGCAAGCTCTCTTTGACATGGCCTAGCTTTTATTTTATCTTCCACAGTGCTTGAGACTGAACCCAGGGTCTCACACATGCTAGGTGAGTGAGTGCTTACCACTGAATTACAGGGAGATTCTGAAGCCAGAGGCTATCCCTTCAGTCTTGGAAAGCAAGCATGACATAATTCATGAGGGAGCTATCCTGATAAATTGGCCGTGCTACCCTAGAGATATCCCCCTGCCTCAGGAACTCATGCCTTACTCGGAGATCATTAGCTGTACTAGGAAATGGAGAAAAGTTATAGAACTCATAGAAGTGACAAATGTTGCTTTGAGCATGAAGAATACGCAATGCGTGTGTACACAGAGAGCTCATAACACCCATTCTGCTGGTGACCATGCTCCCACATTGCCTAGTGGCCCATTAGCAACTGAGACCAGAGCACAGTCATTGTTCTACATGGAGTACCTGATATTGAGGTAAAGGTCCACCCTGGAAGAATGGGTTCCAGGATAAAGACTCACATTTCATGGTTTTCACTGCCACCTTCTGAGAAGTCCCATCTTCCTGCTTCAGACTTCCTTCCATTACAGACCCAAACTCTCCTGTGAAGCGAAGCAACACCCATGTGATGCTGGGAAGATGCCCTCCCCATCCACAAACATCGGGCAGGGCCTGCTCAGACACCTGCAGAGCAGGGGTGCACACTGGTATTGTGAATTTTAGTGGTCAGATCTCACTTAGCTTGTCACTTCACCAACCATTATAACTGACCCAAGATACTTGTAGGTAAACATGAAAATATTACTGAAGATCACAAAGCTGTCTCTCTCCCCCCCCAAGTGCTAGAGATGGAACCTGGGACTTTGTACATGTTAGGCAAGCACTCAACCACCGAACGACATTCCTAGCCCAAAGCGCACATTCAATAACAAATTATTTATACTAAAAAATGATTTTAAAATTTAAGTACACATTTTTCACTAACTGAAGAAGTAGATCAATACTTTAAAGGTGTAGAACTCTGATCAATCAATAGATAATAATAATAATAATTAATGAATCACATGCTTTGCAGCGAAGGAAGGGAATTTGTACTTCCAAAGCTTACTCCATTCCAGGGACTGTAGATGCCTCTTATGTCAGATTTGAATTTAAAAATTTTCCTCTCTCATTTTAAGCTCCAAAGAAGAATTATTTGCACTATAACTACAAGTCATAAAATAGGTATTTTATTCAATGAGTACACATTAAAAAAATCTTCAACCTTTTCTTTTCTTAAAATTTAAAAAAGATGCTTTAAAACCGCTTACCTTCACCCAGAATTTTTCCAAGAATTAGAAGATTTCTGTCAATCACAACATCTTCTAATTTATTTTGTAGCTCCTCACTCACTCCCAAGCTGTGCACTACAAGGGAACAATCGTGTCAGTCAGAATTAGCATTAGGCTCCCTTTCATTAAATATAAGCAGAAGTATATGGGAAGTCCTCTGTCAGAGATATACATTTCCCCTACTCTATGCCCATGTAAAAGGTCTATACTTCATTTTACTGTGATTGGGTGATGAACATTAATCTTTCAAATCAAGGTCATCTACAACATCTATCAAAATGACTCACACTCCCCTCCCCTTTTCACAGCAGTAGTTGCCCATACTGAGATTTGTGCGGAAGTCTGCTTTTGACTATAAGGGGTTAGAGAAACATATAAATGGGCATATGCTGGTGAATAATGCATCCCTATTTATGGTGTAGAAAAGAGCCATCAGGACATCTGTCCTATACCTCCATGCTAGCTAGGGAAGAAGATAAACCATAGGAAACATCTAGAGAATAAACTGTCCTTGTACATGTGGTATGGCATCTCATTCCAAGACATCAGGCTAAACTGAATATTTCAGGGGTCTGGAGAATAAGATTATCTACTGCAAGTATGTAAAATATAATTGGATTATCTGCAGCAGATGTGCAGCATTAGAGAGGGGAACCATTTAATGACCAACTGGCAGATAATTTACCCTGGGCTACAGTTGAGACATGAGCAACCTTTGAAAGAGAAAAGCCTTAATATTGGCAGGGAGATGTTCACTACTGGAAAAAAAAAAAATAACTCAATTTGTTCTCCAATAGAGGGAGAAACTGTCTAAATGAATAATTTTTAAATGGAAGAACAGAGACATCTAAGGGTAAAAAATGTTGGTCACAAGAGTACTTATTACTGCTGTCCACCAAATAAGTTTTGATTCACAGTAGCCTGTATTTTGTCAGGCTACGTCCTGTTTTGCCTTATGTAGTTTTGCCAAATAGACACCTTGAAGCTTGGATTTAACAGTTTGCATTCTTTGTACAGTGCTCCTGAACTTGTATCTGTTCTTCCCCGGCCAAAAACCCAGAACCCACCACTCCCTCTCATCAGAATTCAAGCCTTCCAATACCAGCAGGCTGTCCTTTGAGTTAGTGGCTAGTACCACAGGAAGTGAGGCTGGAGATATAGTCACTGCTTTAGCCCTGTGACTTCCGCCTCATTTCCCATCACCCCCAGGTTCTTCTTTTCCTTGTTGTTTCATGGGATTGTAGACCGTTAACTCGTTTCTTAACACAGACTCACTTCCAATTTCCAGTAGCCTGGCCAGCAGGGATCAATATGGCAACATCTGATCATCTCCTTGCCAGCTCCCGAATGTTAAAACTATCTATCCCATCCCAGTGTGGAGGCCAATGACCATAAACTCAACACTCAGGATCCAGCTGAGGCAGGAGGATCATGAGTTTGAGGGCAGCCTGGACTACATAGCAAGACACTATTTCATAAAAAATATGCATATATGTACACATATATGTATATACATATATATTAGAAAATATATACATCCTCATTTTTTTCTTTCTCATTCTCACCTCTTAGCTAGCTTTCATTGGAAACTTATCTTGGCCCTTCATTATTTTAACTTTTGCCAAAAAGCGAAATGAAAGTCAACTTACAGGTAAGCTCAATGGCTCGCCGACAGAAGGACTTCTTTGCTATGTAATTTACGACTAAGTGGGAATCCTCCTCAGAGAATGCACCCCTGCACAAAAACAAAGAACAGATAACCCTAAAAACAGGGTAATGGAACCATGTGCCAACACCACAAAGACATGATGGCGTCCTTGGCATATATAAAGAGCTGCTCTTCTGCAGCCAAAGCACTTCCCTGCTCTGGATGCAGCTCAGTGATAGATTACTTGCATTGCAGGTTTGAGGCCTTGGGTTTGATTCCTAGTACTGGAGGGAGAAAAGTCAGTTAAAAAAAAAAAAAAAAAAAAAAAAAAAAAGATTGCATTCCTTGAATCTATTTTAGTTCTATCTGGTAATAACAAACCATCTCTGCCCAGGTATCATGAAGGACATGGAAAAGGACTGGGTATCAATAGCCAAGATGATTGTCTATCATGGTCAAGGCCCTGGATTGAAGCCCCATACCCTATTTAGATACATACATGATTATCCATGTAAATATCTTAAGAACAAAGGATAACTGATACATTTTGGTATTTACTTACTTTTATGTGTATGATTGTTTTGCCTTACACACATGCCATTGCTCCAGCCTCAGCAAGTCTTTTTTTAAGGTCCATTATTAAATTTTTTTTAAAAAATTATACGTACATAGATGTATCTATGTGAGGACCTGAGGAGGCCAGAAGAGGGCATAAGACCCTTGGGAGCTGGTTATGAGCCACTTGACATTGGTGCGTGACACCACACCCAGGTCCTCAGCAAGAGCAGCAAGCCTTCCTAATTAGAGCCATTGTTCCACCCTGACGCAGCATCTCTTAAGTGCTGACTGAACATAGTGTTTTTAACACAGGCTTACAGCAGTTAGAATCGGTAATGACCTCGGAGTCCACTGACAGTCAGATAACAATGAATGTAGTGGATTCATGATGTTATACTGGAAATAATTGTCCCGCCTACAAGTTTAATAAAAAGTGCTGATTGGCCAAAGGCAGACAGGAAGTATGGGCGGGGCTACCAGACTAAGAAAACTCTGGGAACAGGAAGAACAGGGCAGAGATGCCACAGAGACTCCAGTGTTGCCAGACAAGACAGAAGATGCAGAGGACAACTATGCTGCTCTGAGAAAAGGTACTGAGCCAGATGGCTGAACAGGGTAAGAGTAATGGGTTAGTAAAGAGTTAGCAGGTTATAACCCTGGGCCTTAGGCTGATCAGCCTAAAATTAATGTTAAGTGTCTGTGTGTGTCTCTGTAGGTCTGCGGGTCTGCGGGTCCAAACTTTGAGGCTAGGGCCGAAAGTCTGGGCCAGGAACCTCATACTACAAACGAGGGAGCTGGGCAGTGTTCAAAGCCTTGTCTGAAGGACAAAATTGGGGCTAGAAACGGGGGCTTCAGATTGGAACATCTTGATGCAAATGATCTCCATTTGAAACGGATAATTACAGAAAATTGAGCCAAGGAAGGGGGGAGAGGAGAGACAGGAAAGAAGGACAAAAAGATGAAATAAAAAGCAAGGGCTGACCACCTTCAGCCACAAGTGATTGCCCCTGCATCCCCTCTGCATCTTTCTCTGAAATGACTGGCCCAGAATTTAGGGACTAACATTTAGAATGTTAGGAATTTCAGGACTCCTAACTTCCAGAACTTTCAGATTCTGGGATCTTGGAACTAAATCTAAGCATGAAGCTCATACCCATTTCACACACAGCGTGAAGGTATATAATACTTAAAATTTTGTGCATGAGACAAAATTTCCAAATGTGGCATCATGTTGACACTCTAGTTCCTTTTGGAACATTTTGTAGTTCATATTTTCAGTTGATGGAAGTTTGGGCTGTACCTTAAAAAAATAACTGGGTGGGGGCTGGGGAGATGGTTCATTGGTAAGTGCTTGATGTGAGCATGAGGATGTGACCCCCAGATCCACATAAAAGCTGCGTGTGATGGTGTCTGTGGGGAAGACAGAACTTCCCCAGCTAACCATTCAGCCAGTCTAGCCAAAACAGAAAGGTCGAGGCTCAATGCAAGAGCCTGGGTTAAAAACATAACTGAAGGGCTTGTGAAACGGCTCAGTGGGTAAAAAGTGCCCTCTTTTGGCCTCCTCAGGTCCTCACATAGATACATCTATGTACGCCAAGCCTGACAACTTAAGTTCAGTGTGGAACCCTTACAAGTTGTGGTCTGATCTCTTTATGGGTACCATGGCATTGAGCACATGCACACATACACATACAAAGAAGTTAAAAAACAGTGGTAATCAACAGAGGAAAAGACCTGATCTGTTGACTCTGGTCTCCACACAGGCGTGCACAGGAAAGTGCAGATGTACACACATGTGTACACATGTGCATATATCACACACACAATAATTAATAATTGGGGTCACTTTTAAAGCTTCTCATTTGACACTACCCAGTTTGCATAGCGCATCCTACTGAGGCTCTTCTCTGTAAAATAGCCCATTGTAGGGCTGGCTCTTACAGTTGCTGACTCTGCAGGAACTGTTCTAAGTAGGGATGTCACCTGACTCCAGGGCTGCACAAGGAAGGACAAAGCAGATAGCCAGATAGCTGTTATCATTTGTTATAACAACCTCACCAATAATGCAGGGTTATTTTATTTTCTATTTATACACAGGGTCTTACCCATCCCAGCTCTATGTAAACCAGTTTGATCTCAAAACTCACAAAAAACCTGCCTCTGCTGGGATTGAAGGTGTGCTCCACCATGCCTGCTCAAGGTTAATATTTTAAAGTGGAAAACTTACCCGAACTTTGTTTCCTGGACTCTTTTTCTGATGGCCAGAGAAATATACAAAATCAATCCAATTAAAACAAATCCACAAAAGCAGCCGAGGATGATGAGCATAGACTCCGTGTTGCCTGGTGCTGGAGTTGACGAGGGTGCATAATCTACCCTATCTGGAACAAATCCAACAACATTACTTGAAAATAATACTCTGGGGTTCAAAATATATCAGCTTGCAATCTAACTTTTTGTGATCAATGAATGCAGATTGTTCTCGCTTTGTGCAAGGTGAAATGATATAAAGTTTCAATTATCAGTGTCAACTTGGAGCTGGAGAGATGGCTCAGAGGTTAACAGCCCTCACTGCTCTTGCGGAAGATTCAGGTTCAGTTCCCAGTACCTATACAGGGTGGCTCAGAACTGCTTGAAACACCAGCTTGAAGGGTTCCATCAGTCTCCTCTGGCCTCCATGGGTACCGCTCTCACACGGTTCACAGACAGACAAGGGTTACACAATCCACACAATTAAGAATAAATAAAATTAAAATAAATTATTAAAATTATTTTAGGAAAAGGGCTGGAGAGGTGGCTCTGCAATCCAGAGCACTGGATGCTCTCCCAGAGGACCGGGGGTCAACTCCCAGCTCTCACATGGCATCTCACAACTGTCTATAACTCCAGTTCCAGAGGATCTGACACCCTCATGTTAATGTACATAAAATCAAATTAAATAAATTAGTAAAAAATAAAATTTAAGGAAACAATGAGACAGTTTCATTGTCTTGCTCCACAGTAAATGTACTTGAAACAGCACATTGAACTCCGCAAACATATGCAACTTTCATTTGTCAATTAAAAAATAACCAAATGATGAACATATTTCATGTTGGTAACATGTGCAGAATAAAATGAAAGGTTAGTAAAAACACCTGCTGGGTGTACATCTCTCTTTCTCTCCTCTGTCCTTCCTCCCTTTCTTCCTCCCACGGGGTTTCTCTACACAGCCCAGGCTGGTCTCCAATCTTTCAACCTTGTGCCTCTGCCAGAATCGCAGCTCTGTACCACACCTGGCTGGTACAGAGTAAGTCAAAACAATAAGAATAAAAGTTATTTTTCTGGTCCAAAAAGGATCAAGAGACAGCTGAGCAGTTTTGTCTTCTAGCCATGCAACTGAGCACACGAAAAATACCTTCCGTGTGTTGCAGAGACCGGTCATGTGCTTTTTCACCTTGAACTACAATTCCAACATTTTACCTTCTTGCTTTTGATGTTGTAGGGTGTTTTTGTGAATTCCTTTCATGTGAAGGTTTGTTATTGTGTCGGAACGGCACCCAGGGTCTTGTGAGTTCCAGGCAAGTGCTGTACACCTGAGCTATGCTCCCAGCCCCTAACGTAAAGTTGTTTGCTTTTTACTTTTTATTTATTTATTTTTTGCAGGTGTCCCTTTAACTGGGACATTTTTAGTGTTTCTGTCACACCATTGGGCTTATGTAGATACTTTTACAACTGTGAAGACCAAACAACGCCCCCTACTCTACTTACCTTCCACTCACATTTCCTTCCCAATACCACCCATTTCACCTCTTGCTACCTTTTCATATTTTCTCACTAATTCCTTCTGTCAACTATCGATGCTTGCAAAAGTCATTTGGATTTGGTACTAAGAGGCAAGGAAGTCACATGGGCATATGTGAACTGTGTGAATGGAATGACAGATATGATGGTCAGTCACCCATAAGCTTGGAAACACGTGACATGACTACTGTGGAGATGCACATCTGTCACTCACGGTGACCAGAGGCAACTTTATGCTCTCTGTGATGGCAGTTCTCATTGGAGGGTAACTAAAATTTGAGACATATTGCAGGCAACTGGTGTTATTTAGACGGTAGTCAGAGGCCCTTTTACAGGCAATTCTGTCTATGTAGCAAACCTTTACAATCTTTTACAGTTTATTACACATGAAAATGAAGTTCTATGGTCATAAATTCTGATTTTTATGAAGGGCAGGCCATTATTGATGTGTATGTGTATAGTTTGAACGTGTACATGTATGAATGCATGTGTATGTATGAATGCATGTGCATGTGAATACCCAATGGTGACCAGAAAAGGACATCAGATCCCTTGGAGCTAGAGTTACAGGTGGCTTTAAGCTGCCTAATATGGGTGCTGGGAACTAATCTCTGGTTCTCTGCAAGAGCAGCAAGTGTTCATAATGGCTGTTCTAAACTTCAGCTTATAAAGCTGTGTCTTTTGAGTCAGAATCTCATTGTCTCTGAGTTTCTTCCAGGTAGATGGCCCTAGTCTCCCTAGGTCACCAGGTATGTTCTCCAGGAACAAGTCTGCTGCCTGTAGGAAGGTAATATACCTCCTATTTAGTACTAAAGTACAGCCTGCTTGGGAATCACAAGAAAGAGACAGACACATGAGTCGTCTACTCTCAGGTCTCATCTGCTATTGGGTGCAAAGGCCATGTTTGGCAAGAATTTGTAAATGAGTAAACCATGCTGAAATAAATGGCTGGGCATGGAGTTTACAACAAGACTTTAATTGCAAACAACCTAGGACGGGATGAGTCAGGACAAAGGTGGCTCCTCTGACTTACAGAAGCATGAACAGTATTTGGCCCATGTGAGGCATCGTGATGGCTCCTTCCTAAAGAACATTCCAGCAATAGGCAAGAGCTAATATGCATGATTGGGCATTTAGCTCAGCCAGTCAGGGCTGCCTCAAAACAACATCTGAAAGAAACACTGGTGCTCTGTGCAGACTAAGTCACTAGCATGTTATCCAAGGGTTGAATGGGTAAACACAAGGCTAACAGTAGTTTCAAATAGAGCAGAAACAATGTGATAAAGCCAACAGTGTTGGCCAGTGGCAGCTAAGCAGTATTGCCTATTAAAAATGCAGCACCATGTGCCTTAAGCAAATTCAACAGGTAAAGTCCAACTCAGTATTCTGAAAAGATGGGCCTTCCTCATAAGGTACTAGTGTTAACAGTAATGGCAGGAGCCCAGGGGTTCTGTGGAGTATATTCTAAAGCTCCTTATAATTGCAGCAATGCATTTTGGTTCTTATTTTATACTTGTCTGTGAACTCCACAGACTGCCACACTCTTCAGCCAACAGGGGTCCCCACTCACTGTGTTCAGGAATGGTTACTTTCACTGGCTCACTGAAAGGTCCAACGCCCCCTTTAGTGATGGCCGCGATCTTCACTGTGCAGGTGGCATTATGGATTTGGACCGGAATCTGAGCCCAGCTGCCAGTCTGGCTAACTTCTTCAGAAAGCTCTTTCTGGTAATAGAGAAGGAAAAGGGAAATGAAACACTGAGGCATGTGGGGGATCTCACTAGACAGCTACCCACAAGCCCACAGTTCCTTCTGAGGGAAGCCACCCATTTTCCACGCACAGAGGTCATGCTCCCACCTCTTCACAAGGGCCATTGCCAGTAGAACTACAGAGTGGATCATGGAGGTGGGGACGGGGGCAGCAGCAATGTCAGGACTTAGGAAACTAAGATCCCGAAGGCATGGCACTTATAGCAGTCACTTTAGAAGCTTCTGGAACAGAGAGAATATGTAGTGGGTGCTTCTAAACCAGTGATTCTCAACCCTCCTACTGCTAATCTCTTAATACAGTTCCCAAACATATAATTAATTTGTTGCTATTTTATAACTGTAATTTGGCTACTACTCTAAGTGGTAATGTAAATATCTGAGATGAGGATATCTGATATGTGACTCCCCCCAGGGGGGTCAAACTCACGGGTTGAGAACTGCTATTCTAGGTGTTAAGACCAGATTGAACCCTTAGGATCCCATGTGCAAAATCTTACCCTTGGCACAACGCCACAGACGCACACTGTCCCTAGGCACTATGAGCCTTGGTTTAGCCAAGCTTCTGTCCCCTGATGTCCTGGATATTTTGAGTAAACTCTCTAGATGGATAGATGGGGGAAGTTATTGTATTTGCTTTCTCTGCTTGACAAATAATTTATGCAGTTTGATTGTTTTCTAGTTTATTTTATGCGTATAAGCGTTTTGCCTGCATGTATGTCTGTGCACCACATGCATGCCTGTGCCCACGGAGGCCAGAAGAGGATGTTGGATCCCCTGGAACTATAGTTACAGATGGTTGTGAACCACCATGTAAGTGCTAGGAATTGAGCCTGGGTTCTCTGGAAGAGCAGTCAGTGCTCTTAACCACTGAGCCACCTCTCCAGCCCCAATGTGTGAATTTTTTGAAGCCTAGGTCTACTTTTGCTGCTGTGGTTTTAAAGCCATTGCCAATGCAACTGTGAGCCCCACAGACCCAGGGAGAGAAACAGTCTTTAACTGACATGTTCCTTGGGCCTTCCAGACCCCCATGGTCACAACACTCTCTGTTGTGGGAAATGTACTTGCACCTGGACTTTTGGTTTTTGTTATTTTTGAAATCATAGTATAGGCACATCATTCCTGCTTTCTCTTTCCTCCCACTAAGCTCTCTCAAATGCCCCATCTTGCCTTCCTTCTGACTCAAGAGTCTCTGTTGTTCACTACTGTCGCTGCATGCTTAAATGCACTTACATATTGCTCGTATGTGTGTTTTCAGGGCCAAATAAAGACGGCACCAAGAGACATGTGTACGTGAGCAGGGGAAAGGCCATGAGGCTTCAGCCTAATACAAAGGGCAACCAGTTATGAGCCTGAGTGGGGGAGAAATCGTCTTCCCCAGGAAAGAGCACATCATTTGCTGATTCAATACCAAAGGGGCCCAGCTTTTTGAAGTAACAGTTGTGAGGCTGTCGGTCTGAAATGAGGCTCTAGGAACCTTTGTCCCTGGATGGTGGACTTTAGATTTCAGAGAGAAATAACAGGTCACCTACAGCATGAGTGCCACAACCCGTCTTTGGACTGGAGGTGTGGGTGGTGGTAACTTGATTTCAGGTTCACTGGGTTTCAAGACAGTCACTTCTCGAAATGGTGCAGGATAGAGCTAGCTCAGCCTCAAGGACAGAGCAGGCCAGTCATTCATGACCAAGAGGCCACTGGGTTGGGCCTTCCAGAGCTCCTCCTGCCTCCTCATCTAAACTGGAAGTGACCTTTAAATCTAGGGAGGGGAAGAAATGAAAAGAGAGACACCACCTCCCACCTTCCTGCCTCATGGTACCTAACAAAGCTTTTCTGTTGTTAAATAAGCAAATGAAAAGCTAGCATTGGTGGGATTGCATATCCTAGGTTGGCCCTTTTTAGAAAGAAAGTGTTTTATTTTTGATAGTGAGTTAGTTTGTAATTCTGCATTTAATTTGGGGGTAGATAGAACTGAAAATCATCAGGTAGTGTAACCCCACGGTCCACACCCTGAGTCCTGGAGCCCTGTAGTGACTCAGGCTTTTCCCACTGAGGAGAAGTCTACAGCATAGTTCTCACCCTGATCACTCTTTTAGCATAGGACGTCATGCTGAAAAGAAAACTGGGCCTGTGTCTGGCTGTATGCTGATTTTTCCTACAAGGACTAAGACATGATACATCATTTATAAGAGAAATTAATTACCTATAAATCAAAAGGAAACACATAACTAGGAAAAATGACACACATAGACCAATATAAATCCTAACAAAAATGAAATTAAAAAAATAAACATTACAGTACATTTGTTCCTTGGGATCTGTACAGGGTTGGTTCCCACACAAAATGGCTAGGTGTGTGCTCAGTGGTGTGTACTCCGGGTGTGCATTCAGTGGTGGGTGCATGCTTAGCTGAGGTGATGCTTTTGATCTCATCCTCACTTAAGCATACACAGACACAGTATTTGCATACAACTCACTGTAAATCCTTTTATAAAACACTAAAATATTTTGAGAATTTCACACTGAGTATTTATATAATTTCCTTCACACACACACTTATATATAAATACAACCCTCTTAATCCCCTTCGAGTTGCTCATATGGTTGTGTATTTAAGGCCGACCGCTTGGATTGGGGCTCAACCCCAGGGAGAAGGGATTCTCCCTCTCTTACAGACTTTAACTGCCTGTAGCTCTCTTCTCTAGGCGTGCTGCCTTGTGACAGTTCTCCAACCCCATGTCAGCATGTGATAATTTATAATACCTAATGAAATATTAATGTTGGTTATTTATATAGTATTACTATTGTCACTAAATTGTTTAGGAAATAGTGATACAAATCAAAAAAAATTATTTTTGGGTTTTTGAAACAGGGTTCTCTAGTTCCTAGAACTCACTCTGTAGACCAGGCTGGCTTCAATCTCACAGAGATCTGCCTGCCTCTGCCTCCCAAGTGCTTGGACTAAGGTGGGCACTACCACTGCTCAGTCCAAACAAAATCTTTAATACTATGTGTGTGTGTGCTATGGCACAAACCCAGGGTTTTCTGCATGCTGAATATGTTTTCTAGAACTGAAATACATTCCTAGTCTCAAACAACCAACCAAACCAAACCAGGCTTGGTAGAATGTGGTGGGATTCAGGTGTCAGCTGGTAAGGTCTGAAGAGCGGTGGGCGGCTGGGCAGCTGAGGGGTCTAGGCCTCTGACTGCCCAGGACCAAAAAACCCCCACTACTACAGTGGTATACATATGTAATCTCAGCAATGGGGAGGCAGAGACAGGAGGATTACTCAAGGTCTCAGGCCAGCTATGCCTACCTCATGAGGTCCCGTCTCAGAGAAAACAACAAAAGCAAATATTTTCATATAGAGCCTCATTATGTAGACCTGCCTGGCAGACACTCACTATGTAGATCAGGCTGGTCTTAAACTGACAGCAGTTTTCATAACCACAATTCTCCAGGGCTAAGATTACAGTATAATTGCACCTGTCTAGAGAAATAAAATGCTTACTAATGGGCATGATTTATTTTCTGAATATTTTCAGTCTGTGATTGAGTCCATGGATGTGTAAGTCACAGATCAACTATGATTTATAATGACTACTTACTTGGGGTCTATTATGAATACCCAGAGAAATGGTTTTCCATTTCTGCCTTCTATTGCCAAGAGGAGGTAACGCAGGCAAAGCATTAACCTGGGAGAAGTGTATGGAAAAGGGTCCAGGCCAGTATGTGTGACACGCCTTTTAATTCTGAGTTTGGACTCTGCAATTGATTTAAGACTGGATTACTAGGTATCTACCACACATATCCTGTCCTGGGATTGTCAAGGTGCAAAGCAGAGCCATTTCCCAGCATGCAGTAGTCTGCTCATGACACCTGTGCCACAGGCCAACTGCATGTTTCTCATTTAGTGAGCTTTTGCTGTTCACTAACATACGAATTTGAAAATCTACTAACAGTTTTTGAAGGGTCCAGAAATACAGAAATAAAATTATAAATCTAAATAAATGAGACCTGACAGATATCAGTTCCTTTAGCTACTAAATATTAACTTTTAACAACAGCCAGGTCTGGTTTACAGCCAGCTCCTCTGTCAACAGCAAGGGGTTAATAACTTTGAACCTCCTTGCCCCTTGTAGCCCACAATTGCCCTGGACCAAAGTTAACTTTTAATGAGTTTAATGAGTTTAATAACAACCTTGAATTATTTCATACCCTCCCTGCAGGGAAGACTGTAGAAATATACAAATATCAATTAGCTAAAATCTTCTAAAACTTTGTTAATGAAAAACTATAAATCTTAAAAATACAACTTGTCTCTAAAAGTTTAACTTTGAAATTGCAGAAATTCTTTTGTCCATGCCTAATGTTTACCCCTTATTATCCCCAAGCTCTGGCTGCGGCCACAGTGAGCTGGTTTTTGTGCCCTGGGTTAATTTTTTTTTAGAATAAAGTTTGCTTCTGTTTCAGACTTCACAATGCTCTGCTTCTCATTTGTTGTAGCCCTTTCAGGTAATGAAATCTAATTTATATCATGGCATTTGAATGAATTTTCCATAATTATTTTTAAAATGACATTACAGATTTTTGGAAACAAGAAAGTAACAGCACATCTTTGGAAGGACAATTACTTTTTTCCATGTGGGTGTGGCTTGGAGTTAAGACAGAACAACTATGGTATTTTAAGATTATCAAATAACTTTAACATCACCAAAAAATATTTTTTAGGAATTCGCACCCTGTAGCTGATAACCATGTCTAAGAACATGGCCCATTTCAGCCCCAAGAACAATAACTTCAACAAGGAGAGAGTCTTAGATAAAAATTGGGTCACATGAAGTAACAAAGATCACTTGTTAAAAGTGCTCAGACTCATAGACACCAAAGACAAACCCATATATTCCTGTCATTAGTTTGGAGGTTCCGTGTGTGTGTGTGTGTGTGTGTGTGTGTGTGTGTGTGTGTGTGTATGTGTATTTGGCAGTTCTGGGGATCAAACCTGGGTCCTGGTGCATGAAAGCACCCTACTACTAAGCTATATACCCAAAGCCCAGTCACATTGATTCAAGACCACAATTATTTCTGTTGAGACTTCTATCTGATCTAAAATCTCTACCCACTACAAACACAAACTAAACCAGCATTGGAGCTATAATTCCCATTCGGGGACATTCTCCAGCTGGTTTACAAGGTCATAGCACGTTCCACACATTGGGTCTATAGTACCACAGATGTCTCCAAAGCAAAGGCGAGACCCCATATTCATATAGTGCACAGATAAATCAAACTCCAGCTTGAATGAGAACACACCAGAACCTGCCCCTCACGTTTGGACTTTGAGCTCTGACTGGGAAGGTAAGAAAAATAAGACAAAAAATAGTAAAAACAAACAAACAAAAACTTCACTGAGGGATAAGAAATATATTCAACCAGTAAAGACCAGAAGCTTCTTTCTTGCTCATACCGTTCTCACTGAAGAGGGCATCGTTCTGAAGGTCAGGGAACACAGAACATAGCTGAGCATTGCTGTGCATCCCACATAACAGACCACTGAGCTACCACCATTCACAACATTTCCATTACCATCAGCCTTCACACACCTCAGCTCAAAAGGGCTTCACCAGAAGAGTAGCTTTCACCCATGCCAAAGGCAGAAGGAATGGCCAGGCATTGGTTGGCTTTTGGTGCACCCAGAAGTCTGCCATTGGCAGTTACTATTTTCTGCCAATAAAGAAACATAAAATTTGAGCCTGGTGATGCACACATTTAATCCCAGCACTTGGGAGGCAGAAGAGGACTGATCTCTGTGAGTTCGAGGCCAGTCTGGTCTGCAGAGTGAGTTCTAGGACAGCCAGGGCTACACAGAGAAACCTTCTCTTGATAAACCAAAAGAAAAAAAAAAACCAAAAACATAAAATCCTACAGTTCAACATAGTGACATGAAGGTTGCCAGAGGATAAAGGTACAAACTTCAGTTTTTCACTAAAGCAAAACCACTCAGAGAGCTCTTCCAAGAAAGTTCTGAAATTACGCAAACACAAAACCCAACTTATTATAGCTGTCAGTCAGAATTATCAGAAGTGTCTGATTTCCTGCCTTATGTAAGAAGTAGCTGAAATTGTAGGTGAATGGACAGTTGTCAGAGACCGACCCTGTCTCAGCTGTGGCCTTACAAGATGAAGACAGTCCTAGAAATGAAGTACATATGCTCGGGTCATCGTAAACATCATATCAGCCTGGTGGAGCCCTCCCGGCCTCCTTCAGGATTCCCTTTCTGCCCCGAAGTTCATGTCATGAGACAGAAGTGTAACTGCAGTGGAGACTGTTCTCAAAGTAAAATGACCAGCTCAGCCTGTCATTGTCACAAGGCCCCGAGTACAGTGTGGGCACAATACAAATGACCTCATGACTGGGTGGCTTGACATCGGCAGGAGGTAAAGCTACTGAAAGGTCACAGTCTGAACTGTGCCTGCATTGTTCCCACTGCAGAGGGGACTGTCTGAACAAAGGCAGTGAGGATGCAGGACATGGCCGGGTGTGAGTGGCACTCGGTGCACTGGGCTCTCGCGCCAGGTCATTCATAAAGGTCTCATTGCTCTTTGAATGCTGAAGCTCAGGAAAAAAGCCTTTGTCCAAACTAGAAGGAATAGCTGTTTAAACACGCTGGTTTGCTTTAGTGCACATATGGGTCTGTGCTGTCTTCTGCCGACAGAGGAAGATGAAATTCCTACCGAATTGTAAAATTACTGAAGTCTTCTGCCCTACACTAAGCATTCACCGCTGTGGAAAAATGCTATACCATCTGAACTAGTAACCTGGGGCAAACGTCTTGGGACAAGACTAGGGAATGAGAGGTTTGTCATGTAGGATTGCTATGGATGCTTGGTTATTATTCACCTGATGCAGAACAGCATGGGCATCTAAGACCCTGGCCCTTTCTCCCCCACCCCAATCACCCTCTGTTTTCAATAGCCTCTTTCCTTACAGAAAAGGAGGAGGACAAAGCTCAGTTGCCCTTTTGGGGAAAAGGGCAATTTGTATGAAGGTGAAAAGGATGGGAATAAATGTTGGAGCAGGACTGTGGTTGTCCCTCTCTTACCAAGAAACTTTGTGATGGCCCAGATACGCAATAAAGAGGCTTAACTTGGGCTCTACCAGCAGGGTTAGATGGAAGAGGTGTATAATGTCTCAAGAGACGTAACTTCCATGACTACAGTTAAGGAAGGTACGGGAGAATGAATTCTGTCAGTGACACCAGTGCATCCACCTTCTCTAGTCTGATTTCTAGGGCCAAAATCAACCTCAAGTAAAGATAGGGTTTATCTGGTTTACACTTCTAGTTCACAAGCCATCATGAAGGGAAGTCAGGGCAGGAATTGAAGCAGAAACCATGGAGGGTGCTGCTTAGTGACCTGTTTCCTGGCTTATGCTCAGGAAGTTTTCTAATGCACTCTAGGACCACCTGCCTAGGGATGGTGCTACCCACGGTGGGCTGGGCCCTTCCACAGATAAAGGATTGCTGACCCCCTTGCCCTTATCTGGAGGCTGCTTACTCTTTGCTATTCTCCATAAAGCTAAGAATGTTCTATGACAATCTTTTTCAGGAAAGAATCTTCAGAAATTTCCACAAGGCTATGAATTACCAGGATGCTAAGCTCTATAGCCCCCTGACTACAAGCTATGATTGCTGGATAGTCCCCAGTACATTTTTCCTACAACAGCCTAAATTCCCTGAGGACAAGGCACAGGGTAACACAGACTAATGAGTACCTATTAATGAAGAGTAAGTAGGGTAGTAGGAAAACCCCCAAAGACTCCTTAGAATGTTCTGTTCTGAAATTCATAGTTATCTCTAATTTTTACTACATTGTTTATGTCCCATTGAAAGGTGCCTTGCCTTGCTCAATCATAAACAATTTCCACACACACACACACACACACACACACACACACACACACACACACACACAAACCAAAAGCTTCTGAAACAGAATGCAATTAATAATTCAAAGGAAATGACTAAGTGTGCTTTAGGGTGTGGACTTACGGAAGTTCCTGAACTCTCCCACAGGTGAGATATCCTGTAGCCCACCAGTTCCCCATCCTGCCGCTTAATTGGAGGCTTCATCCATGTGATATCCAGGCTATCGTTAGATTCGTTCAGAAATACAGTGACGTTTAAAGGTGCTGCGGATGGAGCTGAAAAGAAAGAGAGAAAGATAAAGAGCTACAAGGAAATACCACACTGACTTGTTACCACACTGACTTGTTACCACACTGATTTGCTTTCCTCTTGGTTATGGAGTGTTTGGGTTTCGGATGTCCTATGGAAGACCCAGACTAATGGTAAATTTCCATCCTTTTTTTTTTTTTTTTTTCAATTAAGGACCATTGAAATGCGACAGGAGTTTTGTGTGCCCACACATTAGTGATGGAATTAAAACAGAGCTTCATTCACACTGGGCAAGCACCTTACCAATTAAATTACATCCCTGGCTCTCATGTAAGTTTTTACAGTAAGGGTTTGGGGAAGGAGGCTAAATCCTCAAGATTCACTTGCTATTTTGGCAATGTTATAAACACCCAGGGTAGGCTAACAACAAAGAGGAGGCTGAGCAGGGGTAGCTGGTGCTCATGGGTTCCTCCTGTGGGCACCTGGGACACTGGAAGTGAAGAAGGGCTGAATGAAGGTATACTTTGTGGCTCTGGGATGGGCAGTCAGGAAATGCTGGTGAGCTCAGGATGAAAACTGTTGTTCACATACCCATTTCCTCCTCCCACATACTTTAAGTCACCTTTGAATTATTTATAAGACCTCACATAATGCAAAAGTTATAAAAATAGCTCTTGTGTGCCGGGTAGTGGTGGCTCACTAGGCAGGCAGAGGCAGGTGGATCTCTGAGTTCAAGGCAAGTGTGGTCAGAATGAGTTCCAGGACAGACAGGGCTATACAGAGAAACCTTGTCTTGAAAAACAAAACAAAACAAAAAAACTGTTATACTACATTGTTTAGAGAATAAAGACCAGGAAGATAAAGCCCTTTCTTTTTAGTGTGGATGCAACTAATTTTCAAATGTTTTTCATTCACAGCTACATGAATTTTGAGGATGCTGAACCTACAGAAAAATGGAGCTAAGTATGTGTGGTGTGTGTATGTATAAGACAATTTAGAAAAGAAGCCAAGCTATTACTACAATCTTTCATAGGGTGAGGAGCTCACTCGGTAGACCAGACTGGCCTCAAACTCACCAAGATCTACTTGTCTCTGCCTTCTGAGTTCTGGCTTTAAAAGCGTGCACCACCATAGTGCTACCATAGCTGACCTATGACTAAGTATTCCCAATAATTTATTCTGCAAGTGTAATTATACTCATCATAGCATAATAACAACAAAGAAAGAATAAATGCAACACTCAGGCAGTATTTATAACATAAACCGGGACACGCATCCCATGGAAAACTTTTGTGGCCACTGAAGGAGTTAGGTACACAATGGATATTGACATGAAAAAACTCAACAACAATTAATAAAAAGACAACATACACCAGTGGGATAGAAGAAATGGATAAACCGTGCATTAATTAATCCATTAATGTGTATATATGGTATATACGTATGGGTTTGTGTGTATGTTTGTACATGTGTGTATGCACATGGAGGCTAGAGGTCAACTTGGGTGTCACCTTTCAGGGGCTGCCTATCTCGCATTTTTCTGTTTGTTTTGAGACAGGATCTCTCACTAGGCTCGGGATTTGTCAGACTGAATGGCCAAGCACAGGGATTAGCCTGTTTCTGCTTCTCCAGTGCTGGGATTATATGTACGCATCACCATATTCAGCTTTTCATGTGGGGGCTAGGAACTGAACCCAACAAATTCTCTACCCACAATGCTATCTTCCCAGCTCCCGTGTTAACCCATCTTATAAATTAAAAACACAGGTGTTATAGATTAAGTAACATCAATAGGATTAATATGCCAAACTGTAACTGTATAAGATTAAATTATATATTTGTGGGTTTTCTTTGAAGGGAAAATAACAACAAAAAAGATATTCCTCTTCAGGCAGGATTTTCCTTTTTTTTTTTTTTTTTTCAGCCAGGGACATGGTTTCTCTGTGTATCTCTGGCTGTCCCAGAACTCGCTCTGTAGACCAGGCTAGCCTTGAACTCAGAGAGATCCACCTGCCTCTGCTTCCACCGTAGTTGTATTAAAGGTATGTGCCACCACTGTACAGCACGGGCAGGATTCTTGAAGTTAAAAAAAAATTTCCACTTGGCAAATGCCATCTAGCCAAAACTGTCAGTGAAATCATTTACACTGTAAAATTAATTTGCTATAGAATTTATGAGTAAGCATATCCAACAAAGCAGGTCTGTCTGTCTCTCCCAAAAACCCTTTTAACAATCCACTGAGGCATCGGGGTTGAGGGGTGGGGGAGTTAGAGGAGGGGGTGTTTAAAAGATATGAGCTCACAAAGCAAAAGGAATCAACCACAGAGAACTTTCTACACGTAATGTGAACACTTACAAAGAGATAGCCAGTTCCCTACTGAGAACCTTAGAAAGGTTCAGAGGTTGAGGGCTCAGGCACTAACTAGGGCTAAGATTGGGAAGCCTTACTGGAAATTTGATTGTGAGGTGGTTCGTCTTTGAGGTACCTCTGCCCCCTCCCTCAACACTTGGTAGGTTCTTCCCCAAATCTCCACAGGAGACAAGTGTTTATTCTGAGTTGAAAGCTGTTGGAGTTAAGGCACAACGCACTGGAGACATGGTAAGAAGTCTGACCAAAGACCAGACAAGGAAGAACAAGTTATTTCCCCAAGGGAAGGGGATTCTAGTGTTTCTTCCGCCACCTTCACCTGTTTCTTACATCAGTACCATGCTCCTGTTTCTGGGGCAGAAGACATCAGACTTCTCTTCTTATGGATGGATTTGCAGAAGAAAAGCATGAGGTATCAGAAACAGACCCCTGGGCCATCATCCAATCAACAGACAGTGAAGCCTCTAAGTCCCACCCACCTGTAAGTCCCGCCCATGCGCACAGAGTTCCACTCAAATTGCCGCTTTTCACTCTTCAGAGAGAAATGACAGATCAACCAAAGTCTAGGGAGACCTTCAGGAATGTGAAGGAACAAATACACACAGGTTAGAGCCTGCCCCTCCCTCCAGGTGGGATGGGGTAGAAGGGTGGTGGTTGAGGGGAGGGGAACGAAGTGGAACTGGGATGGTGGGAGGGGGAGCAGCCAACAGTTGTCAGCCACCAAGTAAATGGAAATTAAAACAAAACAAGACAGTAATTAATCTGTACATAGGTAATATAGGGAAACTAAAGAAAAAGTAGCCGATGAAAAGGAAAACTTGAAATTAGAAATATGATTAGCAAAATAATATTTAATAACACCAGGAAAATAAATGAAATAAATACTCAAGTTTGAACAAAAAGGCAAAGAAAATAAGTCTATTTGAGAAAGAAAACTATGAAAAGAACCAAAAAAGTCCCCAAAATGTCTCATATCGTTTCAAAGAAAACAAATCAGAAAATATTCAAAGGAGCAATATGCAAGGAAATGCTTAGGGCTGGAGAACATGGCTTTCCAAACTAAAGAGATCACGAGATACCCACAGTATTCTAAAAAACAGTCCATGCAGAAAATCTTCCACAGGAACCGAAACAATAAAACAAACACCTTGAAAATAACTGCTATCCTGAGGAGGGGAAGCTTTCTAACCTACAACATGGAAAGAGTGATATGAAAATGTGGAAGGCGTCAGTGCTCAGGCATAAGGCTGAGGGCAGCGCTGCTTCCCATCAATCAGAATGGAAACCCTTATGACTCAAGGTCATTGGCCAGATCTCACAGAATGGTCCTGTCTCCACAGTCGTTAATAACATTGCTATTCTGAGCAATGCTGTGGTTTTGCTCAACAAATCTCAAAAGCAATACCCAACAAAAAGAAATTATTTTCTGTAATTTTTTTTCCTCTTTGGGGGCTCACCACCGAGCTCCCAAATAATGGAGATTTATTCTTATGAATGCCCAGCCTCAGCTTGGCTAAGTTAAGGTAGCCAACTTTTCCAACTTAAATTATCCTGTTTCTCTTTAACTACATCTTGCTTTTGGCCAGCCTTCCTTCCTTCCTTTCTTCCTTCCTTCCTTCCTTCCTTCCTTCCTTCCTTCCTTCCTTCCTTCCTTCCTTCCTTCCTTCCTTCCTTCCTTCCTTCCTTCCTCCCCCCTGAGACAGGGTTTCTCTGCTCTGGCTGTTCTGGAACTCACTTTGTAGACCAGGCTGGCCTCAAACTCACTGAGATCCCCCTGTCTCTGCCTTCCAAGCGAAGGGTTTAAAAACCACTGCCTGACACCTCTCTTTATTCTCTGTTTTTCTTTCCTCCTTACTCTGTGGCTGGCCCCTTGAGTACTCTTCTCCTCCTCTTCCCTCTCCTGCCCACCTGTTGGCCGGTCAGCTCTTTATTAGACCAATCAGGTGTGTTAGGCAGGCACAGTGACACAGCTTCACAGAGGTAAACAAATGCAGCATAAAAGAAGGCAACACATCTGTGACGTGGAACACAAATGTTCCACAGCGTAAGTGAATGCAATGCATCTTAAACTAATGTTCCACAACAGTTTCCCACTGTGTCCTACAATAAAATTCATTACTTAGTGGAAATTCTTCCAACAAGGTAGAATTCTCGTGGTACTACTGAACAGTGACAATCATGAAAAGATTATCCATATTAGGTGTCTTAGAGTTACTGTTACTGTGAGGAGACACCATGACCCAAAGCAAGTTGGGGAGAAAAGAGCTACACTTCCTTTAGCTTACACTTCCACATCATAGTTCATCACTGAAGAAATTCAGGACAGGAACTCAAAGAGGGCAAGAACCTGGAGACAAGTGCTGATGCAGAAGGCATAGAGGGGTGCTATTTTGTAGTAAGAGGTTTCTGGCCTGGACTTTCGGGCCTAGCCTCTAGGTTTAGGCCCACAGACCCACAGACCCGCAGAGACACACAGATGCTTACAATAGTTTTAGGCTGATCGGCCTTAGGCCCAGGCATATAACTTGCTAGCTCTTGCTCTTAATCTAACCCATGACTCTTATCCTGTTCATCCACGCGGCTCGGTACCTTTTCTCAGAGCAGCATAGTTGTCCTCTGTTTCTTCTGGCTTCTCTCTGGCATTCTGGAGTCTCTGTGGTGTTTCTGTTCCCAGAGTTTTCTTAGTCTGGTAGCCCCACCCATATTTCCGGTCTGCCTTTGGCCAATCAGCATTTTTATTAAACCAGTAGGTGGGACAATTATTTACGATGGAACAACATAATTCCCCTACACTGTTTACTGACTTGATCAGCCTGCTTTGTTATAGAACCCCTGACCACCAGCCCAGGAATGGCACCACCCACAATGGGCTGGACCCTCCCCCATCAATCACTGATTAAGAAAATGCCCTGCAAGCTTGCCTACAGCCTGATCTTTTTCCTAGTCAGTGCTCCCTCCTCTCAGATAACTTTAGCGCATATCAAATTGACATAAAACTAGCCAGCACCCTAGGATACTAAGAAATCACCCCAAATAAGTGTTATAGTTATTAATTATCCTATCTGTATTTTATATGATCTAAAAGATTAGGCATGAAATATATAAGACACAGAAAAGAATCACAGTAGAGAGATAAAGACTGGCTCCGATTCGTAGCAGGTTAGGTAAGATTACTACAAACAAGGTAAGGTTACTAAATCAGAAGACATAAACAATAGAAATTCTCCAAAGGAAACATGAAGACAGTACAGGGGGAGGGATTAGCAGAGCAACATTGAATTATGGGACTTCTAATGGTCTGTTGTACAGAGCTGAAGTCCTTAAAAGTGAGGAGCAGTGAAATGGGCAAGAATATATGAGGAGTGGAGATCTGTAGCTCTGTGTATCATATGCCCCAGGCGCTGGACTCGATCTCCAATACTGTGAGGGCAAGATGGTAGCCCAAATTTTCCCAAATGTAATACAAACTACAAACACGGAGACACAAGAAGTTCAATGACCTTCAAGCACTAGGAATATTAGTAAAATTAAGCTAAAGTATATAGCTATTAAGCTGTTCAAAATCAGCGCTAGGAATTGGAAACAAAGTCCATCTCACACACAGAAAATCAAAATTCAGTTTTACCATCAACATTACGCTGGAAACAAGGTAAGATAGGAAACAGTGGAGCATTATAACACACTAAAAGGATAAAGAAGCACACCCCTCCCCCTTTCTCTTAAAATAAGACAAAATAATGACCCCCCCCCCAAAACCTATCTGTATTATTAATTCACTTTTTGCTGCTGTGACAAACATCATCATTAAGGCAACTTGGCAGGGAAAGGGGGAAAGGTTTA
Source organism: Phyllotis vaccarum (assembly GCA_033318265.1). Lineage (NCBI taxonomy): Eukaryota > Metazoa > Chordata > Mammalia > Rodentia > Cricetidae > Phyllotis > Phyllotis vaccarum. The sequence goes on along the minus strand of JARWLC010000001.1, from coordinate 156,685,255 downwards.
TCTTATCTTAAACCCATCATGTCCCTTTGCTGAGGGGACTTGAGGACAGGAGCCTGCAGCTGAAACCATGGGGATGGACCACAACTTGTTCTTTTGATCTCTGGCTGAGGCAGGAGGGTCTCTAAGGTCTTGAGGCTAGCCTGGACTCCCAGCAAGCTCCAGGCCAGCCAAGATCATATAGTGAGACCCTGTCTCAAACAAACAAACAAACAAACTAACTAACTAAGACACCCTTAGACAACTATAAAGATCGAATTCTATTTAATTAAAAAGTGACTTTTTCCCCCTTGGGTTGCCTGCTTTGAATAACTTTGTGCATTATATGGTAATTAAAAATAATACTGGCTTTAAGAATGGTGCCACGGTCTTCCCATGTAAAAGAAAATGTTATATATACAAGTACAAATAAGGTTTTTAGGTGTTTTGTTTTTGAAACTAAGTCTCTAAAATATTCTTTCCTGTCTTATTTGGCCACCCCACTAAAATGCATCAAACAAGCAGGGTACACACAATATCAGGCTATGGGGAAAGGCTTGCCTGATTACACACCACTGGGGGAAATGCTCATTGTGTATCTCAGAATTACCTCCTTCTGTTGTGCTGGCCAGAATCCAAGGGCCTACAGCAGACCAGCCAATTTCATTCTCACAGGACACACTGATGCTGTAATTAGCCAGGGCTTGCAGCTGCTGGATCTCATACAGATGTGGTGTAGCGGAGGTATTAAAAATCATGACTGAGCCATTACTCAGCAGGTCAGCTTCCTTGACCTGAATGAACAGTACAGATGTGGACCAGCATTAGTAAGGTAGGGGGAATGTCAGACTTGGGCACACAAACATTGAATGCACATAGCCCTTCCTCTGTGCTGGAGGAAAGACCTGTTTTCATTCAGGACACACACAGAATTTCCCATCAGCATTACTGTATTACTCATGTCACTCTAGTGATAGCTGGAGCCCTTAGGAAATGTCTACATGGTGGACATTCACGGTGGCAAGCAACAGGCAGACAGTTACTGCAGTATTTATATTACTAGTATTTAATAATTATAGCTTACACTGGCCTCAAATAGAAAGTAGTCTCTCCTCCCAGATCCACTTGAGTTCATAATCTATTCTTTTGTTTCACAGTACGTGACCCTTTAAATAATCTCTGGATCTCATTTTAGAAGATGGATTTTGAAAACTTTTGTCATAGTTGTTTTATGATAACATGAAAAGCAAGCACAAAATATCATCCAAGTATATTTCTCAGTATTTCATAAAAAGTGATATGCTTGTGTTTTGGTTTTCAGGGATCTATATCACCAGATACTTTTAACACAGTACCAATGGTTTTGCTGAGACTATTATTCCTATGTAGTTTATCATGAATTTAAAGTTCACAAGTTGGGATTGGGGAGGTGGCTCAGCAGTTAAGAGCACTGGCTGCTCTTTCAGAGGACCGGAGTTCAATTCCCAGCACTCACATGCTTGTGAGCTAGCAGATGTGGATTCTGGGAAATGAGTTTAGGTCCTCTGGAAGAGTAGGAAGCATTCTTAATCACTGAGCAATGTCTCCAGTCCCCTTTTAAAGCTTTTTATTAGCATATGTTAATTACACATAATAATGGGTTTCATGGTAACATTTTCAGACATGTATGTAAATGCGTTTTGATCATATTCAATCCCCACTACATGCTCTTGTTCCCTCCACTCTCTGCCTAGTCCTGGTCTCACTTCTCTTGTATCTTTTTTTTTTTTTTTAATTTATTTTATGTGACTGTTTTGCCTGCATGAATGTATGTGCACCATATACATGTCTGGTGCTGACAGAGGTCAGAAAAAGGCACAAGATCCCATGGAATTGGAGTTTCAGGCAGTTCTGAACCTTCATGTGCTGGGATTCCGGCCTTGGTCATTGCAAAAGTCAATAATGCTCCTAACACCTGAGCCATCCTCCAACATTGTCATGGCTTTGTGTGTGTGCGTGCATGCGTTTGTGTGTGTGTATACTGAGTTTCATTAGGATTGTTTACAGGAGATGGATGAGGGTTATTTACAGAACCACAGGCACCTTACCAGTAGCTATACTACTGAAAGAGGGTCCCTCCCAGAGCAATCAATTCCAGCCTGCAAAGCCTCAGAAGGAGTGAGGGCCTATGAGCTGCTCCCTGCTAACAATTAACTGCTTATCTAGTCTCAGGGAGGAAGAAGACCTCTCCACTCCATGGCAGGATGTTGGTGGGCCTGGCTTTGTGTAGGTCTTGTGTAGGTGGCCACAGCTGCAGAATTGGAGAGTGCAATGGCCTTGTCATGCTGGGAAAACCACTGAACCACATCTTAAATTTCTAGCATTATGCCTTGTCCCAGGTAGAAGAACCATCTATATTAGTCAGGGATCTCTAGATGAACAGAACAAATAGAATGTATACAGAGGGGATTTATTAGAATGGCTTACAGGTAGTGGTCCAGTTAGTCCAACAATGGTTGTCTACCAATGGAAGGCTCACGAGTAATTGTTTACTTCATGAAGCTGGGTACCTTAGCTGGCCTTCCATATTTGCCATAGTCCTTTAGAAGTAGGCTCTGATTCCAGTGAAGGAATGGACTTGCACATGAGAGAGAGTAAAGGAGGCAAAGAGGGAAGCAGCCTTTTTCCATGTCCTTCATGGAGGCTGCCAGCAGAAGGTGTATCCCAGATTAAAGATGAATCTTCCCACCTCAAAAGATCTGGATTAAAATGGGTCTCCCCTTTTCAAATGATTTAATTAAGAAAAACACCCCTCCCAGATGTGCCCAGCTGTTTGTCAAGCTGACAGCCAACAATGGCATCACACCATCTTTCTTCTTTTTACATTCCAGCTGGAAACCCTGGTCACACTGACTTCCAAAGTAGTAAGTAGATCTTGAAGAAAGTCAAAGTCTTCCTCAAGAGAATCAAGATTCTGGGGCAATCAGAAAACTCTTATCCAGCAATTTATATTTTAAGAAGAAACTAAGGTTTTGAGGTATAGGCTACCTCGCAGAAAGACCCTGTCACCCTTGAATTGCTGTGCTCATTTTCTTCTGGGTGAGGCTGAGTCGCACAAGCTTACATTTTAAATACTGCTCTTCTAACTTCTTGGTTCTGGGTCCACAATCTCATCCTCAGGCTGTTTCATAGAGAAATACACATCTTCTACAAACATGGCCTCAGGAATCACCCCACAGAGCCTCAACCTGTCCGCAACCACTCTCGGCTCCATGCTACAGCTACCCTTAGAGCGCCAGGCTGACAAAGCTGGTGTGTGACTGTTGGCTTCCCTTCTTTTAAAGGGCCTATGATTCATTATCAGATAGAGATGGGGACTGAACATGCCTAGACATGTGCTGGGCAACTGCCTGCCATTAAGCTACATACACCTCTAAGTCTCCTTAAAGTTTCTATCTTGGGGGTGTTGGTAAGTTTCTTAGGCTTCCATCAGACTTGCATCCATTCCCTCCTCAGTCTCCTAGTGGCTGGGTTTATAGCACACTGGGATTAGCAGCCACCAGGCCCCTGCAAAAAAAACGTGTCCTTCTCATTCCGTAACAGGAAGATCCTGGCTCTTGCCTCCAGTTGGCTTTAGAAGTGCTGAGTCATTCTTTATGCTCGTGTGATGTGGGATGTCTTCCTATACGCTGTGAATACCATTGGATAATAAAGGGACTGTTTTGGCGTGTGTCACGGCATCTTAGATGCAGGTGGAAAATCTTAGCATAGATAAAGGGGAAGAAGGAAGGAGTCGGGGGAGATGCTGGCACTGAGAGAGCAAGATGTAAAACCACAGGTGAGCCGCAAGCCATGTGGTAAGACACAGATTAATAGAAATGGGTTGGGTTAAGATGCAAGAGCTAGCTAGCAATGTGCCTGAGCCATAGGCTGAACAGTTTGTTACTAATATAAGCCTTTGTGTGATTGTTGGGGTTAAGCAGCTGTGGGCAGGCTGGACCTAAGGATCTCAAAAGCTTTCTACTGCAGTAGCCTGTAAAACAGAAGCAACCAAAAGCAATTGGGGGGGGGACTTTAATTAAAAAAATGAATTTCCCTTAATAAGTGAGGTGTAATTAAGGCCATAGTTTGTAGCATTGCTGTGTTAGAATAAGTTTGTTTGCAGTTTAGGACCAGAACCATAAATAGACATTTTGGAACATTTTGGAATTCCCTGGTGGATACTGAGAGGGTGGTGTGGAGGCTGGTTCCACCTCTGACTCAGACCTTATGGGTGACAGGAAGGTACCAGTTGGCCTTAGAAATTAATAAACAGGGGCCATGTGCTTATCTTGGGGTGGCTTTTTGGCAGAAATTACTTTTTGTTCTTTCATATTGAGCTATGCACTGACTTCCTGGTGACCAACCACTCTAACTAAGGTTAGGAAACCTTTGACTCTCCGCCCTAATCCCATTTCCAGGACCCTATGTAAGTATTTATAGGTTGATTCTTGGGAAAATAAAGAATTTTAAAAATGGTCCTCCTCTGTGGACCCTGGGGGGAAAGAGGGCATAAAATGGCAAGAAGCATGTGAAGGAGTTAAAAATAGAAATGGGGCATGCGTCCCAAAAATGGGTGAAGAAAGAAACCAGTCAGGATCAAAGGACATGAAAAGACGAATCCTAATAGTGGGAAGCCCAAATCTCATCCAAAACATTCACTGTTACCAAGTCAGAGTTAAAAGTGGGGATGCACTACAACCCATTGTTGGTCCCTTTAGGAAGGGGACACACAGCATCCAACTTCTAGACTCCCTGCTGGGCTCCCACAGGAAACAAAGGGTACTCGATTAAGTGTGAAGTTCAGAAGAGTAACAGTCAGGTTTTACTAAAGGTAAATATGGAGCTTGTTTGTTTCACTTAACAGGCTTTTCTGTGTTATTTGCTCCTCTAACAATTCCACTAGAGGTATGAGGGAGAGTGAAGGGGACTGAGCTAGCTGGTGGTTTGAGTACAGAGTGACCCCATCTGGCACCACTCGGTCCAGGTCCAAGGTGGGCTAGAAGAGCCTGTCATCTGTCTGCCCTGGGATGCTTTTTCCTACAGGCCATGACTATGCAAAGCCACAGCAAAGTCAGAGACTTTGGTTGGTGTTGCATTCTTCACCTTCCAAAGTGACCTGGTGCTTTCAGACTTTCAGCTGTCTCTCCCCACCTCACATCTACCCTGAGGCTCATTCTCTTAACCATTCTCTCCCAGAGTCTCCCAGAAGTTCACCACTCTCATGAGGGAAGGTATGCCATACCCTTTCTGGCTACTCAGTTTACCAACTTGAACTTGAAGCCTTTCAGGAGGCTGTGTGTAACTTCAGCTATGTCTGCAAGAGTAAAGGTCAGCATCCATTACCTCACTGTACTCTACAATAGAGCTCTGAACTCACACAGAGCAAAACTGAGAGAATTAAAGAGAGACACAGCTGGGTGGTGGCGGAGGCACCTTTGATCCCAGCACTTGGGAAGCAGAGGAAGGTGGATCTCTGAGAGTTGGCCTACAGAATGAGTTCCAGGACAGGTTCCAAAGCTACACAGAGAAACCCTGTCTCAAAACAAACAACAAACAAACAAACAAACAACAAAGAGTTGAGATCCTAACTACTCGCTCACAGTTAGGAACAGAAACACTAGACAGATCAACAGTGATCTATGACAAACTAAGATAGAGAACTAACTGCTGAACTGTTGAACACAGAGCATTCCTAAGAGCTGGTCCACATCATCTCCAGTCCCTGGCAGTCTCTAGGGTAGGACATATTCTTGGTTATTAAACAAGCCTCAGTAGATTTCAAACGACTGAAATCAGTCTAAGCATTCTCTAAGGGAACATTAGAAATAAACAAAGAGGTTGAGGAGATAGCTCGGTGGGTAAGAACACGTGCCACAGCTGCTTAGAAACCCAAGATCAAATCAGCAGAACCCACAGGAAAGGCTGAATGTGACTGCACACACAGACCCTTATAGCCCCAGAGCTAGGCGAGCAGAGGCAGGAGGATCTCTGGAGTTTGCTGATGGTCAGGCTTGCTCCAGGTGTCACTGAGAGATGCTGTCTCAAAAGAATTGGTGGAGAGTGACAGGGTAGAACACCAGGCAGCCAGCATCCACTGGCCTCCACACATGCATGGACACATATGTCTGCACACACATGTGCATACATCACACACACATAAAAGAATAATAAAAAATAAAAAGCCTGGGATTTAAACACATTTGTAAATAATCAAGAAAACAAAAAAGCAAAAGACAGAAGAAGAAAGTCATTGAGATGAATGAAAACAAAAATCTCATGGGCTAGAGCTCAAGCCATGTTTGCAGGGAAGTGGGTAGCACAGGAGCACGGTGCAGATGCCTGTATTAAATGTCTCAGCTGGGCATGGTGGCATTCGCCTGTAACAGCCAGCGCTTTGGAGGAAGGAATGGGAAGGGCAAGAGTTCATGGTTATTCATGGCAATAGTGAGTTGAAGGTCACTGTAGACTACTTTAAAAAATTCATTAATCAGTCAGTTGGGAGGATTTCCTGGTGAGAGATTGTAGACACAAGAAGAGCTAGCATTTTACAGTGTTTGGGAGATTTACATATAAAGCTGGACAAGAATTAAGCAAGGCTGGGAACAGTGGGGTGAAGACAGATACCATTTTGGAGATAATGCATGTTTATATTTTTCAGAGAAGGAACAGCTGTCAGATGAGTGGGAGGCATCAGGAGCAGAGAAATTAATTCTAGTTGGTATGAAAAACATCTGATTATCAACACAAAATTCTCTGGAAGTCATTTCCTCAAATTGAGTTGGAATGATAAACCTGTGTGACGGTTAATGTGTTTGTCTTTTGAAATTTTAATTTATTGTTATTATGGGGGGACACTTGTGTTGCGAAACACAAGTAGAGGTCAGAAGATAATTTTCAGGACTCAGTTCTTTGCTTCTACTGTGGATTCCAGGGATCAGACTCAGGTTGTCAGGTTGTGTGTGGCCTCACTGGCCTGGTTAAGGAGGTTTTAATGAGAAAACCAGATATTCAAGAAGCAAAGAGGATTTTGTCCCTATGCATGATAAAGGACAAAGCAGAATACACTCATATTAACAGCAGACAGTCCCCGGGTGACTGGTGAGTAGCTCCTTCAGGCTGTGTTTGATCTGACTATGTGATTATCACTTCTAGGTCTCATCATGGCATCAGATCTTCATGAGCCTGAATTCTGGTTCTGTCAATCACAGATGAGGTGAGTGTGCTGAGCCCACAGTGCTAGTGTAATTTAAGCGAGAGATATATGCCCACAGAATGCTTGGCTACAGTGGGGACTAACAGTGTTATTGCCTGTTTCTGTTTTTATGAAAGGAACACTCAAGAGCACAGCTTCTATCACGACAAGGTATCATTTAGGGCAAATCGCCCATATTTCTCCCAGCCCTGTTTCATAGTAACTTTAGGTACTACTAAAATGAGCTGAGGATTCTACAAAGGCCAGCAATCCTCAGGTTTACCCAAGAGACAATGGCTAAGGGGTTTCTTATCAGCCCAAGAGACCCACCCTGGGCTGATGCACTGTCCTTCGTAACACAAGTGCAGGAAGAGCCACACTGCGAGGTGTGTAGCCTTCTGGACCCTTGGTCACAAACCCACTCTCATTCAAGGAGAATTTATGTAATTTATATGAATCTTTGTAAATTATAAAGAATTGTCTCTGGCCTCATGACCTTTGTCCTTGGAGACATGTTTCTTTCCTGGTTGGTTCCTGGGCCATAGAACATTGTGGGCAGAGCATCAGAAATAGCTTGTGATAGTCAACACCGAGTAGGTATGGAAAAGGCTGTGAACAGAAGTGGAGAAATACCTTAGGGAGGAAGAAAAAAGTCAAAAGCATCTCGGAGCAGCACACATCCCTTCCCTCTCTGTTCTGGAGATTTACCTGAATGTTGCAGCTTTGAAATGGGGAGTATCCATCAAAACCTGGGACCCAGGATACCAGGATGCTGTGTGCTGTGCTGCTGAGGATGTGGACTTCAGTTGGTGGGGAGGGGATTGCTATGGGAAACAAAGACACACACATACAATCACAACAATAAGTCAGAGTATCAAACCAGAGGTTCTCTGAACCTGTAGGTCTTGATCCCTTTGGGGGGTCAAATGGCCCTTCCACAGGGGTCATCGGAGAACATAGATATTTTACATTATGATTCATAGCAGTAGCAAAATTAGTGATGAAGTAACAATGAAAATAACTATGGTTGGGGTCACCACAGCATGAGGAGCTGGACTAAAGGGTCACAGCATTAGGAAGGCAGAGAACCACTACAAGGAGGTCTTGGTTGCACTGATCTAAGTTTTAAAATAAATTAAATTCAGAAACACAAGTTTGGGAGATGAGGCCAAAAGTCCAGAAGTTCAAGGTCCTCTTGTCTTAATATAAACACATAGAAATCCCACAAGCTTTGGAAACAAGATTAAGTTCTTAAAGAAATTTTAGGTGAGATTCTGCATGAAGCATAAATTTCAGTGGTTCCGATTTTGTACACTTTAAAACTCTAAGAAGTTTAAAGCTTAGTAAAAAGGTCTTACAAGTCCACACCCACTTGTGGATTTCTGAGATTCCCAACATGCCTTTGAAAACTGTAATAGCGGAATTTGTAGAAAGGAAGGAAGTTATACACTTCCTCCAGGAGTCACTTTTAGTTTGCCTTTTTTTTTTTTTCTTTTTTTTTGCAATAAACTCTTACAAAATGCCATTTCATGTCCTTCATCCCATGGATTTACTGAAACTGAAATCAGAATCCTCCTGTAGTTTCAAATTCCCTTCTCTGCATGCCCCACCTTTAGCTTACTATGCAACATATTCCATCTTTTCCTGTGTTTCTAAGAGAAAAGAACCATAAGCCCAATATTTATTTATTCTCCACTCTCTAAAGTCGGGTAGTAAATCATAAAATGTGCTTGTGCTTCCGTGAGTAAGAATGGTGATGGAAAGATAAGGCAGAACTTGCTTGTAGGTTTTCCTTTCCTTCCAGGTTTTGGGTTTCAATATTTGCTAGCATAGGAGTAGATGGACAGGTGATGAACAGCCATGTCTCACTAACACCTGCCTTTGACTGTTTCTGTCAATCAACTGTCCCGTGAGCTCCCCACTGTGAAATGCATGCTCTTGGTAGGTAAGATGGAGGGGAAGGGAGGGGAGAGGGGAACACAGATGGGCATCCCTCTTGTTCTTTGATCTCAGCGTCTTCACACCAGGGTCCCGGGTGGGCCCACCTCAGGGTCTTCAGGGGTTAATGAAGACAAGTACGAGATGGAAGTGAGGAGGTGAATATAGAGGTAAAGTTTCCCCTTATTTTCTTCCCGTGACAAGTGACTGTACTAGGTAATGCTTAGCAATGACTTCTGTGCAGAGTGTTGCTAGATACGTCCTACTTGTATTAAATCATCAAGACTAAAACAGGCTTTTATAATTTTATAATTACCCCTGCCCCCTCCAAACAGCACTGACAGCAAAGAGAAGGGACTTGTCCACTGTTACAAAGAAGTCAATGGAGACCCCCAAAACCCCAGGGGATGGTAGGGAGCCCTGACCTCCCTGCTCACCTTTGATGTTGATCTGCACACCCTTGGACACCGTCAACCCTTTGTCATTGTGGGCCTCACAGCTGAAGACTGCTGTCTCCGTAAGACCTGGGAAGAAAGGACACTCATGGGAGTTGAAGCAGGGAAACAGGTTGTCCTGTGTTAGAAATCTGTGGCTTTGCCAGCTTTTATTTCTTGGTTCATAGCATCTAGCCTAAAATATAAAATTAATCTAAAAATCGTTCTGTCTATAGAAAAACAAACCTGGGAAGAAACTACAGGTACCCAGAGCAGGACAGCCCTGGGCCCCAGAAGCAGCTCCTTCCATCCATTCGGTCTCTGAATGGGGAAGTATGTCATTCAGACTTTTTTCTTTTCTTTAGTGGGGGAGAGGCTGAGACATGGTTTCTCTATGTAGTTCTGGCTATCCTGGAATCTGTAAACTAGCTTAAACTCACAGAGATCCACCTGCCTCTGTCTCCCAAGTACTGGGGTTAAAGGTGAGGGCCACCAGGTCCAGCCAGAGTTTAGTCACAAACACAGCAAACAGCACACAAGCACATGCACGCAATGATGAGGCTCATCAAAGAGACCCAGGAACCAAGGGAAGCTTCCAATGGCCAAGGCTGGAAGTCAGAGCAAGAAACTAATGTGGCAGCAAACTATGACCAAGTTAGGCAATAAAGTTTCAAATTGTCTGTATTGATAAAAATGGCAGAATGAATAAGAGGAAGATAACAGGCAAGGTTTCCACAAAGTCAAGCTCCAATAGTCTAAGTAGATTCTCCTTCCTGAAGGAAGTAGGTAGAGTATGACTTGGGAAAGGTGAGAAAGAGGGCAGCCTCAGGATAAAGAAACTGACTACGCCCATCCCTGCCAGCCTGGTCAAAGGTCACGCCTGTAGTGACTGGTCATGTTGACAGAATGTGCCCCGGGATGCTGGAAATAGCAACTCTGCTTCTGTGACATTCCTCTTGAAACACAAAAGCTTCTTCTGTTCATATGAAAAATATCAGACAGGCCCGTGGGATGTTCTACAAAATACCTGACCAGCAATCCTCAAAGCCACCCAGGCCAAGGAAAGTTTAACCATGAGGTGCCTAATCAGATAGATACAGATGACTAAGTGGAGTATGACATTCTAGAAGGGATTCTGGGACAAAAAAAAAAGAGACAGGTGCTAACATCTAAGAAAATCTGAATGTTAGCTGATAAAAATGTATCAGAATTGGGACATCAGTGATAATCAATGTATCACACTAATGTAAGATGTTAATAATGGGGGGTATGTACAAATGGGGTGCATTGAAATTCTTTCTTCTATCGTAACAGTTTTCTGTAATTTCTTTTACTGTGTATAATATATGTGTACAAGCGTGTGTCATGGTACACCTGTACAGGGTGTGGGAACAACTGTTAGCAATTGATTCACTTCTCCTACATTGTTGAAACAGTGTTTCCTTGTTTCTGCCACTACGCAGTCCCCTCCTGGCTCATTCAACTCAGGCAATTCTCTATCTTTGTGTCTCATCTCACCCTAGGAGGCTTGGGATTACATATTCGTGCCTTGCTGTTGAATCCAGTCTTTTCTGGGGGTTCTGGGAGTGGGGAACTCAGGGGAACCTACTGACCACCCCCACCAGTGCTATACTATACTATAAAATCTAAAACTGTTTTAAAATTTAAAAGTTTTTTAAAAACAAACCTATATGCACTATGTAGTTGGTCTGCAAACTTCTATATTTCTAGAGACAAAAGCAGTATTATAATCTGAAGATAATACATTTTTTAAAAAAAAATAGGCCACAACTTGCTCTTGCCTAAACAGCTTATTTTGGATGCTGGAGGGATGTCTCAGTAGTTAGAGCATATTACTCTTACAGAGGACCAGGTTTGTTTCCCAGCACCCATAGTTCTCAATTGCCTGCAACCTCAGCTCTAGAGGACCTTATAGCTTCTTTGGGCACTGGGCTCACTTGCACTCACAAGCATATATACCCACATATAGACATACATAATAAAAGCAAACAAACTTATTTAGTTCTTCTTCGATCTACTGCATAGGGAATTTTCCATTCTGATATTTGAAAATTAGAAATATAGACAGAAAAAAACTGTCTATAGGAGAGGCAGTAGTCATTAAGCCTAGAAATGGGTTCAATACTGATCCCCATGTGGCCAGTACTGTGCCAGGGCTATAGACACATGGTCACTGTGAGGCAGAGGATTATGTCTGGAGAAGTTATAATGGGGAACAAAAAGAGTAACCCTGATCCCCCATTCCTACCCCCCCCCCCCCCACACACACACAGAGTTCAGGTAAATTCCTGTTTCTTTCCACTCTGATGGAATGCTCTCCCTGGTGTCTGACTAGGCATGGTCCCTCAAGGGAAAAATCAGCACTACATTTCTGTCCTATGACTCTCAGGGTGACTTTTCCTTTCTTTGTAAAAATGACACACTGTGAATGTGACAGATACTTAACAGTATTTTATTTTTCTGAGGCAATATTTCCCTCACAATGGAGGGGAATCCTAAAGTGAATTGCTTAATTACATTTTCCTGACAATCTACAGCATCCAGTACAGTGGCTTTGGTCAAGAGCCATGTCTTTGCATATTTGATATATATCATATCACGATATACTTCCTCTCAGGTCAATGATAAAACTGCTCACTTGTTGAAGCAAATAATTAGTTCTCTGAGAATGAATACTTTATCTCACACCCCTTATCTTCTGTTTTCTTCCTTCTAATTTTGTAAAGTATCTATAGCCTCTCAGAAATTCTGATGTCTACAATGAAAATTTTTTTCATGATTTAAGCAGTTCAATAAAATGCAATTGTAGAAACCGTGGAAACTGGTTAGAATCTAGAAACTTTGAGCATACCTAACCCCCAAACCCTCCTGCAATATTTTGATAGCATCATCATCCACTGAAATCATTCTTTCTCTAAGAGTTGACATTTTTCCAATTAGATTTTCTACTTCCCCAGGAAGCCTATTTTAATAGCATCCATGTTTGCGCTTGAAAAATCTTTGAATAATAACCTTATGATTTTCTTTCTTTTGTATTGGTTATACTTATAGTAATTATCAAGAAATAATTAATTAGTATGAATATGACACCCAAGACTTCATGCAAGATTGACAAACTCCGTTTTTCCACCCAGAAATGTATTTTACAGGTCAAAGTGGAATTCTTTGTGCAGCCTAGAAAGTCCTTAACTCTGAGACAAAGTACCATAGTACTGTTCTCAGAGTCCGGTCCACAAAACCCTACAGATCCCAGGGACACTTGTCCCCAAAAGTTAGCTTACACTCATGATAAGTGTTATTTTCCTTTTCATGCTCATTATCTCATGACTGTATGAAGGAATTTTCCAGAGGTTGATGTCATGTGATGATGTCACAGTTACTGGTCAGAGGAACATGGGCTTTTATATCCTTGTCTGAATTTTTTTTTTCCCGTTTTACTTTCTAGTTCAGCAACCAGAAAGGCATAACTAATATAAAAATTGTCTTAAGACTTAGAGACCCTGATACCAAATCCTTTGAAAGCTGATGTCCTGCTGAGATTTTAGGAGAGGGGGAAGCACCTACTTCTGGAAAAGGAAGAAATCAGAGGCAAACAGCAGGTGGCAAAAACCAGAACAACAAATAAGCAAGCAGAAGCCCTTGGGTGGCTTTGGTTAGGCTTTGACTCTGGGAAGGAGAATGTTCACAGGATGAGGAGCAAGACAGGGCCATTCTCTGTGTCCCGGCCAGGCCTCTGGCTGTCAGGCTTCAGCAGCCCTCTTACCCTCCTAATCTCTCCATCTTTCCAGCTTCCAAGAGCTTGCAACACTCAGCTTTTATTTAGAGAAATTAAGTTGGGGCTCCATCACAAAACACAGGGATCCTGTTTTAATTCGTTCATGAATTCATTTGTCTTAGGCCCAGTAGATGTTTTCAGGGTAGTTCCTACCATTTGATTTCAGTTACTCTTAACAAAACGTTTGGGAAACAAACCTGGAGTGCGAACTATAAAAATCACATTCCCAGCTGAGGGAGAGTTGGCCCAATAGCAAAATAGGTTTATTTCACTGAAATCCAGGTTTTCATTGTCACTCCCTGAAGGAGAGTAACCGCTGCACTGTTCCCCTCCTCAAAAGTGGCCTGGAGCTTAAAGTGAAAGCTGGCTACCGTGGAACTTAATTTTAGATCAAGCAGGAAGTCATTTTTCCTCTTTGTACTTTTTTTTTCAAAGTGTACACAAGGTCAGAAAAACAGTTTATAGCTAATGTCTCAAGCACGAGACACCCACACCAAGCTGGAACTCCTAAAGATGGGTCCCAGCACTGTTCTGTATGGACAGGTGGTTGATGCCCACAAGCCAAACTGATGCAAATGGAAGCAGAAACCCATCCAAACAAAGGCGACTTTCTCCATAACTAGATAGGCACTTACAGCTCCCTGGGTAACCCACCTTCACCCCACAAGGTATTCCATCCTCCTAATGCCAGGGACAAGAACCAGGGCCTCACTCACTCTAGGCAAGTGCTCTCCCACAGCCTCACCTTGTGTAACCCTTTCTCTTAAGTTCTTTGTTGTTTGGGGCACTAACTTCCCAAGTAGTCTTACACAGACTAGCTATGCAGAGTGACCAGTAGGAAAAACTCCTACTCTCTTGTTCGGTTACCTCTGTGGATGAACAGTAGCCACAGGCTGAAATAAACCTGGATGTTTTATAGCCCAACCCCTAGTGCCTTTCCTGGGAGAGTCTCAGGTCTCTGCCTTCCCTCCCCCAGATCTGAGTGGAGGGTCCCAGGCCCAGTGCCTGATACCTCTGGCCCTGGGTTCTGGTGCATCTCCTCCCCGGGCCCCAGGATGTCAGTCTATGCCTTTTATACCCCCCTCCCATCACTCCGTTTGAGACATGGCAGTCTGTGACCCAGACCTGAGATATTTTAAGGAACTTTGAGGAACAAGATGTTCCCTTTAGGGCAGGGCAATTGCAGTTGCTGAAGAAGCGACTTCCCGGGCCGTCTCTGAGCTCTGGATTAAGCAACCAGAAGCTTAATGAAATAAACAATCCTCTTCTTCATCTTTTTTTCTCCCCCTGTCTATCTTCCTACTGGAGAAGGCAACACACAGAACACATTGCATGAATAAAATGGCTTATTACTTTAGAACTTAGTCTGGCTTGGTTTCATTCACAAATACTGAGTATTTACTATATACCAGACACCCCCTCCCTCCAGCCTGGGATATCTTTAAGAGTAAAAACAAAGATTCCTCTTAGAGTTCACATTCCTCCAGAGCAAAATGAAGCATATCACCTGATGAAGAAGTTGAATGCTATGTCAGAAGGTGGCAGGTATCAGGGACACCAAGGACTGGAAGGTGAAGGAGGGGTTCAGGTGACTCTTTGAGAGATGGCCTCAGGGGAAATACCTAGGGTGAAGGAATGGATCTGGCAGTTATTGGTCAGCTGGAAAATCCCCTGATGTGGGAATGTCTTTCTGTATGCTGTGAATATCGATCTTTAAATAAAGGAACTGTTTTGGCCCATGACAGGCACCATAGAAAAAGCAGGAGGGGAAATCAGAGCATAGGTAGGAGAAGGGTGGAGTCAGAGAGACTGAGCTAGCCACCAAAGAAGAAGCATGTAAGGAACACAGGTGAGCCACGGGCCACATGGCAGACAGATTAATGGCAATGGGTTGAGTTAAGATGAAAGAGCAAGCTAGCAATGTGCCTGAGCCATAGACCAAACAGCATGAAGTTAATATAAGTGTCTGAATCATTTCTGGGGACCTGATCAGTGGCGGGTGGCTAAGGGGTCTGGCGCTGCAAGTCTGTGTGACTGAACTTCTGGCCACCCCGGACCAAGAAACCTCACTATAACAATCCTCTCACCAATAAACAAGAGAGAGGCCTTTATCAGAGACAGCCCTGCTGTGGAGAAGCAAGTGAATCTCCAGCCTGGTTTATAGAGTTCCACAACAGCCAAGAATACACATAGAAAAATCCTGTCTCTTAAAACAAACAAACATACCAGAGAGGCATGGAAAGCCCACCGTATGTGTCTGTGTGAGCGTGTCACTGTGCCCACGGAGTCTAGAAGATGGCATTGAGTCTCGTGGACTTCAGGAGTTAAAAGGTGGTTGTGAGCTACCTGATACTAGTGCTGGGAACCAAACTCCAGTCCTCTGCAAAAGCAACAAGTATGCTCAACCGCCAAACCATCTCTTCAGTACAGGGGATCCAACACCTTCTTTTGGCCACCACGGGTACTGCACTCACATATACAACCCCATATACTCATAAACAAAAATCAAATTAAATTTGAAAAGTTGTGTAAGATGTCCTGGGACACGTGACAAGATGACATCAAATCTATATGCGAATGCAAGAGGCCATCATTCAATGACCTGCAGTGCATTCCACCATAAACATTATTCTGAGTCACCCAACACAAAAGACATTTATTTGTTATTTCTGGTGCTAAGGATTTTGTTTTCTGATTTTGAGACAGGGTCTCAGTAGCTCAGGATGGCCTTGAACTACCATGTAGCTGATGATGACTTTAAATGGCTGATCCCCCTGCCCTACATCACAAAGACTAGCACCTTTGGGGGGGGGGTAGCACCTCCATCTGTTTTATTCTCTGCTGAATATCAACCTAGGGCCCCTGCATGCCAGACCAGCCCTCCATGCACTGAGCTACACCCTCAGCCTGGTGCCAGGCATTTTCTTCGTTTTACAGTGTGAAAGAAGAAACCAAGCCTTATGTGTGGTAGGCAAACTCTTCTACTACTGAATCTCACAAAATACTTCTTTAAAAGGGAATAAAATTCAGATAGAAATAATTTTAGATTCACAACAAGTTGCAAAAATAGCGCCAAGTTCCTGTGCCCTCCCCCCCCTTCTCCCTGATAAAGATTGTATTTAATCATAACACCAGGATGAAAACGGAGAAGTGACTTGGGTACAATGCTAGTCACTAAAATTCAACCTTACTCTGATTTTACCAGTTTTTCCCCCCTCTGGATATTGTGATCCTACGAAATTTTAATCACAGGTACAGATCTGTGCCTACAAAATAACAATTTTGAAATTGAAAAAGGACCCCCGCCGCCATGGGAACAACATAGCCTAAGAGAACTGATGACCAGATCCAATCTGTTCTCTACCGTGGTGATTTTGCACTTGGAGAAGGTGATTTCGGCGGAATCAGATCCTGTGTAACCTTTGAGGCTGGCTTTCTCCTCACAGAACAATTGGCCTCAGACAAATGCCTTTTCTCCTGTGTCTTGAGGGCAGTTTTTTTTTGTTTTTTTTTTTGTTTTTTTTTTTTTTACAGTACCAAGTTGGGTGGGGAGGGATTGTGTCAGGAGAAAAGTGCCAAGAGTGGTGACATATTCCTGTAACTCTTCTACAGAGATGAGAGCAGCCCGGAGGGAGATCTCCTCAGAGCAGTCCAAATGCCACTTCCCTATTGATGCCCTCTTAGTAAAACAATGGAAAAAGTTTATGTCCAAAGACAGGATCTCATGTAATCCCACTCACCACACGGTCAAGAATGACCTTTATGACCTCCCTACTTCCCACCTCCTAAGTGCTGGGGTTGCATGTATGTACCAGCATGTCTGATTTAGATGCTTCTGGGGATCCACTACAGGGCTTTATGTACAGTAGGCAGGCATTTTACCAACTGAACTACATCTCCAGCCTTTGAGGTTAAATACTCATTTGTTCAATAGTTCACTCATCTGTTCACTGAGGAGGTAGGGCTACACTAGCTAATGATTCTCACATAACTGTTACATGAATAAAAGCCTCTCTTGGAAACCTAGTGAGTAGATGGTTGTGGTTGAATGGGAAGCAAACGCACAAAAGTCAGAGGGGCTGTGAGTACACAGATAAGGGCAGAGTGGCCAGGCAGGCATTCAGAGGGAAGCAGAGAACTGGAGGTCACATGATGAATGGGAGTTTACCAGAGAGACCAGAAGTGGCTGGTATAGAATGGCCAGGGTGGGAAGCCAGGCAAGATGGCGCATTGCATTCATGGACCTGCCAGAGGCTGATGAGATCCTATGAGTAGGTGGCACCACTTCAGGAGATGGGAGGGGAGGGGACAAAGCTAAAGTGCTGAGGGACATGTGACATCATCAGTAAAATGATAGACTTCAACCCGCTTGGGCCGCTCCAGGAGGGTCCTGCCTGGAGTGAGAAGTTCTGCATTTGAGGAGAAGCTGACAGAGAATGACTCATTGTGTAGGTGGCAGACTGGGGTGGGGACTGCAGAGGACAGAGGGACAGTGTCACAATGAGGATGCACTGCTGGCAAGGAACCAGGAAAATATGAATTAAGGGCATCACTGTGGAAAGCAGCAGGAAAGGGGACTCAGCCAGCATTTGAGAACAATATACAGAACTTGATGACGGATTGCGGGACAAGAAGAGAAAATAATTTGGGTAGATTTCAGGCTTCTGACTGGACCATTACTACCTCAAGAGGCCTTCACTGTTGGGCATCAGCTATGCCATCTCCACTATCAAAGCTTATCAAAAATATTGTAGGAGGGGCCAGAGAGATGGTCCAGTGTTTAAGACTACTTGTGGCTCTTGCAGAGGATCCAGACTCAGTTCCCAGCATCCACATGGTGGCTTACAACTATCTGTAACTCCAGTTCCAGGGAATCAGATCCCTTCTATGACTTCCATGGGCACTAGGTACACACATGGGACACACAGTGTGTGTGTGTGTGTGTGTGTGTGTGTGTGTGTGTGTGTGTGTGTGTGTGTGGTATGTGTATGCAACATACGCATGCACATAAAATAAATGAAATGAGTCTTAAAGATATTATAAGATTCTGAGATGGCAAGGCACCGGATATTGCCCTCTCCTACATACGGAAGAAGCAAGGCAGCAAGTAGATGGCTGTATTTTTAAGGTAATTTTAAGTTAGTCAAATTAACTTAAATGCAAATCTGACATGTTATTTTGATATAATCAATATGAATCCTAGATAACCTGAAAAGCAAGGGTTTGGAGTACTGTTCAGTGATAAAAGTATATGGTTAGCATGTAGAAGAGTTCAGTGGCTAGGAAGGACCAAGCCCCCTCAGAACAATTCTTTCTCACCAAAAAGAAAAGCAAAAGAGAGAAAAATCAGAGCCCATTCTTTCAACCTTTCACAACCAGGAGACTTTCTTGAGCAATGTAGCACACTGTAGTCACTTAGAAACTAAGTGGAAAATCCCGGCTCAGCAGCTTAAATAAAAGCCCTTCATTTACAGACACACTGGTCTTTGCTCGGAAATTGTAGAAGAACTGGTCTGGTGATATACTGTATATTTAATAAAAACAGTCTGAAATATCAGAGGGCAGATCCACTCGCAGAGCCAAGTCCTGAAAGTTAGAGAGTGGTGACCCACACCTTTAATCCCATCCCACAGAAAGCAGAGATCCATCTGGATGTCTGTGAGTTGAGGACCTAACAGAGCCAGGTGGCAGCACACACCTGTAATCCCAGAGCGTGGGATCCCACACTTCTGCTCTCAGTACTTGGGAAACACACATCTTCAATCCTAGCACCAGGAAAATTGAACCAGGAAGTGAAATAGCTGGACAGGGAAAGGAAGATAAGGCTGGAGGAAATGAGACTTTCCCCCTTGGCCAGCCATGTCCCTTTTCAGCTGAAGATGGAGAGATTTGCAGTCTGAGGATTCATGGAGACAGCCCTGAGGAGCTGGCTGGGTGAGAAGTGGCTGTGGTTTGTTTCTCTATCTCTCTGATATTTCAGTTTTTTCTCCAATATCTGGCTCTAGGTTTTTATTAATAATGCCAAATGGAGTTTGTGTGATAAGCTAGTGAAATCCATGTTGTATCTACAAAATGCTAGAGAGACTTCCCATTGTCATTGGCTTCCTAGTCGCTGATGGAAGATAGAGTTATCAGATATTTATACTTTTGAAGGCACCCTCCTGTAACACGGCACTAGACACTCCCCTGTCTGTCATTTCTGAACTCTGAAGATACAACCAAAAATATTCCAGTTTCTATTCCCTGAGACTCTCACAGCCAAAGGAGTAAATCAGATAAAGTACCTATATACATACAGTTTATAGATAGTATGGTCCCAGATGTCCACTGTAGGCCTGAAATCTTAGTGTGCAACTCTAGAAATACATGACATTCCCATACATCGATGCCTCTGACAAATTTTAATTTATAAACTCGGCACACAAAAGATTAACAATGTGAGCTACTAATAAAATGGAACAATCCTCCAAAATATACTGTAATAAAAAATAGGTGACTATATTCTTTCTCTAATTTATGGAATTTTCTTTCGAATAGAATTCTTGGACTACAGGAGGTAAAATTTCATATGAGGGGGACTACTGTATTATGAGAGGTGAGAGACTGGTCAAGGAAAGAGGGTAGACAGCTCAGTACCAAAGGGAGCAGAAGCATGAAGACTTGGTTTAATCCCCAGCACCCAGTTAAAGAAAGAAAGCCGGAAGAGGTGGTGTGTAATTGGAGTCTCAGTGCCAGCAGAGAGACAGGAGGTACCTGGGCTTGCTGACTAGCCAGTCCAGACAAATCTGCAAACATCAGGTTCAGTGACAGATCTTCTCAAAAAGAAAGATGGAGAGTGATTGAGAAAGTCACCTGATATCAACCTGTGCCCTTTACATGCATGCTCCAATATATGCAAACACACAAAAGCAAAAATTGGGAACAAATAAACTCTTTTAATGTTGCATACACATCATGGGGCATGTGTCTTTGTGCTTTACCAGAAAGGCCAGAAATTAGCAAGGTCTTTTTGGATAGAGATTAGAACTTTCAAAGTTTAAAGTATGTCCATGTTTTCCTTCTATCCCCCTTTTAGCTATTAAATAAAGATGATTTAACACACACATAAAGGCAGTATAATGGGGCTGACAAGATGGTGTAGTGGGTAAATCACTTTCTGAGTGAGCTTGATTCAATCCCTGGAACCTATGCAGAGGTGGAAGGGAAGAACTACTTTCACAAAATTGCCTCTCATCTCCACATACTGTTGTACATGAAAGCCCCCCCACAACCACAATAATAATAATAATAATAATAATAATAATAATAATAATAATAATAAAGTATGTTACTAAAGCTATTCCACAATGCACGCACGCATACACACACACACACACACACACACACACACACGTACACACACATATATATCTCAAAACAAGACATTCTACATTATAAATGCATAAAATAGTTTCACCAACTAAAATATAAAATGTTGCTGGGCATGGAGGCACACACCTTTAATCCCAGGACTTGGGAGGCAGAGGCAGATAGATCTCTGAGTTCGAGGCCAGAGTGAGTTCCAGGACAGTGGGGCTACACAGAGAAACCCTGTCTCAAAGAACAAAAAAACTAAAATAAAATGTTGAGATTAGTCAGTGAGATAGCTTGGCAGGTCTGCACCTGCTGCTAAGCCTAATGACCTGAATTCAGTCCTTAAAATTTACATGGTGGAAAGAGAAAACACACACAGACACACACACACAAGTTGTCCTCTGACCTCTACATGTACACACACAAGCTTCCCACAAACAAATGCAAAGAACTTTAAATAAAATATATAATATCACTGTTTTACAAAATTAATCTTAGTATTTCTGGGTGTGGTGGCCAGGCTTGTAATCCCAGCACTTGCTATGTAAATGCAGGCGGATAATCTGGAAATCAGGAACAGCCTGGGCTATACAGCAAGTTTGAGGTCACCCTGGGTTACAGGAAGCTGTATTTCAAAATAGTAACAAAGTAATGTTCTTCAGGGGACTTTGGAGCAATTACCCCACAGAGGGGGGATTACTTTAAAATGATTTTGAGCACACAAGTTCTTCAATTATCTAATCCTTGGAGAAACTCAAAGGAAGCTAAATGAAGGTAGAGACCCCTGTATCACCTGCAGACAGGGGTAACATAGGGGCTTCAGAAACAATGCCTGTGGCTGGAATCCACTCGCCTCTGTCTCAGCTAATGACATCATGCTTCGGATGGCATTACGTGATACACAGAAGTCCTGGCTCTCAGGGAACACGCTAAGAAAGGAGACTGGGAGTCAACAAATTAAGGCCCGATAAGGGCAATGAAGGATTCACACGTGATGTGCTGGGAGCCAAGCAGAGAGTGCAGAGAATCTCTTTAGAAGTGATACGTAAGCATGTCATAGGACAAAGGGCAGATGGGAAACACTATGAACAGAAGAAGGGTAGAGGTGTTGAGCAGGAAAAAATGTGATGTGTCTGAAGAAATGGAAGGGACTCTGAAAGGTGCTTAGTGAGCACAGACAGAGGATTGGGAGCGGGGTAGAGAACTGGGCAGGGGCCAGTGCATGCAGAACTGGTGGACAGGGCCAGAAAGGATTCTGGGTGATGGTCTAGACCAATGGGAGCCACTGATTGAGTTTCATCACATGGGTGACATGAACAGCTGTTGAGGACACTGGAAAGATGCAGCAACAGGACAGGAGCAGTGATTTTGACCTGATGGTGATGTGAACCTCAGTGCCTGAAGCAGAGATGGATAGAGACAGATTGTGTGGTTTTGGAGAGGCAGGATCCACAAAACTGCTGATGTTTTCAATATAAAAATGAGGAAAGAGAGAAGTGTTCTTTCTATGATATTACTTGGTAAGGGGACTCTGGGCAGAAGACTGAATGAAAGGAGTCAGAGTTGCATTTTAAAATGCCTGCACACTCAAAAAATAGAAAAGCCACAGATGCGGCTGGATGCAAGAGCTGGAAGCTCAGTAGAGAGGGTAGAGTCCAAGATGTAAAGTTTCAGGTCACCATCCTACAGATGGCATTGAAGCTGGCCAAGGAACTCAGCCAGGAGGGTGTGTCTTGGAGGGAAAACTGGGCCAGGACTGAGCTGGGCACCCGATGTTCAGAACTGGCCCAGCAACAAAGGAGACGCAATGAAAAGGGAAGAAAGCCAGGATCATGTGCTTTTTTCAAAAGTCTACCACTGAGATCTCAAGCCTAGAACTGCCGTGGGCATACAGCAGAGCCTCCTGGACATTTGCTGAATGCATGAGGAAAAGAAGGGAGGAGTGTGGCCACGCTGTCAGATGGAACTCAAAGAGGCAGTCAGGGGAGAAATAGAGGACCCATTGGCTTTAGCGGCACAGGAAGATTCGGTAGCATTGCTGACAGGAACCAGCCCAAGAGCAGGAACAAAGCCAAGACATTCTGGTTTGGATGGAGATCAAGATGGCCATGGAATGTCAATTCACCAGCAATCCCACAGTGACTCACAAACTTCCTGCCACAGTGCCCCGTGAGCAATACACTTCCTTGGCATCCAACCTCAATTAGGTCTTTACTTTAGTGCTTCCATAGGGCTAATTCCTGCCAGTCAGGCAAGGCCACAGTGCCACAGAGATGCGAGCAAGTCTCTGGATGTCTGAGCTGGATCTGGCCATGTAGGCAATTGTATATCCCAACTCCCTTCTAATATGCCTATTCCCCTATTGCTCCCACACCTGTTTCTTCCCTTCTTGATTGACCCCCGTTGAGTTGTAGCAAATATCAGCAAAGTTTTACCGCCTTCTGCCGTTGGGGGAAGAGGATGAATGAATGAATGAATGAATGAATGAATGAATGAATGAATGAATGAATGAATACATGCAGGCATACATGAGCATATTGCTCAGACTTACCAGGTACAGTTAGAACAGATGGGGACCTTTCTGGTATTTCATTAACACGGCTGCTATTTTGAACCCAGAAGATGTTGATGGGCTCAGGTGGGCCCACAGCCTGGCAGGTGAGGTTGAAGGCTGTGTTTCTGGTGACATTCATACTCTCGGGCTGCTTAATAAAATAAGGAAGTCCTGCAGAGAAAGATTTGAGCAGAGTAAGTCTTAACCAGGGATATAAAGAAATGTAAGTTAGTAGTTAGACATTACAAACTTATTATAGTCATATTAAATATGTTTTCAAGGTCAAACAGATATATTTTAGATATACAAGACTTCTTCAAACACTTCAGAAATCTACAGAATATGGTATTTAAGATTATTTTAATAACATAGATTCTTTTATTTTTATGATAATGAGATGTCTGCTCCTGATAGCACCAATCTACTTCTGAGAAGATGATAGGCACTGAAGAAACTCCATATGGAGCTGACCTTCTTTGTGGTAAAAGTTAGCCACTGGGCAAGAAAGTGCTCTTGCCTCAACTGGTAACAGTATACTGTCCAAAACAGACAAGCAGAACACACAAAAAGAACTGCCGAGCCTTGCCAGGACAAGGTAGGAAGGTCTTTAAGAATACCCTGCTTCACAGATATATCTGTAGATTCTCCAGTGCTGCAGAGGAACCTTGGGTGACTGTCCAGGCAGCCAGCTGCTTAATTTTTCACATTTTTTTTTTTTTTTTGGAAATTTCTTGCTTGTACTTCTTGTTTACTTAGTTAATATTATTTCCTTCTTGGGTCTCTGAGATAGTTGAAGATGAGATAGTTTTCTAGTGACAGTTTTAGAAAAGAGACTCACTTAGAAGTTAAACTTATAGTTGGAGAGACATTAAAAGATAGTTTTCAGTTAGTAATACTAGTTAGGTAGAAAGTGAATTAAGTACAATCCTTTGGACTCACCAAAATAGGATAAATAATGGAATATTTTCTTTGAATTTGTCAATTGTTCCTCACTGGACCTTACTGATGTAATTATTGTTTGTATATATTTAATAAGGTTATTACTTATTGTATATAATTTTTCTTATGTTAGTTAGAAACTTTTTTATTTTTGACACAAAGGTGATATGTGGTGATATATTTAATAGGGACCAGAGGTTTCCTTGGGTCTGACACAGCCAACTGTCACCTCCCTGTAGAGTCAGAAAGGACACAGAGGATCCCGTCACCAGTCTCCTCCAGCCAGCTTTCTAGGATACTTTTTCTAGGGACTGTGTGCAATGATTCATCTGCTTTGGCCAGAAGGGAATGCACAGCCAGTTTTTAAATCAGGTGTTGCTCAAGGGCCTGGCACTGGTTGGAAGGTTGGCAGTATTTCTCATCAACCGAGTGAGGCAGGAGAGATGGCCAGCAGTTAAGAGCACTTGCTGCCTTTCCAGAGGATCTAAGTTCATCCCAGGACCTACATCAGGCAGCTACCTGTAACTGCCGCACAAGAGGATACAATGTCCTCTTCTGGTCCCCAAGACCCACTCCACTCCACATACAAACAGCATGCATTTACATAAACACACACATAATAAAAAATATAAAAAATACCAAACTGAAAACAAAGCTATATAATAGGTCTGCCCAAGTTTTGAGGGAATTCTATGGTGTGTGTGACTTTCAGATGGGTGAAGATGGATTTTAAAACCTGTGCACTTGAGACTAGGTTTTCAGTGTAAGGCATGTACTCAGAATGCATAAGGTCCTGGATTCAATACTGTATGTACTGTGAGTGAGCGCACACACACACACACACACACACACACACACACACGCACACACATACACACGCACACACACACCATTTCACTGAACAGTTTATAAGAGGCATCCATTTGAAGACATAATGGGCATAGTTCTACTAAAACTCCAAAATCTAGCCCACAAAGGAGCCTGGAAATTTTCAGAGAAAGCCAGTGATTACTGGTTTGGATCATATACCCACAGTTTTAGCAGGGCAAGCTGGCTCGCCTTACACTTAAATCACGGGTTTATAAACTCATCTCTCACAAATCTGGTTCTAAATGGAATAATAGAATTCTTTTTCCCATTTCAAAGCTTTCAAGATTTAGACTTTTGCCAGTTTGTGCATTTTCCCTGGAATCCTGACAAGTAAATTGTCTTCTAAATATTGTATTTTACAAAATTAATTCCAAATGGAAGAGATGCTCGAACAACCCAGTCACCAGCTGTCTATCTAGCCCGGGAGGCAAAGGTCCCTAGGAGATTTGTCTGAGGGCCTTTTCCTTGACTCTTTTCCACACTTGCCCATCCACACAGTCTCTCTTTTGTCCCTTCTCCTCTCCTCTCAAGCTTTCTGCCATGCAGTTGTCAAGGGCTTCTTGGAAAGCGCACCTCAGGTGGAACACATGCTCAGCATGTACACACACACACACACACACACACACACACACACACACACACACACACGAGAGAGAGAGAGAGAGAGAGAGAGAGAGAGAGAGAGAGACAGAGACAGAGACAGAGACAGAGAGACAGAGAGAAAGAGACAGATATAGACACAGAAACACAGACACAGAGAAAGAGAGAGAGAAAAAGACACTACACACAGAGAGGCCGATAGAGAGAGAGAGAGACAGGAGACAGGAGACAGAGAGAGACAGAGAACTGAATCAGTTACATTGTTACCTAAAGTTTCGAAAAGAGAATTGTCTTGTAAAATCCCAACACTGATGGATCTATAAAGTTTACAGAGTTACAAACAGGCAGGCTACACCCTGCAAGTCACACCGGAAACACTTAAATGCAGGCTTTAAACAGCACCTGGGCAGTGGAGTAGTCTGGCATTGGGCTCACCTTGAACTTCAACGTATATAGGATCAGATACAATCTCTTTGTCATTCACCTTCATCTTACAGATATACGACCCGTTGTCTGAGCGCTGCACACTGGTTATGCTTCAAAGAAAAACACAAAAGGAGATGAGTCCTGTTACAGAAACAGAAAATCCTGCAGTACACTTATGTGATAAGACAGTTAATGTGTCAACATGGCTAGGCCATGGTGCTTGGTTGTCTAGATGCTGCTGTAAGGATGTTTTTCAAATGCCATGAACATTTAACTTGGTAACCTTTGAGTAAAACAGATTATCCATCTCCACATGCAGTTGCAGACTGAGGTACCCTGAGGAAGCTCAGCATCAGTTTGCCATGGGTCTCTCTAACCAATATTCTGCTAGTTTTAAATTTGTACTTCTTACAGTGTGAATTCATTGACACTCATCATGCTCTCTCTCTCTCTCTCTCTCTCTCTCTCTCTCTCTCTCTCACTCTCTCTCTCTCTTTCTCTCTCTCTCTCACTTTCTCTCTCTCTTTCTCTCTCTCTCTCACTTTCTCTCTCTCTCTCTTTCTCTCTCTCTCTCACTTTCTCTCTCTCTCTCTCTCTCTCTCACACACACACACACACACACACATACACACACACACACACAGGCAGTCATGCATTCCACTTGCCTTACCTTCATATCTCTTTGAATACCTACTAACACACACACTGTCAGGTGTCTTGCTTTCCTTGGTGGGTTCTAAACCAGAGCTTTGGTATTTCTCGTTCAAGACATTTTTAAAATCCGAGAAGTTTTTGGTAGTCACAATGAACAAGGGGTCCCATAGATTTCAGAGTCCTGGGCAGTTCTATATCCCAAGTCCTGATTCCAGCACGCGTGAGTGCATGTATATATATTGTGTACTTACATGTGTACAGATGCCTACAGGGCCCAAAAGAGGGCATTCGTTTTCCTGGAGCTGGAGCTGGAATTACAGTTTGCCTAACGTGAGTGTTGGGAACAAACTCAGTGCTCTTAATCACTGAGCCACCTCTCCCACCTCAGTCCTCATCTGGAAAGTCAGTCACTGACACCGTCACTGCATTTGCCTCCTGCACATGTTTCATGCTCAGGTGAGGGACGGGGTAAGGGACACGTGACTAGCTCCTTTTTTTTTTTCATCTCCTGGGATGGTCAGGCCAGCACTGGTACATAGAATGTCTTCTTAGTTTGTTATTAGTATCTTAGTTTTGCTTCTGTTCCAGCTGGAACAATTAGAAAATATCTGGCACGATGCTCCATGCCTGTGATCCCAGCACTCAGAAGGCTGAGGCAGGAGAATGATGAGTTTGAGGTCAGCATGGGCTGCACTTCAAGAGCTTGTCACAAAACAACAAAAAAAAGCAGCTTTAGCTACTACTGCCTTCTTTTTACATTTGCAATATTTTTATAAATAGAAACATACAACGTACATAAAAGCCTCACCCGGGGCAGGTAAAATGGCTCAGAGTATAAAAAAGCTTGCTGTCAAGCTTGAGGACCCGAGTTCAATCCCTAGGACTGTAATTTGGAAAGAGAAAACTGATTCCTGCAAAGTCTCTTTGAAGTAGCTTGCAAACTAATATTCAAACTATATTCAAAAACCAAAGTTAAAGGCTTCACCAAGACCAGGAAGCCACCAGAGGAGGAGGGGCCCCATGACACACACTTGGACTGTAGAAATCAGACTGTGCAAAATGTCCTGGACTACCCTGACTGAGCAGGTCAGGAAAATCTAGCCCACAAATAAAAAAGGGACACTCCAAATACAAGATATGACCCCAACTTCACCTTCAGCCACTCACATTAGGAAGGAGTTAGCAATCTGTTCCTGGACGGTGTCTAGAGCATTTAGCCGTTACTGTAAGATCTAACCTAGACACCCATATCAATCTCCCCAGGAAAGGCAGGTTGTGGGGTGGGGCCAGGAGAAGCTTGGCTATTTCCAGCTCCCCCCCCCCCACTAAATAAGGATGCTGGGGCTCTGTGGAAGTAGCATCAGAAAGACTGAATTCAAAATAACAAGCCTAGGGGACTGGGCAGCTAAAGGGAGTTGGGGAAAAGAGAAGAGGGGAGAATTTAACCGTCCCAGATGGGGAGAAGAGCCACACCTGGGGGCTTCTGCTGGAGATAATGTGTCTCACAAAGGTTCCAGAGGGAAGGGTGAAGTCACCTACGGTGACCTGGGTGCCCACCTCACTGAGCAAGAACAACTAGGAAATATGTTCAAAGACTTTAAAGCTACAGGAAATTATTTTCTTTTTCGGTTCTCTATCTAAACAAAGCATCTCAAGGTCAGGGTCGAGAAAAGGTCTTTTTAGGCACGGAGTCTCAGAGGTTAATAGGGGAAGGGCTGCATGGCAAAGTGAGGAAGGGAAACCCATGTGAGAGAGAGATCCGTTCCTCAGAACGCCAGTGAAGGCAGGAGGTGATGCGGGAAGACGCAGACCTGGAGGGTAACCTGTCCAGACTAAGGCGGGAGCCAGGACAGGAATCTTGGAGGTGGAGGACGCAGTCCTAACAGTTTCATTACCAGGAGAGGAAGGAAGACATAGCTTTATTTCAGAGTTGAAGGAAGAATGAATAGTTAAAAATTTGAAAACTAAGCAAGCTAGCAAGGAAAAAAAATATGGAAAATAAAAAAAGTAGAATACACTGACAGCTCGGCTCCCCATGAGGAGAGACTGGGGGCCAGGATGAAGGGGAAATGCTTTAAACAGTTGACATGCCTCGCTTCAATTTTTTCCTTCCATTTTTATGTATTTATTTTGTATCCAGGTATATATGTGGTGTGTGTGTGTGTGTGTGTGTGTGTGTGTGTGTGTGTCACAGTGCATCAGTGGGAGCCTGAGGACATCTTTGGGGAGCTGGTTCTCTCCTTAAAACATGTGGGTTCCTGGGATTGTACTCTCGTCATCAGACTTGGTGGCAATACCGTTCCCCACTGAGCCATCTCTACCCTACTTTTTCCCCTGTAGTAAATTTAATAAGGTCATTTGAAATATCTTTATTTAATGCTTGGTCAGATGATCAGCCAACTATAAAACATTTCATACATGCTAATGAATAGATGTAAAATTGTGTGTAACTTACTATAGTATATATGTGGCTTTACTAGTCATTAATTTTTTCTCCGTTATGGCTTGGTATATTTGCTATTGAGATCTATTTAGGACATATTTTGTTAATCTTATTCCTCAATATGTTTGTGGGTGTTATTTTTATATAAGATATTTTAATCTTATAATTGTTTGTGGCTGCATTAAAAAGAATGATATGAGCTGGTCAGATGTAGCCCTGTTATAGGACACTAGCACAGTGAAACCCCAGACTCTGGGTTCTAGCTCTAGTATGGCCTCCCACCCAAGGTATGAAAATCCCATCAGCTTTTAAAAATAGAAACATCTGGAACAAGGAGGCAGAATGAAATGATACAGACTGAACCATAGTGTCTAGACAGGAACCACCTGGCCACAGATGCAGGGCTGGCACTGGGGAAGCCCAGGCCCCAGGCAGTGGTGGCTGGGCTGGCCCTAGGATACTCTCCAAGCATCCAGCATCTCTATCCCTCAGCGTACCAATGCTAGGCTGGCATGCAGGGAAATGTCTCACAAGTAGCAGTTAAAGTCTCAAGTCTTCTTCAAAGAAATACAAAGAAGCAGAGGTACTATATAATTCTGCATAAATGAGATGCTTGGAGCGGTCAGCCTTTTAGACAGAGAAGGTAGAATACCCATTACTATTGGGGTGAGGCGTGGACCATGGCGCAGGTAAAGAGGGTCACATGGTCATGTGAATGTGCTTACTGTCATCACTCTTCACACTTGCAAAGGGCTTAAGTGGTGACTTATTTTATATGCAGTTCCCCAACAACAAAAGAAGAAAATACAATTAATAAGCGCAAAGAGCTACTGACAAGCTTCTTGCTTTTCCCTGGTGCTGAGAGGCTGTACTGGATAGCCAAGCAAAAGAGACTCTGAGAGAAGAGTTTTGTGACCCTCTGGTCCTGTGGTTAATGATAACTTTGCCCGAGGTAGTTCGGCTAACGGAACACTGCGATCTTCTGTTTCCTTTCCCTTTCCTTCCTTTGACAAAGCTTTACTATGTAGCCCTGGGCAGACCTCCAATTAACTGGAGAGCCTCTTGCTTCAGCCGCTAGACTGCCGAGATTACAGCCACGCTCTTACCAGACCACCGTCCCTTGATTCCTCTTTCTTTTTAAAGTATTATGGCCATCATCATCATCGTTATGTGTACAGATGTTTCGCCAGCATGTACGTCTGTGTATCCAATGTGTATGCCTGGTGTCCATAGAGGCCAGTCCCCATCCCTTGTAACAGGTGGTTGTGAGATCACCATGTAAATGCTAGGAACTGAACCTCAGTCAAGTAAAGAGCCTGTGATCTTAACCATTTCTCCTGTCCCTTGGTCCCATTTTAATTGCCACCAAGAGTAGTGAGATAAAGAAGTGACAACAGAAACTGAGGCCAGGAAAGACCAGGTGCAGGTAAGTTTGGCTCACAGAGTCTCTGAGCCCCAAATACAGCAGGAACCTGTTCAGAGATGGAGGCCTGAATCTCAGTAAGTAGATTAGGCTGGGTGGCTAGCAAGTTCCAGGGATCTGCCTACTTCTGCCTCCCTAACACTGAAACTTCAAGAACATGCCAACACACTCAGAAATGTGTGTCCTGGGGATTAAACTCAGGTCCTTAAGCTAAGTACTTTACCTACTGAGCCATCTCCCAGGCCTAAACAACTAAAGTCATATCCTTAAGACTGGCATCACGTGGTCTAAGCCCATCCTCATGGAAAGAAAGCCAGGGAGCTGTGGCTACTGATCCATAGTCACACAGATGGCTGTAATACAGAATGTTTTCTCTTCAAGTAACATCTGACCTATGTGACCCTTCTGTTTCTTTAGACCATTAAACACCCCACTGTGTGCTTATTAAAAGTTTTCCTTTTCCCATTGTAAGTTTTGTTTTCTGTAAAACATCTGCTTTCTGTAGTGGATGCAAAAAAAAAGGGGGGGGGGTCCTATATTCTGTGTGGCCACCATATGAGAAAAACAGCTTGGTATACCTCGCCAGAATAGAATGAACCAAGAGAATCATAGAAATCTGTTATCTGCCCCAATGCAAAGCACAGAGAGTGGAAATATTGACAAACTAAATTCTGACTGGAGTCATCAGGTCAGTGGGAACTGTGGGGCGGCTTTCTGAAAAGGAAGCAAAAATGATTCACTTAAAGGCATGACACATATGGGACTGTGCCAAGTGTCAGGTCAGAGAAAGTTAAAAACATCAAAGATTAAAGAGGGCACCACTGCAGCATGCAGGGCTCAGGATCTTGCTCTGACTCTCAGAGGTTCACACCTCATTTGGAGCTTTTGGAAAGAACAGGCCAAGTCAGTTCTTTAATTGCAACTCCTCGGGTTAAAAGAAGGCAATTGGGATGTAGAATTCTAATTATTAGAGGTGGGATATGGGAACCAGAATTCAAAGGAATACACACCCAAATGTATGCCTGTGAAGCACCCAAGCTCCACAGTACAGTGGGATAACTGCCATGTACAACAGCCTGCTATATATTTTATATATATATATATATTTATACTCATTCCACCAATGCATCCTGTACATACCACAAGGACCTCATTAGTATGCGTGATTAATACAAAGACCAGGAAATAACTGAGGAGGTAGAAGAGAAAATCCCAGAGTCTGCAGCTTCGGAGATAGAAGAGTAGAGTATTTCAGATTTGTGTCCTGCTTTGACTGGCCACAGTCACCCCTAACTCATCAGCTTTACTTTTGCAAAAGGCAAGGAATATTGAACGTGTGGCTGACATCAGAAAGGCTTCCTCTAATGGCTGATGAGAGACCTACACCAAGCAGAGCTTGGGAGACCTCAAAGAAAAGGCAGAGAAAGGATTGTAGGAGCCAGAGGGAACGAGGATACCACAAGACCACGCCTTACAGAATCAACTAAGCAGGACTCATAGAGGCCAACAGAGACTGAATTGCAATCATGGAGCCTGCGCGGGTCTGTGCTAGGTCTTCTACATATGTGCTGTGGTTGTTTAGCCTGCGGTTTTTATGGGACTCCTAACAGTGGGAGAGGGGGTGTCTGCTCTTAGGACCCTTTTCCTCTACTGGCTTGCCTGGTTGAGCCTTGATATGAAGGTTTGTGACTAGCCTTATTGCATTTTGTTATGTCATGTTTGGTTGACATCCCTTCTTTTCTGAAGGGAAATGGAGGAGCAGTGGATCTTGGAGGGGGGGATTGATTTGGAAGAGTAGAGGGAAGAGAGGCTGTGTTATATTAAAAAAAGAATACCTTTTAAAAGAAAAAAAAAATAAAGCGTGGCAGCTTTTCTTCTGTGTCTCTGGGTCAAGCTGCATTGAAGGGCAGGAGACGGGGCCAGACAGAGGGCAGCTGCTGTGGCACTATGCTCTTGTACGCTAAATATTTGTCACGCCTATTGATTTAATAAAATGCTGACTGGTCAAGTAGCTAGACAGGAAGTAGAGGCAGAGCAACCAGGCCAGGAGAATTCTGGGAAGTAAAGAGCAGAACAGCAGAGGACAGAGAGACGCAGAGGAAGCGAGATAAGAATACCACTCTGAGAAAAGGTCCAAGCTACGTGGCTAAACAAAAATAGAAATATGAGTTGATTTAAAGTATAAGAGTTAGCAAGTAATAAGCCAGAGCCTTAGACCAAACAGCTTGTAATTAATATAAGCCTTTGTGTGATTATTTGGGACTGAATAACTGTAGGATTAGCTGGATGAGAAGCTGCTTTGGTCAGTCAGACTAAGGTAGCTGCTCTGCCTCCCGAGAACTGGAATAGATCATCTCCCACTGAGGACTGAATTCAGATCCTCATGCTTCTACATGGCAAGCACTTTACCATTGAGCCTTCTCTCCAACAGGTGATACCTTTTCATAACTCTTTATAAAGCCACTTTCCTGAGGCTGGAGAGATGATTTAGCAGATGCTGCTCTTGCAGAGATCTGGTATTCAGTTCCAGGATCCATGTGGCGTTTCATGACTATAGCTCCAGTTCCAGAGGACCTAACACCCTCTTCTAGCCTCTGAGGGTACCAGACATATCCGTAAATGCACATCTAAACATGCAGGCAAATACACACACACACACACACACACACACACACACACACACACGCTAAATTAATAAATATTTCAAAAAATACTAACCATTTTCTCAATCCAGCCCTGTAACCTTAGCATGTGGGTAGATCAGGAATTTAAGATCGGCCTTGGCTACATAGTAAGTCTGAGGTCAACCTGGAGTACATGAGAGCCTCTCTCCAAAAAGGACCACTTTCTCTTGGTTTGGGATATGGCTCACAGGTAGAGGTATATGCTTAGTATGCTCAAGGCTCAAAGTTCTATCCCCAGAACTGAAAAATAAACACACACACACACACACAAAACCACACCCCTCCATACACAGTGTTTCTCCTCCCCGGTAGCTCTTAGAGCTGAGGTATACTTAATAGTGACTTTAGATGAGTTAGGAACAGCCCTCTAAGCCCTCAGGGTGTGTGTTAGCTAGCAGTTACCATGGGGCAAGCTCATTTAAAAGAAACCAACAACACAGTCAGGTTAGTATCTATCCACACTCTAAAGGGATCAAAGCTTCTTAAAAAGAAAAGAAGGCTGATTTTTACATGAGGGTTCTGTTTGGGGGGCGGCATTAGCATATGATGACATTTGAAAGGAAAGGACACTTACCTGAACAACGCAATTATTGACACCCCTTCCTCATCAGGATAAAACTGTGTGATTGAATGATGTGCCCCAAGCAATTCCTTTCCATCTTTCCACCATGTAATGCTAGCTGTTTCTTGGTACGCATTAGGGATATTGATTGAGCAGTTAAATTTGACATTTTTGTGTTCTGAAAGTATTATGTGTCCAATTGTGCGATTAAATGCAACAGGAGGTAGGAGCTTTGATGCTGCAGAGGTCGCCTGGGGAATGGCTGTGTGTGCCGGAAGTGATCTTCTAGTCTGGGATGGTGACAGCTGGTATCCGCTGGAGTAGGGAGAGAACGGCCTGTGATCAGCTGGTAGGCTCCCTGCTGAAGGGAATAGTTGATCTGGCTTGGTTTCTTCCACCTTCCCAGCAGTGGCTGCAAAACAGAATAGTAGAGGGTTAGCTTTTAAAATAATGAAGAATTTCAACTTCTTAGGTGAAGCAGAGCATGCTTGGTGGTCTCCAAAAAAGATGAACAAAAGTTGAGTGTAAGGGTACACCCTTGTCATCCAAGCATTTGTGAGGCCAAGGCAGGAAGTTCGAGAGCTCAAGGCCAACCTAGGTTACACAGTGGAATTCTGTCTCCAAAGTATGAGGAGCTGGGGTTTAGCTCTGCGGTAGAACACCTGCCTGGCATGCATGAGCCCCCAGTTCAATCCCTAGCGCCAGCCTCACCTAGACAGAAGAAATGGGAAGAATTTTCCTACATGACATCCGACAACTATCTCCATATACCAAATTATGTACCTGTCTACTTACTTCCTTCTGAAAAGCATTTATGGAAAAAGATTCCTGGGGCTGGTGAGGTGCCTCAGTGTATAAAGATGCTTGTTCCATCCCCAGAACCCACGAGTGGAAGGAGAATGGACTCCTGTAAGTTGCCCCCTGACCCCCATGTCTGTATGGCAGGATGTGCACCTCCTCCCAATACCAAGTACATATTTTTTTTTAAAAAAAATAAAGTTTCTCTAATAATTTTTTTCCAATGCTGACTCACTCCAAGTTCTATACACACAACTTAGCAGAAAGTGATGGTTTAAGAAAGGCCTAAAATCACCTTTCTCGTCAGCCATCTTCCCAGTCAGACTACCAAGCTAAAACCTCTGAAACTGCTACTGCAGGGCACAAAGAGACAGATTTCAAAGTTTTATGTACAACAGGGAACGTTCCTTGATGCTACCAGACTTGGAGTTTCCAGCAAATGCATGCCTGCTTGAATGAGCCAAGAAATGTTTTCATTTCATCTGGCCTGCAAGCATTTCTAAAAATAGAGGCTCATATTCCCTGTACTTGTAGCATCTTTAAGTGGCATTTGGGAATCACATAATCTCTGCTGGTTGCTAGTCATACAAGTATGTTGGCAGTGAACGATTGGGGCGAGTGAGTAAGAGAGACAGAAGCCCAGAATTCTATTCTGTGGGTTAGTATCTTGCAGTGTCCTGGAGTTCCCAGCCCTGCTAAGAGGCTCTACCGCCTGCTTGCATGGTATGGCACTTAGCTCACTAGGATGGTTCAATCAAGCTTGAACCTGACTTCAATCCCAGTGATAGATGGAGAAGGAGGAGAAAACTGATTTCTTCAAGATGTCCTTTGACCTCCACATATACACACAAAATAAACAAATGTAATTTAATAATGAAAACAAAACAGAACAAAAACCCCTCAGACCAGATTGATGGTGTGCACATTTAATCCCAGCACTCAGGAGGTAGAGGTAGCTAGATCTATGTGAATTTGAGACCAGTCTGATCTACAGAGCAAGTTCCAGGCTACATGGTGAGATTCTGTATGGAAAGAAAAAGCAAAACAGGGCTGGGGGAGGGGTGGGGAGGGGAGAGAGGAGGGAAGAAGGAAGAACACATGATTCAGTGGTAGTTTGAATGATAATGATCTCCATAGGTCTAATGTGATTCCCAGTTCTTGGAACAGCTTGAAAAGGATTAGGAGCTGGCCTGTTGGAAGAGGTGTGTCCCTGGGCGTAGACTCTGCCCTCTGCTTGTAGATAAAGAGTAAGCTCTCAGTTATTGCTCCAGCTCCACATTTGCCTGCTGCCGTGTTCTTCACCTTTCTGGTTGTGGAATCACCCTCGGAACTCTAAGCCTCAAATAAACTCTTTCTTGTGTAAGTTGCCCTGCTCATGGTGTCTTACAGCATCAATAGAAAAGTAGGACAGACACCAGTTAAGTTTGAATTTTACAAGTAACATTTCATACTAAATATCCAGTCAGAACACACCAATTGGGTATCCTATACCAAATGGTCAGCCCTGAAAGCACAGAGTTACATTATACAATCTGAGCAAGTTGCATTTATATATTTAGGGACGGATACACACAGACACACACACAGAGGGGGGGGGAGGGAAGACATTTAAGATGTTGGTAAGACACAACATGTAGTTATGTAGAACTGATATAGGAGAAACTTAAATTATGAATTGGTGTTAGAAGGAATTACCAATAGATTTGCTTAGGAGACATTAAGTCACACAAGTGGAATCTAGCTAAAGGAGTACTGCCTTCAAAATGCCCAAAGATAATTAGCAGATAAATGAAATCTAGGACAGTAGGATATAAGTATTTACTCCCCAGGATTGACTCTGGTTCCCACGACAGAGGAGACAGCACTGATTTATGACAGCCTGATTCCCACACCAAAGACATACCTCTAACAGGCATGGGGCGGGGTATGGGAGTCACAACCATCATTAAATCTCTTTACTCTTATCAGAAAAAACATAATTCTGTGAGGTGGGCAAGATAACCCTGGGGAACAACTGTTGGAAAAAGGACAACAATGGTGTATTTAATATGTCTGGGAATTCATGTCTTTGATGTATAAATCTCTCATCTGCCTAAGAGGCCAGACTGGCACTCTCCTGAAGCCATTTAAATTGTTTGTAATGTTTAAATTG
This sequence comes from Phyllotis vaccarum, assembly GCA_033318265.1. Lineage (NCBI taxonomy): Eukaryota > Metazoa > Chordata > Mammalia > Rodentia > Cricetidae > Phyllotis > Phyllotis vaccarum. Next base: position 156,648,440 of record JARWLC010000001.1, on the reverse strand, counting down.
TTTGTAATTGTAATTGAGTGTAACCTGGGGCCTGGACCTGAAAAAGAGATTTAAGGATGACAACGTACATAAGATGCATAATCTTGAGTTGTTTCTAAGCTAATGAAATCTTCAGTTGGGGTCGACTCTTACTGGGTGTTAGCCCAGTGGGCCAGGCGCATGAGCAAAGAGCTTTGCATCTCTACGTGTGTGGAGTGATTCCTCATTCCACATTCCTCAGGCCCACATTTCTTACTTTTACTTATTTTTAAAACTTCTATATGTATGAGTGTTTTGCCTGCATTTGTCATCTGTGCATGCAATGCCTGTAGAGGCCAGAAGCAGGAGCCAGATCTTCAGGAACTGGAGATGCAGACATTTGTAAGCCAGCATGTGGGTACTGGGAAACAAACCCAGTTCCCCTAAACAGCCAGTGCTCTTAACCCCGAAAACATCTCTGCAGGCCCTCATTTCTATAACAGAAATATATGTTAAGCCCACTCTATATAGATGACACCAAGAGCCCACATCATGTTACATAAAAGCCCCATCTTGTGTGAAGCGACCATGGCTGTGGCCATTTGAGCTCCTAAACTTTCTTTGGGCTCCAGCATTTATATATCAGTTTCCTTTCTTAGAAATATATTTTCCATTTTCTGATAAGTTATCCCTACTTTCTGCTGCCATCCAGGTGTCTCTAATTCCTCCTTCTGAGACTTAGAGCCAGGAAGCCCTCAGAAGGTGCCCACTGAACCCTGATATCCACTAATATCAAAAGACTCTCTACTTATCCTTAGCTTGAAATCTTTATAGGTGCAGAAATGACAGAGGGCTTCGTGGATCTGCTGGTGGCTAGCTGTGAGCCTATTCATCTAGACAGACCAGTGTGTCGCAATGAGGGGGTTAATGTATTTGGGGAGTGATAACCTATGGGGCCCTAGGGAAGGGACCCTTCTGTCCTGCAGACATGCCAAAAATCATCATTCACAAGTCAGGCCTGTGCTCTATGTGGTCACTGGGTTCCATTCAGTCCTTCTCTAATATGACTGTTCTTTGTGGTCATGCGTTTCTGGGTATTTAGTTCATGCACAGACCTCCTCAAGGATTCTCTGTTTATCTCTATAACTTTTGAGGAAAAGAATTACAAAGAATCCAAATATTTTCTATCAAAAGAATGACAGCATGTCCATGTGTTCTTTGTGAAGTATCAGAGGATCCCTGAACCCCAAACTTTATTTCCAACAACTTGGGGACTCATCCAGGATTCTAACTCCATCTGCAAAGAAGTCCAGAATTATGTTATTAGAGAAATATGTACCACAACCCCATTGCAATCGCTTTATTACTTGGGCATCTAGTATTTCCTAGATTGCTAATGATCCTGAGACAGAAAAGTCAGCAACAAAGGGGCCCAAGCACAAAGGTACAGGCAACTCTGTTCACAGGTCACAGTAAATAAGAAGTTAAGTACTGCTTCAGTGGTTGGGGGTGTCTGCGGGGGAATGAGATGCACAACTGAACAGGGTATGGGCATGGAGCCCCCTTCACCCTTCTGTAACTGTTCAGTGGCCTCATGAGGCTCATCGTCAGCCAGCCAGATCTCTAGAGCCTGTCATGGAATTATAGCAACCTGCTTAGTGCTGAGAGGTACCGATATTGAACACACTGCCCTGCGAGAGAATCAGTTAGAGATGGGTGAAGTGGCAGACTGAGTGCAACAGACCTGCCCCAGGGGATGGCGAGTAGTGGGGCGCTGAGCCTCGCAGGGACTTTTGACTTAAGGGATCAGAATGGGGAATAATCAGGGCAAACTGAGCTCCAAGAAAAGTAAAGAAATGATACTCCCAGACAGTTCATTAGGTCTTAAATAATGGAAGAGGAAAAAACAAAACAAAAGATATTGTTATTTTATCTGGACCAAACCTCCTCACAGGTGAAAAGGACATTTTCTCAAGGTTTAAATAAAAAGGGAAATAGAGGCGGCCTAAGAGTCCTCCAATCCATATCGCTCTAAAAACCACAGGGGACACAGTAAAGATAGAGTATTCCATCTCCTTCCGAGGGAGTCAGGACTGACACCTGCCATTGAAGGACTTTAAAAGCTGCTATCATTGAGCCCTGTATGTTCTCTTGTAACATCCCAATCTCTTTGTTGCTTTTCTGTTGCTGTGACAAAGCATCATGATCAAAGAATGCATCTAAGTGGGCTTAGGGTTCCGGGGGTCAGAGTCCATGATGGTGGTGTAAAAGAACAGCTGAGAGCCTACATCCATCCACAGCCATTAGGCAAAGACAGTGCACTGGTAAGGGGAGGAGTCTTCTGAAAACTCAAAGCTCAGCCCTGGTGTCACACCTCCAGTGAGGCCACACCTCTTCATCCTTCCCAAAGAGGTTCTACCAAACAGGGACCAAGTATTTAAATACTTAAGCCTATAGGGACCATTCTAATTCAAAACACCATGGATCCTATAGATTGGTCCAAGATCTTAGGACAGTAAATCCAATCGTTCAGAGTAGATACCTCTGGTACTCAACCCCTACATTCTCATCATGAGATTCCACATGACCATGGCAGGTTCAGTGTTGTCCCCTAGCCAAGAATAGTCAAGATCACATTGCCTTAGACTAGGAAGATCCTCAGACAAGTAGAAAGAATATCATAGGTAGACAAGTTTCCCCAGAGATTTACTGACTCTTTCAGTCTATTTGGACAAATCCTGGAACAATCCTGGTATGATTACTAATCAAATGAGGCGATGCATTCTTTTTTCCAGAAGTAAAAACTGCCTTGTATGGTCTTTGTTCTATATGGTTGGTATCCCTGAACCCCACATTTTATTTCCAACACTTTGAAGCCTTGTATTCATCTTTGTCTCTTTGGTGCTACTGGGGCTCAAAACACAGTATCCCAAAATATGAGCTGTGGGCTTGAAGCTAAGAGTCCTTGAAGAAGAATCAGTTATCAAGAAGGCATTTTTTTTTAAATCTAACTAAAAAGACCTATAATCCAAGGATACTCCTTCCCCATTCTTTTGACTGATCAAAAGAAGGGTGAAATTATTTCATAGGGAAGGACATGGAATCAGACCCCTTGTCTAGAGCCCAGAGGATGTTTATCCCAGGCCATCCCTATCTGTTCTCATTCATGTATTCATTCATTCATTCATTTTCTGCCCTAAAAACCTGAAGACCTGACTTCTTTCCTCTCTCCAGGAGTGCAGGTACACTTCGCTCATATGCTTATTCATCGGCCCCACGGTGATAAATATGGATATATACATATTTTTTTGAGACAGGGTTTCATGTAGCCCAGACTGGCCTCAAACTCTCCACATATCCTAGTGTGACCTTAAACTTCTGACTCTCCTGTCTCTGTTTTCTTGAGTACTGGAATTTTGCCAGGTTTTTATGTGGTGTTGGGGATTGAACCTGGGGCCTTATGCATGCTAGGCAAGCACTTCACCACCAGAGCCATCTCCCCACCCACTAATCTACTTTTTCTGTTGCTAATATGTCTGCTGGCAGTTTGCTTAGTGGACTCAGTCACCTGACCTTGAGCGGGAAGGCTGAACTTCCTCACAGCAGGCAAAGTCTCTACAGCTCTGTTTATTGAACCCTATGAGACATAGGGGCCAGGGGTGTTGTCCAAGGGACTACCTTCCTCCTTTAGAGGTGTGTCCCTTTCTCAGAAAGCAAAGCTCAAAGGTAGAAGAAATAGGTATTAACTTCCTAAAGTGTAATTTATTCCTTAACATCAAGCTCTTCTACTTTAAAGAGACCACAAGTTTGCTAGAATTTTTTTTCACATATACTGAAGCAATCTCACATAAAATAGAAACAACCCTGCAAGAAAACCAACCTCTTATTACAATTTGGGGTCATTTTAGGTTTAAAGTTTGGATGAGCCAGGCTGTTATAACTGAACAAGTGGCTAAGTCAGCTGGAGAAGACCCCATCTCTGCGACCACCCGTAAGTCAGGTAGTATTTGCACCCTGCCTATACTTTCTCTATACTCCAGATGGCCTAGAAGATGATTGATCTCCAGATATGACGGCCCAGAAGTTGTCTAAGTGATCTGACTGTCAGCACCTACTTAGATAACTTCCTGGCCTCAAGGGCTGCCCGATAGTCCAGTCAGAGAAAGTAAGGCATTTACACAAAAAGCAGAGCAGCAAAGGGTCCCAAAGCTCACAGGGAGAAGCAGCCTTGGCTGATTTTCAAGAGCTGGTACTGAGGGCTGGGTCTCTCTTTGTGGTTGGTGAGATGTGGACTATACAGCTTTGGAGTACAGCAGTGGCACCATCCACAAGTGTAAATGGTGCCCTATTTTAGTTGGCATTTAATAAAAACTCAGAGCCAGATACTGGGGGAAAGCTGTTATATTAGAGAGAGGAAACATACCACAGTCAACTCTCTCTCAGCCAACTTCTCAGGGTAAAAGCTATCTTCCAGAGTCCTCAGGCTGGCTGGTCATTTTTACAAAATACCACACTGTCTGCCTATACCTGCCTTAAATATCTTCTTCACTCAGTTGCTTCACTTCCGGGTTCAACTCTGCATCATAATCCTAGAGTTAGGATTAAAGGTACTACTGTCTGGTAGTTAGGCCTTGAACTCACAAAGACACTGAAAAAATCTTTGTCTCCTGAATTATGAGATTAAAGGTGTAGGTCACCCTGCTGGGGCTAAAGGTGTGAGTCACCACTCTCTAACCCTCAATGCTTGACTGTAGGTGGTTCTGTTCTCTGATATTCCAGGCTGATTTTATTAAACATAAAATATATCACCACAGCCTGTCATTGAGCAATGCATAGCCCTCAATATAGATAAAGGGAATGGATAAGCAAAACAGAAACCGTCTGAGTATCTGGACCCAAGCGTCAAGATAATAGTACAATGCATTTTTTTCTTTTTGGACAGGGTCTCATGTAACTCAGGTGGCCTCAAACTTGACTTGTTGCTGAAAATGACCCAGAACTTCGGACCCTCCCAAGTACTAGGATTCCAGGCATAGACACCATAAACAGTTTATGTGGTGCTATAGAATCTTGCATGCTGGACAAGCAACAGAACCCAATCCCCAGCCTTCAAAATGCACTGTAAGCAGCCGGTTTTCACTCCTCCAGCTATTCTGGCATTCTACAGGCTGTCCCTTTGTTGCCCTGTTTAATTTGCTGCAGAAGTAGACTCCTGTCAGAATTATTTCTGGTGGCCTAATGGCAGAGGGATGAGATCAGACAAAAAGAATGGGTTCTATAACAAGCCTTTAAAACTGTCATTAACAAGTTCCTTTCAACTTCAAGGAAACAGGCAAACGTGAGCCTGTTGGATGACTTCCACTTTGGAGATAACTGTTGGAGTATGTTCCGTTAAGAACTATAGTAAAAACTCACATCAGCGGCTTCATGTGAATTTAGTCTTCCCTACACACTCAGCACGTGTGGAAAGGCAGGTTGCCTCTGGCTGTGACTTGGGCAATCACACCCTACCCACTTCTTCCAAAGGTGTTCTATTGTGTGGACTAGATAAGCAGGCCATGGGAAATGAGGCTTTTCGTCTGTAGTACATGCTACTAAGCAGCCTTGGATATGTGGCCTCTGGCTAGCTAAGTTTCAAGACTGGCTGCCCAGCCCCTCCAGCAATTGCAGTGGCTGAACAAAGTCCCAGCTAGTCCCGGCGTTAGGTAGGGGAGCCCCTCTGCCCAGTGCCTTTGTGCCTCTAATGACTGTTTAGCCCTTGACTAGAATCCTAATGATCGCTCCTTAAAGTCAGAGATTGTCACCATCACCTTTCCCCAGTGCTCAGGACAGGGACAGACCTGTGGGATGTGATGAGCCATAGTTAATGGTCCCATTGTTAAACTGGTTAGGTATGACATCCACTTTCCACGTGGGTTTGCTTTGTTTTTCTGAACATATTTGTCTGTGGCTTCTTCAGAGGCTCTAAGTGGCATGCTCCGAGTCCTGCAGGATGTGTGTGTGTGTGATTTAGAGTGGACAGACAGTGAACATCTATGGAACGTGAGGTTACACAGAATTCTAACGTGTAGACAGGGAATCGGGTATCACCACTGCCTTGGCTGGGAGGACAATGATGGAACTGTTGCCGTGGAACAAGCATCTGGCTCCACACAGCTGCAACGGCTCAGACACTCAGGGACTTTGTGGGGACTCAAGATTGACCTGGAATTGGAATACCAGAAAACAATCTATATTCTGTATGATAAACTAACGCAACTCACAATTAAGACCAAGAATATTTGTATGGTCATTGTATGAGGCAGGGAAGCCCAATGGTTAGTCGGCAGGTCTGTACTCCGAGAGCTGAAGCCTATCTAGTCTGCTACTGCCTCAATATTCAGGATCAACTCTCTGACTATTCTGAAACCCAGAGAAAAAGAGGACCATGGAGGCAAGAGCTGGAATGCGCTTTCCATATAGTGCCAGACATAGTGGCTATCTGTTTTCCTTTAAACTCTGTCCAGTGGCTCTCTGAAGTTACAGTTTCTGATGTCTTGGGGAAACAAGCTCTAAGAAGAATCAATGAAATACAGTAGGAATAGTGCATAGGGAATAATGGCACCATGGCAGAGTACCCGACAGCGAGGAATCACAGGGAAAACATACTTGGCTCATGGCTCTCAGGGATCTTCATCTCTCCACGGTTGGCCTCTACAAGACTTTCCTAACAGAAACCTCATTTTGATTTTCTTGAAGCCCGGTGACCACAGTCTAAGGTGAAAAAAGGAAGCTGTCACTGTGAAAGCCCAGGCCAGTGGGTAGGGGGGCAGCCAGCAGACTTCCTGGATCGAAGTCCCTCCAAGCTGTGGCTGAGCAGGACTACAGCCCTGTAGGGCAGAGGGTTCTGGGGCGTGAGCCTGTTCTTTCTATCATCACCCTGGGGTGTTACATACTATCAATCTGGTTCACAATCCAGGCAACCCTGGGGTCTCAGAAGGGCACTCCTGGGCCGGACAGTGGAGTAACAGTAAAGCCTGAAGTGCAGGCTGGGGAACCAGGGGCGGCTCCTTCTACTCTCTCTCAGCTGCATGCTCTATGATTTAGTCCCAATGTCATGAGGCTCAAAGAAGGTCTTAGAACGGTGACTTACCCCTGAGCCCCTAGGTGTCCTTTACTTTCCACTCCATAGATATGTAGGGTTAGATGTGGAACCATTGGGCCATAGGTTACTTTACCTCAGCATCCATTTTCCTTTCAGCCCTGTGGCCTCCCTGTGGGATGATCTGCTATCCTGCTGTCCCCAGGAAGGCCTCCTTTTGGAGCACACCTGTGCTTGAAAGAAAGGCCTGCATATCCAGGACTCCTGCATTCCTAGGGAGAAGGGACCTGCAACTGAATCACCAAGCTCCCATTTTCTGTGCACTGCCAACTTGGGAACCTGGGCGGAGTCCGTGGGTTTGTCTGGTTGGTTGGTTTTGGTTAAAAAACAAAGGCAAATTTTTTCCACATGGTGTAGTTTGGCTTTATGCCAGTGCAAAGCATTCTGGATTAAAAAGCAAGATCAATAATACAGGGCTGGAGATATAGCTTGGATGGTAGAGTGCCAGCAGCCTTGCATACATCTGGGCCTGGTAGCACACATCTGTAATCCCAACACTCAGGTGGAGAGGGAGGCAGGAGACTGAAAGTTCAAGGTCATCCTTGGCTTGATAGTGAGAGTCTGAGGCCAGCCTTGAGATATATGAGACGTAGTCTCAAAAAAGGAGTTGGGAAAATATAACCTTTATCAGAAATCACTTGACCTGATCCTAAACTGTATGTATATAGTAATCATTAACTTCACCAGAGAGAGACTGTCCTCAGATCACTGGAGAAAGAGGCCATTTGAGAAGTGAAGGCCTCCCTCTGGTGCTGTGCTTGAGGCTAAGTGTGACCTTGAGCCAGTGTTGGACAGAATGAAAATAAGGGCTGAATAGCTTGAAGAGAGAGGGAGAAGAAGCCGCCAGTGGTCAGAAGTGTTTGCAAGAGGTTGAGGTTATGGCAGAACAGGAAGCAAAGGGCCCTGGTGACAGAAGAGAGCTCCCTGCAGAGTGGTGGCAGAGCCAGATTTTTCACATGGACCCCGTTGGCAAAGTGTGTCTGATGATAAATGGCCACTACTTTAACAAACAACAGATAAACAATCGCTATGTGGCAGATGAACATTACTTGGAGCCAGAGCTCCATGGTATTCATTCACAGGTGACCTACCACAGCCACAGGTCAGCCTTCTGGAATCCCAGGGGGATGCAGAGTAGGTCTGGAAGGACAGACAGGGACCCTAGTCCACCAGGGCCTTGAAGTTCTGACGAAGTGTAAAGAACTTACCAGGGTGACTGACATCCCAACTCCCTTGCCCCACACATTTCCTTTTTGCTAAAGGAGATGGGGGAAGAGAATCCTATTCACCCTTTGACCCAAAGTGCTTTAAGCGATCCCCTCCAGGCTGCCTCTTACTTTTGGACATGGGTATTTGGCTCCTTCTCAGCAGAAATCTTTTGCAATATCAGCTTCTCAAGAAGACTGCAATTCCTAGATTCTCTCTGTAGATGGACACTAATGCAACCAGAAAAAAAACATTCTAGAAGTTTACTGCATTCTTTTACCATCCTCTCCAGCCTTCCTACCATGTTTTCAACCTTGGCAGTACATGAGAGTCTTCCAAGGAAGGCTTAAAATATTTTATGCCTAAGGTACAGATTGGGCACCATGATTTTGAAAAATCTCTCCTGCTGATTTTTCTGATTAACTCACTGCCTTGGAGCAGGAGCAGGCATGAAGGGGAGATATTCCATCCATCTTTGGATGGCAGGAGTGTGTACCACTGGGGGTAAACTGCAGTATCTGGTGTGAACAGACAAGCATCGAATGGCAGGGAGCCTTTCCACAACCCCAGCATCTGACCTGCCTGGTTTCAGAGATGCAACTAGTCATGCCTGGACCAGAGACTGAACATATGGAAGCAATTCTGCTGACTTAGCATTTCAACTCCTCACAGTGAAATGTGACCACACTGTTTATTTAACCAAGGGGTTTCCGTCCTTCCCCTCTGGCAGTCGGCCAACTGCCCCAGAAAGACTTCGAAGCCACTTTTTTTCTGGCCACAGGCATGAAGCCTGGTTCTCTCTCACCAAGGGAGGTCTGGGGTTGATTCCATCAGAGGTGGGTTCCCAAAACTTAGGAGAGACCCTTAGCCTCTAAGTCCTTATGCTATACTCCAGACCACAGAAACCTGAATTCCTCCTTTAAAGCAAACAAAAAACCCACTTTTTAAAGAAAAGTATTTCCTTATAAAATGTGAGAATTCTGGAAAACTAAAACCTTTGTAAAAAATAATTTGTTAAAGTCCTTTCTAAGTGAGAGAGAGCAAAGGATTCACTTGAAAAACGCAGTAGATGAACTTTTGCCTGCTTCTTGTAAAGAGTATAATTAAGAACCCTGGCCATCATATATAAAAATGAACATTTAAAACAATAAACACTACGAAATAGTTAAAACAGTCAAAATGGGAGAAACCAGAAAGTCGTATGGTGGCTGCCAGGGTGGGAGTGGGTGGGAGGTGGAGGAGTGGGGGGGGGGTGACTGACTGGTGTGGAATTACAGTTTATGGTGGCTGTCTTGGTTGTCAACTTGACCACATCTGCAATCAACTAAAACCCAAGCAGCTGGGCATACCTGTAAAGGATTTTCTTTACTGGCTCATTTGAGGGATCAGACCCACTCTAAATCTGAGCCATACCTTCTAGAGGGAGCCTGTATAAAAGGACACGAAGAAGAAAGCATCTGTTCTTTGCCTGCTTGCCCTCACTGCACACAAATATGCAAATAAATACTCATAACTTAAAAAAATTTAAACCCAAAGTAAAAATAAATATTCTTATAAAATCTTGTCCCTTGTACATAATAGGGCCTTTCACAACTGGATCTGCACAGCCAGGAAGAAAGAATGTGTGGGTGCTTCATATGGCCTCATCCTTCCCTTCTTTCTTGCTATCTATCTTCTAGGCCCTAGCTGGAGAGCCCCTCATGGTGGCTGGTTGGCCAGAAGGAAGGGTCCTATATGTAAGGACGAGGAGACAACTGAGTGGTTTGTGTTTTAAATCATCCTCTGTTCCCATTTCCTCACTGCGTTAATGGACACTGACTGCTGCTCACATCCAGAATCCCAGCCAGGGCTCAGAGCCCTGGGTCCAGTTTCAATAAAGTGTCCAATCTCTTGTCTCCTCTGGGCAGAAATGTGTTCTACTGAGACTCACCTCCCTGCTCTGCCCACTGACAAATGGACACAGCACTTGTAGGTGTCCCTACGAGACAAAATCTAACCCAAGACTCCAATTCACATGTTGGTCTCTCAGACTGGTTTTTGTTGTTTTTGAGTAAATCTAAATCCAATAAGCTTCCTTTTCACTTTGTTCTAAAACTTTCAAAGACCATTGATTCCATCTACCATTTCCAAGTCACATGGAGAATTGTCAAAGTGCTTACAAGCTGGTTTCACTTCCTGTGTGCCAAAGGCCAAGGGCCATTCACAGCAAAACTGGAACACCAGACACAAGATACAAGCAGCAAGGGGAATCCATGAATATTTATCACCTCCCAGAGAGCTCCTTGAGCAGTGTGGGGACAGAGAGCAACTTTGGCCGTTTGAGTCCTGTTATAATCTTCACAAAGACAGCCTGTTCTTACTTGTGAAACCCTCATCAAAGCCATAACGAGGCCAGTCTGCTGTTAGTAGCTTTGATTAGAAGCCCCAAAGGCTTAAGATAGCAAAGCAACACTTTCTCCAAAACAAACAAGGCTTTCCTTTGTGTATCTAATGTGGCTAAGGTAGATTCTACCACGTCTTAGAGTCCCTGGATGCTGAGGTCATTAGAAGCAAGCAGCTTCAGGGTGTCTAACCCACGGTCAGTCAGCCAAATGGGGCTCAGGCTAGCTATGAGTGAAGCCCAACACAAAATTGTAAATTTACTTCAAACATTATGAGGTGGAGGGGGGGGGCTATTTGCTGACTCAATTGCATGTTTTCTGAGCATGAGTGAACTATGTAGGTGCTATAAGCCAAAAGGTTAGATGTGTCTGCCAGAAAAGGGATCTGTAACAGTGTTTGCCTAATTACACACCTGAGGACGGTGGACAGAGAGGGGAACTGAATGGAATATCAATTCTGTATTGATCACAGCATGCTGGGCTAGACAATGCCTCTGAAGATACCAACTGAGAAATATCTAGAAGGTTCTGAGTACAAAGAGAGAAACATAGACACATCAAATAAGTTGCCAGAAAAATCCATTGCTGAGCTAGTGAAATAAAATAAGCTTTCTCCAAAAACAAATCAATAGGCCATCTTGGTTTTAGATATAAAACGTCTTGTGCATGACCTTGGCATACACAAAAGCCAACATCTCTGGTTTTGTTCTTTCTCTCTGCTTCATCTATTCCTCTGACACCTCAAGACTTACAAAAAATCCATTGACCACTGAGTCAGATGCTGACAGATGAACAGGCAGCAAAAGGAAACAAAAACATACTTTGGAGATAACCATAGACTTCTCGATGAGTGTGTTCATGGTACAATCATTCTTCCTTTATCACTAAAACACTGGAGCTTGAGGAGGTGACCTGGGACATCTACACATCCACTGGGTCCCACCAACTGACAGAGGCCAAGGGAAGAAGAGCCACAGGCTTCTATCTCCCCAAAATGCAGCTGGAACTGAGTATAGGGTCTCAACAAAAGCAGGGCTTTTGCTATGGTAAAGAACGACCCACCTATCACAAGCCACAATAGTGAAACCAAGAGCAGGTGATTAAGAATACCTGGTATAAAGGCTTCCAAAGGCCTGGAGACTGGCCTCAGCCAGTACAAACTGGTGAAAGCTAGTGCTTTTTAAGCACTTCCCCATAAGCCAGCCTGGGGTCTGCCTGGAGCCTGGACCAGAGGACAGAGTCCAGATATAACATTCCCAGATGAGAGAGATCACCTCTAGCAGCTGCAGATACCAGCAAATCAAAGGCCTTTCCCCTGGCTGGGAGGAAGGTCTGGAAAAAAGGGTATTTAGGCTCTCCCCTCCTTAATAAAATTGGGCCTTCTTGCTTTAACGTGCCCCTGGAGGGTGCGTCTTTGGTCTCCACGCCATCATTCCCCCTCCCCCAAGGGGAATAGCAGGACCATGAGCATAGAGGCAACCCTAACACCTGACCTTGAGCCAGGGTCACCCTAACACCGTTGGTTGAAAAGTTTTTCAGTCCTCTTGTACCCTAAAAGAAGCCCACAGTTAGGAATGGAATGCTCCACCCTGCCAGGCTGCAACTTCAGCATTTTAGAGGCAGACACGAGAGAGCAGGCCCAATGAAGGGTAACCACTTACCTACGGACAGGGGTTAATGGTCACTCAAGGGGAGACCAGAAGAGAGATCCGTTCTCCCTCCTGGCTAGCAGAGGTCTCTAATAGCACCTGACACCGGGTGGGAGCAAGAAGGCGTGCAGGGCCTACCTTCCACTTCCCACAGTCCAAGCTACACACAGACCCTCACATTTGCACAGAAATAACAATGCTCATTTTCTTGTAGAGGCCATCAAAGGAAAGACCTGGATGTGGTCACTTAAAAAGCCGGAACCAAAACAACAATACTAAAGACCAAAACAAACCCACACCCACGTTGGCATAGAGCTACTGTAGGAAAAGTGAAGCCCAAATTGGACCTCATTTTTATGCCTTCCTGTGAGGCACATGACAGGAAGCTACTCCTGTGCCAAGTCAAGGACTCCACAGGCAGAACTACTGCAAAGAAAATCCTAAAGAGCTATAGCAAAGAACTTAGGCACCCAGAGTTAATGCCCCAAGCCTCTTTGCCAAACCACTGCAAGAGGGTGGCCCCGCTTATGCCTTCGTATCCTTTTTTTTTTTTTTTTTTTTTTTAAGACAGGGTCTAATGTAGCTTCAGGCTAGCTTCAAACTTGATAAGTAAGCAAGGATGACCTTGAACTTCTGACCCTCCTACCCACACCTTGGACTGCTGGGATTGTAGGTATATAGCGTACTTGGAGGGGGTGTACTTTTTAACTTATTATTTGAGAATTTCACAGATGTATATAATGAATTTTGATATCTACTACTCTCCTTCCCTCCTTACCTCTCCTTGGACCCCCCTCCCAGCTTCATATCTCTTTTAATTTACTCTTTACAACTTGGTCAAGTCTGATTAGTGCTGTGGGGATCACATGGGTGTAGGACCATCCACTAGAACAAAGGTTAACCAAGAGCCACACTCCTCAGGAAAACTGACTCTCTCTTCCCAAGCCGCCATGACCTGCCCATAGCTCTTCAGGTAGGAGTGGTGATCTCCTCCCCATACCTGGTTTATGCAATGCTGGGAACTGCACCCAGGACACTGTGCATGCTAGAGAAGTGCTCTAACACCTGAGCTACATCTGAACCTTCTAGCTTCACATTTCAAGTTCTTATTTAGAAAGTATTCCAATAAGGGGGTGGGGAAGAGCTTTCCCCTCAACACTTTTTGACCAGGAGAAACAATTATCTACCCCAAAAAAGAATGCATAAGTAAGGAGGAAAACCATTGATAATTATACTGCTGTTGGTCCAGGATTTATAGTGTGCTGTTAGCTCATTTCACCTTTTCCAACATGTCACGCTTCTTTTCTGTTCTGTGATAAAATTTTAACCAAATTCAACTTGGAAAGGCAAGGGTTTATTTGGCCTACACGTAAGTCAGTTGGGGTGATCCAGGGAAACCAAGGCAGGAACCTGAAGCAAGGAACTAAAGTGGAAACCAGTGAGGAATGCTGCTTACTGGCTTGTTCCCCACAGCTTGCTCAGCTTCCTTTACAGCCCAGGCGTAAAGTCAGGGATGGTTCCACCCTTCTTCAGCAATTAAGAGAATTCCTCCATTAGAGATACCCACAGGCCAGTCTTATGGAGGCAGTTCCTCAGCTAAGCTCCCTTTATCTCAAGTATGCTTAGGTTTGTGTCAAGCTGACAAAGCCTAACTATTATACATCAGCTCTATGAAATAGTGGCCCATCGTACCGAAAATACTCTGGCGGTTCTGAGACGGTCCACAGAGTTCAGCCCTGTATTTCCTCATGTAGATGGTATGTGTTATGTGTTATGATAGAACAGTGGATCTTCATTCCAAGCCAAGGTACTCAGAGCAATGTACTCCCGGTCAAGGAATTATTAAAACTGTGGTTGAATTTTTTAAAGACTCTTTTGGGACGAGATAGATAGTTCCGTGATTAGGGGGTACACTACTCTTGCAGAGGACCACAGCTCCATCAACAGCACGCACTTTGGTGACTTCCAACTTCCTGAAACTCTAATTACAGAAGATCAGACACCCTCTTCTGGCCTCCCGGAGCACTAGACATGCAAGGGTGCATCTATGCACATGCAGACAAAACACTCATCCAAATAAAAAAAATGATTAAATCTTTCTCTAAAGTTGTTCGGTGCTAGGAGGTGATATTGAGGTAACCAAATCAACAGCAACAAGGGGGAAACGACTAGAAATGAACCAACCAGGGAGGCAGAGGCTCTGTGAGGTGAGGAAGAGGAAACCATTGGAGGATGTTTCATTTGGAGACAGCACAATTGGATGCTATGAAAGGTCTCATTCTGGCTGTTGTGTGAAAAGTGGCTTGGCTACACCAGTCTTCAATGTCCCAACTCATTTTTCCTACCTGGAAATCTATTGTGACTCACCAGCCTTCTTTCCAGAGTTATCTAGAAATTCTTTCACAAAGTAAAACTTAAAAATGTAATTTTGAGCTGGGGAGACAGCTCAGGGGTTAAGAGAATGGCTACTCTTCCAGAGGACCATGTTCAATTCCCAGCACCCATCTGATGGCTCACAACCACCTGTAACTCCTATTTTAGGAGAACCAACACCCTCTTCTGGTCTCCTTGGGAACCAGGCATGCACATGATGCACAGACACACATGCAAGCAAAATGCCATACAGTTAAAATAAAAATTTAAAAAATAATGTAAAACATAATTTTGTTAATTTAAAAATAATTATATCTTGCACAAACTCTATTTGGTATCTGAAAAAAAATGGAGCCAGATATTGGGGAAAAGCTGAAATATCAGAGAGACAGGGAACAAACCAGTCAATTCTCACCTGCCGACTCCTCAGACCCAACCGGATAGGTTCTGTTTCCACAAGCCCTCAGACTGACTGGAGTCAATGGCAAAGGGAAGAAGACCTTCTGTCTTCTCCTCTTTAACTTTCTTTTCCTGCCCAGTTTTTCAGTTCCTGGATCAACCTTCCTAGTGCTGGGGTTAAAGATGGGTGCTGCCTGGTTCTGTTTAGTCTTGAACTCACAGAGATCAAGAGGATCCCTGCCTCCTGAGTGATAGGGTTAAAGGTATGGGTCACTACTCCCAGACCTCCATGGCTTGGCTTTGTGGGTGGCTCTGTAGTTCCTCTGATATTCCAGACTATTTTTATTAAGTATACAATATATCACCTCACACCACCTTAAAGAACTTTACAAAATTTATTCATTTATTTATTAAGATAAACACTGTTTATTTCTAAAAAGCAATAAAGGATGTTTTTAAAAATGGCTATAAGCCACAGAACCACTTAGAGTTCTCTTTGGGAAAATGATTAAAATTCATTGGAATATCTGTTTTCGGTATCAGTTTAAGAATTCAACCATTTTAAAAGCTCAGTTTGCCTTGTGGTTCATACTTTTCAGTCACAGACGACGGCATCAGACTGGCTACACGTTCAAACTTCTCCACCATCCTCTTTCCTTCCTCATTCTCCCTAGAGACTCAGGACGCCCTTTATGCTGCTCCATACCACGTCCCCCCACCCCGACTGTGGGACTGAGCAGAGAAAGGATTGAAACACCTGCAATGCTCCTTTCTCGGCTACTCCAATTCTGTTAGGATGAAAACGAGAAACTTTCGTTCTTCCTTGGGGTGCATTTTAAGTCTTTCTGTGGTTATCTAACTAAACCTATCAGTTACAAAACTTCACCACACTTTTCCAAAATTTAGAAAATAGGGCATAGATTTTAAAACATTAAACACGAACTTTGTTCCTATTACCCTTCCTGTGCTTTCTATACTCACAGTCTACAAAACTGTGCACGGCTGGTCAGTTCTAGGAGCGAAAATGTACTGGACTTGCAGCAGAGTATTAAGAATAGAACTGGTGCAAAGGTTGAGGAATTTTTGAGGATTTGGTGATGGAGAACAGAGCCATCTCAGTTCTTTGCTTGCTTTTGGCTCTTGATGTTTGTTCCAAATTGTCACATTACCTCAAACTACAAACTGTTTATGTAATTCGGTGTGTAAGAAAAGTGTTCAAGAAACGTTCATCTGAGCAAATGAACTTTGAAAGGAAAAACGAGGCTTGTAGCTAGACTGTAAACTGAACTTTCCAGGTATTCTTAAAAGATAAACTTTAGTCAACCAGATTCTGAACGGAAACAGACCCTTTTAGGGCAGGGGCAATATCTGAAATGTGCTGATTTAGCAGTCTTTTGGGAAAGCCTGGTTCATTTTTTCCAGCCTCTTCACAAAGCGCCTCGGTGTACTCTTTTGGAGAAACCTGCCATACTTGTTTGTGCTTATCAATCCATTGTCTTTAAAGGCGTGAGAACACTTAAGCAGGTCGGGGATGAAGGTAGAAGTTACAAACAGACTCTGCTCCACAGTAATAATGGTGAAAGGATTGTGTCGTCCCCCTCTGCTTTTTTTCAGGCCTCTACACTCACAGGGTATCCCTGCAAAAGCGGGGGGCGGGGCGGGGGCAACACAACACAATGCTCACCAGAGCCCAGGGGAGAAGCCAAAACCAGTTTTTCCCTGGCGGGACAGACAACCAACCTCAGTCCAACACCACAGGCGAACGGCGCCTCCTAACTCCCGCAGCCACTCACTCGTTCGCGGCGTGGGGACTGCTTTGGGAGCTCTGATCTGTGACTCGCAGAAATCCCGCCAAAGCGTGGCCAGGCCACTAAAGAGTGTTGAGGGGAAAGTTCTTGGCGCACGCCATACCGAACTGAGTGCTGCTGAATTCCAAACAGGCTCTAACTCAGGTGCTCCTAAAGCACCCTTCTGGGCGTGATGTCCTCCTCTGCGGTGATGGGGAGCCCTTGGTGCCCACCGATGCCAGTTCCACTAGGACGTGCACCCCATGATTCGGCTGGGGATCCCCCAGATCCCCGACGGCTAGCTGGAATTAGCAGTAGACCTTCCGGACCTCGCCACCCGCACTCACCTCTCCAGGGCTCGGGTAGCAGCAGCAGCCCCAGCAGCAGTGAGGCCAGAACCATCGCGGAGCCACGGATCTGGAAGTTCTCTCCGGACAGATGCACGGACCCACTAACGTCCTGAACTCTCCAGTGGCAGCCGGAGCGCGCCGGCGTAGGGCCGCAGTCCCGGCTGCCGGGACAGCAGGCGCCGAAGTGGCAGCGCCGAGCCCAGGACAGCAGACGTAGATTAGAAAAGGGAGGCGGGCCCGGGGCTCAGGCCGGGGAGGGGCCAGCAGGTTGGTGTGGGCAGGGGGCGGGAAGGAGGAAGGGCAAAGAGAGAAGAGAAGGAGGGAGCTGGAGGAGGGGGCGGAGAGGGGCGGACCCAGGGCCGAGCCTTAGGGAGGCTGGAGAGGCCCGGCAGGCGAAAGTGGAGCTAGGGTTAGCCTTAAACTGGTTACCCCCTTCTGAGGGTGTGGGAAGACCAGAAGGGAGGCGCTGGGGGAGAAGGAAAGGGAGCTAGTGGAGAGAAAAAGAGGGCCACTATCTTGGGCTGGAAGGACTGAGAGACCGAGAAGAAGTGGAGGGTGCTAAAAAAAGGGGGGGGGCATGATTGGGAGGAGAGAGGTTCTCTGACCACCGGGAACCTCGGAGTCTCACTGTGTAGGGCTTGGAAACAGGAGAGGGAGAATTCAGTGCAGTGCAGAGGATGCAACCCCCAATGAGTCCAGCCGCCTTGGGACGGCAGCGACCCAGCCGTCTAGGCTCTACTGGCTTGGGAGGCCCTAGCAGTACGGCTCCAGAGGCTGTGGCCACCGTGGCAGTTCACCCTGCCGAGCCGGATCCTCCTCCGGGATACTGACTAGGAGGAGCAACAGCGAACCCTGGCGTCAGGAGCATGCAGCCTCCACCAGAGAAACTCGCCGGGGGAGAACTAAGCTGAGTCCAAGAGAAGCTGGGAGATGAGTGCTCATTAAAATGTGGAGAGCAGGGGTGGAAAGGGACAGTGCTGCAGCGGGAACGGGGGAAAGGTCCCAGACAGCAGCAGCAGATTGTGAATTCTGTTATGAATCACAAAGAAACGGAAGGTATTTTTTTCTAGTAACCACAGTGATTCCTTACATTTTGTACGATGCTTTCTTAAAGGAAATAGAATATTTTCTTTTGATGTGAGGTCTTTTTAGGACCCCACAATAAACCATCCTAGTGAATTTAGAGGGTTTATTACTGGATGTAAGGGAAGCCTACAAGCACTGATACCAGTTCCTGGAGTCTCTAGCCCTCATGAAGACACCAAACCAGAAAGATAGGATTAAGCAGACCTTCGATAGGTGATTGCTTTAAGAGAGCCTACCGGAGTTTATTGTGGATAGTGCTGGCAAGCCAGGAAACAGCGGTCTTCCATGGTCTCTACTTCCGTTCTTGACTCTAGGTTCCTGCCTTGAATCCCAGCCCTGACTTCCCTTCATGATGGACTACAACTATAAACTGAAATAAATTCTTTTATTCCCAAGTTGCTTTGGGCCACAATGTTTATCGCAGCAACAGAGACCTACCTAGAACAGGTAGGATCTTGCTTACCCATGCTGGATTTGAACTCCTGGCTCAAGCAAACACTCTAGCCTTCTGAGTAGCTAGAACTACATGTGAGTGCCACTAAGCCTTGTTTAAATATCACTTTATTCTCTTCTTAAAGGCAAGGTCTCACTATTTAGCCCTAGCTGGCATGGAACTCACTGTGTAAACAGGACTGGCCTCAACTTCACGGAATCCATCTGCTCTGTCTTCCCTGTGATAGAATTAAAGGTGCAAACCACCATGTTCAGCACATGTTCTCTCTCCCCACCCCCACCCCCGGTTTATTTATTTGTTTTATGTGTGTGGGTGTTTTGGCTGCATGTTGTGTATGCTTGGTACCCAAGCAGGTTAGAAGAGGATATTGGATCCCCTGGAATGTAATAACAGATAGTTGTGAGCCAGCCAGATGGTCCTCCACAAGAGCAATAAATGCTTTTAACCACTGAGCCAACTCCCCAGCTCCAAATCTGACTGTGTTAATGAGATCTGCCGTGTAGCGTGTAGTACTATTTTACAGGCTACCATAAATGAAGCATTGGCCAATTCATTACCTTCATGGATACGGACAGCAGAAATAGATTATCTTTCCTTTGTGGTCTCTGCTCTCAACCTTCGAGTGACTAGAACCTAGAATGACCTGGGTGAGACAGAACCTGGGAGTCTGTGGCCTGGCTTTGCACATCAGCATTACTGGAACACATGTATGTATATGTATCATCTGTGTGCTTTCATGCTGAAGCATCAGAGTTGAGTAGATAATATGTTTCGCAAAGCCATATAATCCAGCCCTTTACAAAGACTGCCAAGTCCTGGTCTAAAGCTTAGTTCATTTACATAGCTGCTGCCTGTACTGGCATGCTTTGGAGAAAGGGCTTTGGACCAAAAGGGATCTAGACAAGCTCAGAAAAAGTCTGGTGTGGGAGTACAGAGCTCCAAGAGTGAGCAATCCAGTGACTAAGATCGATGCTGCATGGCCCTGAGTGACCCAGCTTCAGAGGTTAAGAGGCTCTCAAGGTGAAAACAATGTCAAGCCTGCCCTCAGGGAGAGGGTCCACAGGCCACAAACTCTTCACTATGGACATGTCAAAGAGCTTTGCAGCTATGCTTTAAAATCTCCACAAACATGCAAAAGAGCTAAATGCACGATGTCTCTCCTATAGTATTAATTTCATACTTACGAAATGTCCAACTTGTTACCAAAGTATTTGAAGAGAAATGTGAGCCAAAAATAGGATCAGACTCCATATTCTAATATTTATTTCTGTATTTTAAATTGGGCAATATTTAGGCAATTTCATCAGGGCAACAATGACCTGGAATCCATGTTTCAATGATACTATGTAGCCTAAAACCCTAGATCTACTGTTAAGTAACTAACTGAAAGAAGAAAATATTCAGGGCCTGTAGCGTTGTTTACCCAGGACCAGAGGAAATCAACTCTACTGATTCAAGTGTAGAAGGCTATAACCAACATAAAGTATGATCATGGTCTGTGTGTTAAGTATGTTGAAGACATACTTAAGTCTTCTTAGAGGAGCAGCCAATGCTCCTAACCTCTTCCCTCTCGCCCCAGCCTGGCTGAGAGGGACTTTCAGTCAAAGGTCCCAGTGGGATTATGCCAGACCATTCATGAAAGTTTAAGACATCCTTCAATGAATGACTGCCCTCCCCCCTTTGAGACAGAGTCTCCTGTATCAAATTTGCTATATAGCTGAGGATGATCTTGAACTTTAGATTCTTCCCACTCACTTCTCTAGTGCCAGGATTACAGACGTAAGCCACTAAATCTGTCTTTGTGTGGTGCTGAGGATCAAACCCAGGGCTTTCTGTCCTTATTGGGTACTCTGAGCTACATTCCCAGCCCCCATGGCCTTATCCTAAACCTGAATCCTGTTCTTTATTCTCCTAACCACTGCCTCTCCTCTTAATTAATAGCAATATTAAATATTAAAACTTTAAATTATTGAATATTATTATAAAATAATATTAATAATGCTATTAATTGTGACCTATAATGGACTCCTGCTTCTGTTCCACTGTGAGTTCCCTCCCCCAAGACTGCACCCCCCTCCCAGCCAGTCTCCTCACCCACTGTGACACAGTTCACAATGACTATCTGCACTGATGGAGATCTAGCATCAGATTGGCCCCAGGATACTCTGTACATCACTGTGTGGCATGAAATGACCTTAGTCTACTTTCAGCGATAGAGAGCCATATGCTTATTTCCATAAGTGGACCATTACCTGCTTAGTTTCAGGTATACACAGATACCTAGGAAGGGTTGCTGAGACAATGTATGGCTCTTCCAGTAGGGAGGCTTTATCTCTTGGAACTTAGGGCCAGTTAAGGTCTACACCACTCTGGCTATCGCCCATTCAGAACCCATACTACAGTCCTTTAGGAACTGCTTCCAGGGTTTTCTTTGGTAAACCATACCATCTACATTTACATTCCTGCTGTCCTTGAGTTCTTCTTGTACCTAAAGATCATCCACTTCCTACCTTAAGGTCTACTCCAAAGTTTCTGACTGTAAACTTTATGTCAAGAGGTTATCTCAAGGGGGAGAGAGTAACAGAAGGTGAACACGATATGTGCATATGTAATGGGTTCAAAATAAACTATTGTGTATACTTAATATATGCTAATAACACATTAGAAAATCAATTAATTAACAAGACTACCTGCTCTGATTGCTACACTTATCTATAGACCTCTGGGTCTCTCTTCATCTCTAGAAAGTTTCATTCCACACGTTTTAGCTGCTTCCTTCACTCTACCTATAAATAACTCTTGGTGGGTTCAGTACCACCCTGGAAAGGTAAATGACAGGTTCTTAAAAACGTCCTGGGGAACTAGGATAATGCCGATAAGGGAGGCCACTCAGAATGCCCAAAGTCAGAAGGGAAGGATAACATCTTGGATTTCGTGGAAGGACCAAATAGTGCCTAGAAGAGACTATTCAATGTGCTCAACACCATGCCGTTATAGTATAGTGCACACCTCTTGGGAGAGTAGGTTTCAGCTAATGTAATTCATTTGGAACTGTCTTAGGGTTACTATTGCTGTGATGAATGAAGCACCTTGACCAAAGCAACTTGGGGGAGGAAGGGGCTTAATTAGCTTACATTTCCACATCGCTGTTATTCATCAAAAGAAGTCAGTACAGGAACTGAAACAGGGCAGGAACCTGGAGGCAGGAGCTGATGCAGAGGCCATGGAGGAGTGCTGCTAACTGGTTTTCTCAGCCTGCTTTGTTATAGAACTCAGACCACCAGCTCGGGACGGAATCACCCACGATGAGCTGGACCTCATCAATCACTAATTAAGAAATTCTCTACAGCCTTGCCTACAGTCTGGTCTTCTGGAGACATTTTCTCCATTGAGGTTTCTTCCTCCACAGATAGCAATCGTTTGTGTCAAGCTGATATAAAATTAGCCAGCACAGGAGCTGGATTGAACAGCTATAAAACTGTTAAGAAGGTCTTAAGAACTGCTCCATTTTCAATATCTCAATTCCAAGATCTATAGCCTTTTACAGGAAGTTATGGCTAATTACCTGCTTAATTCGGGCATGAACTATTATAGGAATTATATATTGGCAATTTATTATAGAAAAGGATTAATATTTATTAAGGGGTTTATATGACATACTCACTGATATAAGATTGAATCTGAGAAAACTCATAGCTCTTCCAGCAGGGAACTCTGTCTTATGGAGTCTAATGCCAGCTAAAGCCTGGACCACTCTGGCTGTCACCTACCCAGAACTCATACTATAATCCTTCATTAACCGCATCCAAGTTTTCCTTTGATGAATCATACCACCCACACTCACATTCCTGCCTGCCTGTGAACAATAGTAGTTAACAAAATTGTGCACCATAGTCAAAGGCTATCTTGGGTGAGAGACCAGAGAGTGAGGTGCCTTCTCTAAAGAAGTGACCAGGTGTATCTTTTCTTGGATCCAAACACGGAGGCTCACCAGGAATTTATCTGTTTACTGGCTGCACAGGCAGAAGATAAGCCTAAGGCAAAATAGCCTCAACTGTCAAGTCTGGGTACAAGTCGTCTCTCTAACCGTTTTCAACTTACAAGACTGACAAGTTGGTACAGTGCTCCCTGACCCTCCTCAGCCCTGTGATTAAAAAGCAACATTGTAAACAAATGTGCCTCGTACCCTTGGCTGGCGCTCAATGCCATTGGGGGACTTTAGCAAACAGCTCAGGCTAATTCCAGGCTTTCTGGAAAGAATCCTCCCAGCACCGCTGACTCTGTTGTTGCAAAATGAGATGGCCCACGTGGAAGATTGTGCTCAGAACAGTGCATGCCATAGTGGGATAAAGGATTTTATTCTGTAGATTATCGATGCCCCACCCTACAAGATAATGCATTCATTGGGCTGCAAAGCTTACCAGAAGGAAACCTATCATTCCCATCCCATTAGAAATGATACAGTACAATGGGAAGTTGTGCCTCAGGATCCTGAACAACATATGGAAGAGGACCTTAAGCACGTATAGTTTCTTCGGGAAAGGAATGTCTGGATAAAAGAATCCTTTTGGTTATTTATTTTAGATTTACTTAAATATTTATTTTGATTTGTGTGTGTGTGTGTGTGTGTGTGTGTGTGTGTGTAAAACTGAGTCTTACGTAGCCTAAGCCAGCCTTAAACTCACTAGGCAGTGCTGACAATGACCTTAAACTTCTGATCTCCAGCCCCTACTCCCTAAATGCTGGGGTTACAGATGTGCACCCCATGTCTGATATGAGAATCCTTTTGGTGTTCTAGAAAAAGTATGAGAAATTCAAGCTAAGCATTGTTGTTGCAAAATGAGGTGGTTGTGTGTTTTCAAGAAACTGAAGTCAAAGTGGATATTCCTTTGCCCGGCACTTGTAATTTATTATAGAACTAAGGGTGTGGAGGAGCGGGCCAGAGAGATGGCTCAGCAGCTAAGAATCCATGCTGTTCTTGCAAAGGACTTGAGTTTGGTTTCCAGCTCCCAATTCACAACCTCCCCTGACTTCATCTCTAGGATACCTTAATCTGTCCTCCACAGGTAACTACTTCCTTTTACACACACCCCATCCCTACACATATAATTAGAAATAAAACACCTCAAAAAAAGAAATGAATGATAACCCTGTAATTTACGAAAAAAATGTACTTGATGGTAGTAGGCAACTCCATTTAGCTCCCAGAAGAAAATAGTATTCTTTTTTTTTTTTTTTTTTTTTGCCCGTAGTTCTAGGAGAAGAGATGGCATAGAAACCAACACACCAACTCATTCTCTCTCTCTCTCTCTCTCTCTCTCTCTCTCTCTCTCTCTCTCTCTCTCTCTCTCTCTCTCTCTCTCTCTCTCTCTCCCTACTTGCCAAAATAATTTTGGGAACAAAATTTCTTCTTGTAGTTTGTTGGAAGGAATGGAGATGGTGTCATAAGAGATTTCATTTGCTGAATTATATGTTATAGTTAGGGGTTTAGGAGACATGCCCGTTACAGCTTCTTGGGATACAACATATCCTGATTAATAGCAGTTTTTGATTGTCTATAGTGGGTACTTTCTATCCCTTGAAAATTTCTATGGTATTTGTCTTGTTTGCTTAAAAGTCAAAAAGAAAGAAAGCTCAAAAGAAAATGCGTGTGTGTGTGTGAGTGTGTCTCTGCATGTGTGTGTGTCTGTGTGACTGTGTGTCTGTGTGAGTGTCTGCATGAGTGTGTGTCTCTCTGTGTGTCTGTGTATCTGTGTGTGTGTCTATGTGAATGTGTATCTGTGTGTATGTCTGTATGTGTGTGTGTGTCTATGTGAGTGTGTCTCTGTGTGTGTGTCTGTGTGTGTATGTTTGTGTGCACACCCATAAGCTTCCACATTGTGTGAAAGAGCTGCTGCTAAGAGCTGGAAAGATGGCTCAGCAGTTGAGCCAGGTTGCTGCTTTTTCAGAAGACTTGAGACAGATTCGCAGCATCCATAACAGAACTTTGACCTCCACTCATACACATACACCCCACAAACCCCCACAATAAATACATAAATAATAGAAAAGACAGAGTCATTTTCTCAGCTTAGAAGGAAGCATTTTTATTTATTTAAAAATGCTTATTTACATTTATTTATTTACATTTACATATATAACACACAGATAATGTGTTTCAATCAATTCCACCCCATTCTCCCCTCCAAGTTCTCCCCCTTCACTCCCAACACTTTTCCCTCCAAAGTCAGTTTTCATCAAGGGAAGGAGGAGGGGGAGGGGGAGGGGGGAGGAGGAGGAGGCAGAGGAGGAGGAGATTTTTGACTGGTATCATGGTGACTGGTTGCTTGGTTCTGATAGTAACTTGTTGGGAAACAAGGTGTTATTGCTTCTGACTTCTAGGTCTTGAAATCTTCTGAGAAATCAAAAGGATAAAAGTATGCAGAAGGTATGGCAAAGGTAGGCACTGGGCCAATGAATGCAGATCAACGTGAGACAGACAAGGTAACTTTGGGAAATGCCCTGAGGGACCTCTTTCAGTCCTCTGAACCAAATCCAGCTCAGTCCTATTCTGTCATCATGGGGGAAATCCCTTCCCAGGATATAACGCCTATTGTAAAAAAGAACATATTGCTCTGGACGATAGAAAAGTCATAGAAGAGAGAATAATAACAGCAAAATCAGGAGAAACCACAAATCAGAACTGATAAATTAGAAAAGGAACCTCCCCAAAGTTAGAGTTGGGGAAGGGTTTTGCTTTGTTTCTGAAGGTGAAGAAAAGCAATGGAAAGCATCAAAATAAAAACTCAATTAGAAGAGGAGAAACCTTTTGATAAGGAAAAATGAGCTCGTCCACCAAGGTGACAATACTATAAGTATACAGAAAACTCACCAAACAAGCCTTGGGACAGGGTTCTGTTATTGTCTTTACAGAAAACTAGAAATACCCATCTTCTAAAAAGTCAAAAGACCTTGGACATCTAGACATCTAAAGCAGAAGGAAAGGCTATCCAGAACAATTTACAAGCAAAGAAAATCAGACCTATTGATACCAATATACTCTACAGGGTAAAATCTCACTGCCTAACATCCACCTTTTTACTTCTGAGAAGAGTTGACGTCCCAGTTCAATTATAAATTAAAGCTGGCTTTGGAGTTGGAGTGTGGCTCTCTCTTTCTCTAAACGTGAGCATGCTTCTTAAAGGAAAAGCAGAATATCTGTATTACACCACCAGAGGAGCCTGATGTGAGACAGGGGAAAACCAAACTAAAGGAACTACTCAATTTCTACTAATCTCCTGATCTTTGAGTATAACTATTATCTCAATTTATAAGAATAATATACACTAAACTTTTTGTCATGATATTAATGACCATTTAAAGTACCAATTAATTGCAGAAAAAGGCTTTATCTAACTTCCTATACATTGTTTTGGGTTGGAGTCTCTCATCAGTTTTCTGCAGTGAACCATGACAATGTCTGTGACCTTTGAAGTCTCCAAAAGTAAGATGGCTCCCCACAATAATGATTTCACATGAATTATGACAATGCCACTAGGTTGACAAACACCAATCAGAGATCAGCTTTGTATTACAAACTGCTCTGGACGATTTCGAGGTGTCCAGCTGAGATGAACCAGCTCACAGACTACTCTAGTCAGGACTTGAGCCAAGCTCTGCACTCTCCCATTATGCTGAGACTGGACAACAAATGATACAGCTATCTATCTCAGGACTTGAAAATTAATATTTATTTTCTTTTCTGGATCCTCTAAAGATACCATTATCCCCAGGCAGCAGGAAGTAAATTCAAGAACACGATGTCCACATTCCCAAAAGGTGGGGTTGATGGTCTTTCAATGGATTAATTATCATTATATAGGGTGATTGGTTACAAATTACTATTGGTTGTAGTTAAGAAAAAAAGCTGAACAAGGGAGATTAAATTTAGGCTTCTTGTTTGAAAAGAAAGAAAAAGAAAAATGGGATATAGGTATGGTAGGATGAAAGGATAGATTATTGAATATACTCTGAGAAAAGGGGAACGAGGAAATGGAAGGATACAAAGGCAAAATATTGAATCTACTTTTAAAAAGCAATTACTAGTTTTACATATTTTACATTAGCTTGGATTTTTGTATATTGTATACAACATTTGTATATTAATACGAAGTTGAGATAGAGTTTGTTACTGTACATATATTTCTACTCTTGTTCAAGGTGTTGTACATAGACAGTTCATCTAACAATGTAACATAAATTGGTAGTCCATGAAAGTTTTTATTACCAGCTAATTGGGATATAAAGAAATGCAAGTTAGTAGTTAGACATTACAATCAAACTTTTAGCCATATTAGATATATTTTCAAGGTCAAACAGAGATATATTTTAGATAGACAGGTCCTCAAACACTTCAGAGATCTGCTGAATATGGCATTTAAGATATTTTAATAACATAGGTTCTTGTTATTTTTATGACAGTGAGACATATTTGCTCCTGGCAGCACCAATCTACTTCAGAGAAGATGATTGGCATGAAGAAACTCCATATAAAGTTGACTTTCTCTGGGGGCAAAAGTTAGTAACTGGGCAAGAAAGTGCCCTTGCCTCAGCTACTGACAGCATGATGTCTGAAATGGACAAGCAGACACAAGAACGAACCACCTAACCTTGCCAAGACAAGGCAGGAAGGTCTTTAAGACTATCCTGCTTCACAGATGAGTCTGACAGTTATGCTAGGCCTGTAGGCTGAGGATGGATGCCCTAACACTGCAGAGGAACCTTGGGTGACTGTCTAGGCAGCCTGCCACTTCTGTCATTTTTCATATTTTTTGAAAGTCGCTTGCTCTTCCTCTTAGTTAATATTATTTCCTTCTCAGGTCTCTGAGGGAGTTGAAGATGAGATAGTTATAGTTTTCTAGTTACAATTCCAGAAAAGAAGCTCACTAAGAGGTGTAAAGTATATAAGTTTAAGAGACGTCTAAAGATAGCTTTCAGTTGGAAATACAAGTGAGAAAGTGAATTAGATACAATCCTTTGGACTCATCAAAATGGGATACATAATGGAATATTTTCTTTGAATTTGTCAATTGTTAATGGACTGGACATTACTGATATAATTCTTGCTTGTATATATTATATAGTTGTACCTATTGTATATATTTTATATCATAACCTTTTATGTTTGACACAAAAGAGGGTATGTGATGATATATTGTATATTTAATAAAAAATAGTCTGAATATCAGGAGACAAGCCACCCACAGAGACAAGCTATGAAGGTCAGGGAGTGGTGACCATGCTTTTCATCCCATCTCTTTGGAGACTAGGATCCATCTGGATCTCTATAAGTTCAAGACCTAACAGCCAGGCAGTGGTGAAACACACCTTTATTCCTAGCTCTAGAAAAGTTGAATCAGAAAGTAAAATATCTGGGCAAGGAAAGAAATATAAGGCAAGAAAAGGAGAAATTCAGTATTCTATTTAAGCAATCAGTCAGTATGAGGACCCGTGAAGATAGGACTGACCCTGTTCAGCCTGAGGTGTTCACTAGATGAGAAATGGCTGTGGTTTATTACCATCTCTGATATTCCAGCTTTTCCCCAATATCTGGCTCCAGATTTTTATTATAATACTAAATATGATTTGTGCCATTCTTTAGGGTAATTTCTCATTCTCTGAGCTTGTTAAGAACTAGGGCATAAGATGGGGGTGGGCCCTGTGCAGACTTGACCAGAAGGGTTAATGGGAGGCAGCTGCAAAGGATTGTGAGAATGTAATATTTGTGTCATTCTCTTGGTTAAAATGGATAGTTATAGGCCTTAAAATAAGGATCATATAATGAGCCCCAAGGATTCCTGCCTTTTTGTGTAATTCCTTTCCTCAAATGTGACTTTTCTTCAAATTCTCCAAGTAGGTGAAATGCCATTTTTGTGGTTACATAAGACTAAGCTCTTTCCATCCTCCCTCTCTCCCTCCCTCCCTCCCTCCCTCCCTCCCTCCCTCCCTCCCTCCCTCCCTTTCTTCCTTCCTTTCAATTGTTTTGGGCTGGAAAGAAGGCTCAGTAGTTAAAAGTGTTGGTTATTCTTCCAGAGGTTCTGGCCTCGGCTTCTAGTCCATGGAAATTATGACACAATAGATGTCTATTATTTTATGTTCCAATATTTGTGGTAATATTATTTTGCAGCAATGTCTATTAATTTTATCACATCAACAGAGAGCTAACTAAGATAGATATATTGGAGAAGGGCTATCAGGGTAGGCCTCGGTGTACCATAGGCTGAAGCCACAGAGAAGCACACTAAGAGATTTGCTCAGAGAAATGAACGTCCAGGAATCATATTTGACTCCCTAATGCCCATCTTGGATGTCCAGCGCGTGTTCTGTGTTCCTCAAGGCTGCCCAAGGATGAAGAGCACTGGCGTTTATCTCTAGAAAGAAGATGAAGGAAAGATGGCAAGGTCGGTAAGGATGACACAACAAATATTGTGCTGGCTGCCTTTGTACACCCAGATACCACAAACTCAGCCACACAGGATACTTCATGACAGTTTGAATAGGCAAAAAATTCCCTCGATCTGTCCACGGAAAGGAGAATAATGGTAATTTAAAGGCCTATCTCTGCTGCCTTGTTCCTATTGACTGCTAAATTACAAAGAAACTCAGGGCAAAAGGCTAAATGAAGTGCCTATTAACCTGTTAAAGCTGATGCTGCCCTCCAGGCTCTTACAGCATCACAGATTCACAGATACTTCCTACAGGGTCCTGGCTCCTTTCAGCACTGTATCACAATAGACAATTATAGCGAAGGCATCAAATTCCAGCTAGCCGCATTTCTGGCCAAAGAAGAGGACCAGAACTTTATCCTTTGGGCACTGAGAGGCTTCAGAGATTTTTAATTAAAAAAATGCTTATATTTTAAACTCGGAGATACCTAGCAATTACTGGATTAGAACTCATTTTGGGTGTGGGGATGTGTGATTTCCTGTGCTTTGCTAGCATTCCTGAGAAAACCAGCCTGCCTTGCACTCCCGTTTGTCAGTCGGGAGGCACATATCTCCTTTTGAGATGAGGAGGAAACGGAACGAGCTAGGAACACTACCTAACATAACACAAAGTAATTCAGAATCTCAGAGACTAGGTCCAGCAAGGAGGTGACGTCACGCGACCATACGCACTCACGGGGGGGGGGGGGGTCTTCCTTAACTGCGCAGGCGCCAGGCCCTTCCCACTGCCGCGCGTCCTGGTGTTGCCCCGCCCCGGCGCGAGGCAGGACGGGAAATCCAAGATGGACACATTCATTTGAGTTTGCCTGTCGTCGGTTTCCCCGCTGCGGCCCATATTTCCTCCCAATCAGTGACGGAAAAGGGTTGAGAAGCTGTGGCGGCCGTGGAGCCATCGTGTCCGACCTGCCGCTGCACTCGGGCGTCCGCGGCCCCTGCGCCTCCGGAGAGCAGCCGGGGCTCGCAAGCGCCTGACGCGTCCCGAGTCACTCAGGTTCGGGCCGGGCCGGGTAGCGCCTTGCAGCGACTTGGTGTCGGGGTTTCGCTGCACCCTGCGACCCTAGGGTTGAGCACCCCGGGGCGGGCTCTGAGCGTGTGCTATGGCGAGGGAGACCCTCGCTCAGACTGGGCTCTCCGGGGTTAGCCCGACACGCCCTGCGCCAGATTTCGCGGGCCGCTACCTCTGCGCGATTTACTGAAAAGCACCGAAAAGCCTGTGTTCAGACACAACTCTGGCTTCTTTCCAATGTTTGCCTATGTTCCTAGTCACCAGTAATGACAGTTTTGTTTATAGCAAGTCAGCTCAGTACTTTTATGCTGTCCGTAACGAGTATCGTGTTTAATAATTTTTTGGAGAACTGAGAAAGTTTTAAAGTATGATGCTTTTGGGATAACAGACGTCTAACTGAGAAAATGATGCCACAGTTAATAATCCCGTAGGTTTGTTTTAAGCTGTAAGAGAGTGAAATTATGTAATTGCACTAGGATAAGTTGGATCAAGTTCTTTAATGGCTACTTTGTTGAGTAGAGTTTGAAAAAGCCAGCCACATTTTGGAATTTCTTAACACATTTCATAAGACACGTGGTTCTGTTGTTCTCAATACTGACTTATTTCTAGTAGATGGAAGAAACTTGCTCCTGTTTTTGGACATAGTCACCTTAAGGATGACATTTAATTCACAGCAGAAAAGACTTTGTAGCTGCAAGTTTTGTAGATACTTGGAGGTGTTTGTAAAAAAATAAAACAGATGCCCCAAAAGACTTCAGATGAGAGCTTCAAGTCAGATTTGGTTAGACTTTGTTAATCTTGAGTGCCGTTTTAAATACTAACGGTTATAGTGCATACATCAAATGCTTGTTGTGTGTCAGATTTGGGGATTGTAATTTAAATGTAATGCTATGAAACCAATTTTTATTGTAGAGGTTTTGTTAGAGACAGAACCCACCTCCATCTTAAGTACTCTGCTACAGAACGTTAGCATGCTAGCCATCCCTCTGTTAACTGTGTGCAGAAATGTTTGTGAGGTGGACTGGCATGTTTCTGCCATAGCTCTCCATACAGGTTTTGTAGTAATAAACTGGTTTTGACTAGAGGGCTGACGAGAATGTGTTTGGATTCCCACAGAAATGATGTTGATATTTGGAACCCATGTCGAACTTCTCTGAAGAAAGGGCAACAATGATTGCGGCCGGGGATTTGCAGGAATTCGTTCCTTTTGGTCGAGACCACTGCAAGCACCATCCTAATGCTTTGAACCTTCAGCTGCGGCAGCTGCAGCCAGCCTCTGAATTATGGTCCTCTGACGGTGCTGCTGGCTTGGTGGGGTCTCTTCAGGAGGTTACAATCCATGAGAAACACAAGGTTTTCTTAATAAAGATTCTCACATTTCTGAAACGTAGCATGAATAATCTACTTGTAACTTATAGCTACCTAGATGCATGTGAGGAATAGGTGTATGTTGGCACTTGGACTTTAAAGGTTCATAGTTGGTAATTTTAGTCAGTGCTGCCTCCTTGGGTTGAGTACTGTTATTGTGGCTCATTTTAAACTTTATTTTCATTTCAGATGACTAAATGCTAGAGATTTGAAATGCTCCCTGCAACTCATTTTTCTGGAAGAGGGAGCTGATGTCATATATGAGGATTAGAGTAGGATCCTTTTTTAGATGGGGCTTCACTAAGGCCCACTGACCCTGAACTTTTGATCCTCTGTCTCAGTCTTCTGAATTGACATTAGAGGTGTGCGCCACAATGCTGGCAAAGTAGAGGTTCTTAATTATGGAGACGTGATGCAAAAGCATGTCTGAAAAGAGCAGCACCAGAGCAGAATAGTTCCCTGTGTACCCCAGCACCCTGCTTTGTTTGTTTTCTGTTTTTGATAGTGCTGGGAGTCAAACCAAGGTTATGGTCCTGATAAGCAAAAACACTGCCACCGAGCCAAACCTCCCTTTATTTTCATATACCTTTGAAATCAAGTCTCTTGGAATGTACATAGTTGAAACATTCTGTCTTCCTGTACATAGTTGAAACATTCTGTCTTCCGTTCATCTTGTGGGTGTGACAAGGGAAAGACCTTGATGATGTGTTTGCAGTTGTGAAAGCAGAGAGGTTTCCACTGCATCAAGTCCCCCACTGAGTCACAGCTGCACCTCACTGTCTATTTCTTCTCTCTACAGTGTATTCAATACATACTTTTAATTTCTCTTCAGGCATAGATTTTTATGGTCCATATGTCAGATACACTTTTTTCTTGCTGCCTGCGTTTTTTTTTTTTTTTTTTGCAGAATAATGCAGGGGACATAGAAGTATAAAATAAAACAGTTAATACAATTTTTGAGACAGTTTTAAAAAAACTATGTTTGTGGTTTACCTGCTTGTGTATCTGTGCACCATGTGTGTACAGTACCCACAGAGGCCAGATAAGGGCATCAGATCTCTGGGAACTGAAGTTAGAGACAGTTGTGAGACCTCTAGTTAGGTGCTGGGAATCAAACCTGGGTCCTCTGGAAGAGCAGTCAGTGCTCTTAGCCACTGAGCCATTTCTCCCACCTCTCCTAAGTTATCTCAAGATTCCTTTTATACAATGTACCCGCTTTGCTAATTGACCCACCCATGACCACAGTCTTTTTAGGAATTAGTGTTGGGTTGAGTCTTAATCTAAGGCAAGTCTGACTGTTGAAAACAAAGGAAGTGCTTGAGCATGTCCTGTGTGTTAATTTTTAAGGAAAGCTGGCAGTTAAGAAAAGGTGTGAGTGAGATTGGAGATGCAGCCGACTACGATGAAGAGCTCTATGTGGCTGGGAACATGGTTATCTGGAGCAAGGGGAGTAAAAGCCAGGCACTGGCAGTATACAAAGCGTTCACAGTGGACAGCACTGTCCAGCAGGTGAGCTCATTGAGTTTATACAGTTGATTGACTGTTTAATATAAACATACTGTTTTAGAAGAAAGCTTGTGTTTTAAAATTGTAACAGATGACAGCACTGTAACGGTCCTAGCAGTGCAGTTATGTCCTGTAGTGAAGGTACTGGCAGATGACAGCACTGTAACGGTCCTAGCAGTGCAGTTATGTCCTGTAGTGAAGGTACTGGCAGATGACAGCACTGTAACGGTCCTAGCAGTGCAGTTATGTCCTGTAGTGAAGGTACTGGCAGATGACAGCACTGTAACGGTCCTAGCAGTGCAGTTATGTCCTGTAGTGAAGATACTGGCAGATGACAGCACTGTAACGGTCCTAGCAGTGCAGTTATGTCCTGTAGTGAAGATACTGGCAGGAAGGTAAGAGTCTCAATCGTATGACAGGGTCTCTGTAGCCCAGGCTGCCGTGGTACTTGAGATCCTCCTGCCACAGCTCCTGATGCTGGGATGACAGGTGTGTACCACCACATCCGGCACAATCTTATTTATATTGCTATCGTTTTGTAGTACTGAGGATTGAATTTCGGGCCTTCTATGATGGACAAGCACTTTTATACACACATAGCACAGCAAATAATAGTATGTTAACACTAGATGTGGACCTTGAGATCTTTTATTGTCAACAGAAAGTTATGTGATTTTAAAAAAACAAGCATTATTTTAAAGTACATGATGCCTATGATTTATTTCCAGACATTGAGTACATTAAAATTCATAGTAGAAGGAAGTTCAGCCTAATTTGCTACTATTATAGTGGTTGTTAGAACAGGTTTCTAAAAATTGATAGAGGAAGTTGAGCACTTACTGTTTCAGGGAGGTAGACAATTTATCTCTCTTTAATGAAGGAAACTCTTAACCTATTGAAGACTATCAACCCATAAAAGGAGAATCAATGGTAGACGTAGAAATGATGCTGTAGTGTCTACTGTGCTAATCAGTTCAGGCAAGGCTGTAATGGCTATTAACACCCTTGCAGAAAAGGATGAGACCATGTCAGGAACGTATGACTTGCTAAATGTAAATGTCTTTTCTTTGAAGTTGTTTTTGGTTTCAGACTCAGCCAAGTGATTGAGTTCCAGGTCACTTAGTGGGGTAAAGGGTATCATGTACTTTCAGATAGCTGTAACACAGGAAAAAACCCTATGTCTGCTATTTTTATTTTGAGAAATATTTAATGTGAATATTTAGATCTAGCTTCCAGACTGTAGTAAACTTGAGGCCTAGGGGGATGAAATTAAAAAGTAGCATGAGCTGAAGAATTACTAAAAGCTGAGGTGAGGAATGGGTTGGAGGTTACTTAGCAGTGGCTATGGTCAGAAAGATTGCTAGGCTGATGAAGACACTTTGTGCTAAGCCCAAACATCTGAATTGAATCCATAGGATCCTCATGGTAGAAAGAGAAAACTGACTCCTACAGATTGCCCTCTGACTGCTACAGATGTGCTGTGTGCACATAAGATTAATAATAAATGAAACAGTAGTAAACAAGATTGAAGACTGAGCATGGTGGTGTGTGCCCTTGATCCCAGCACTCAGGAGGCAGAGGCACACAGACCCCTGTGAGTTTGAGGCCAGCCTGGGCTACATAATAAGTTCCAGGACAGCCAGGGCTCTGTAGAGAAGCCTTCTTTCAAAAAATAAAACAAAAAAGAATGGCAAGAAGCTGATAATTATGGGAGCTGGTGGATGGGAATACATTGTGTTTCCTTTGCATATATGTTTGAAAATATCCATAAAAAAAATTGAAAAAAAGGGGAAATTAATAACTAGATGAATCCAAAATTTGGATTTTTAGGTTTATTTATATATTGTGTATACAGTATTTTGTCTGCATGCATGCCTGTACACCAGAAGATGGCACCAGATCTCATAAATGGTTGTGAGTCACCATCTGGTTGCTGGGCATTGAACTCAGGACCTCTGGAAGAGCAGCCAATGCTCCTAACCTCTGAGCTGTCTCTTCAGCCCAATATTTTGGTCTCTTTAAAAAAGTGAATTGGAGAAAAAGGACTGTTCTGAGCAGCAGGCACTAAAATGACATCACCAAATTCCTTTTTTTCTTGAACAGGGTTTTCCTGTGTAGAGCTCAGGCTGTCTTCAAATGAGCAATCCTCTTGTCTCAGTCTCTCTAGTGCTGTAATTACAGGTATGGGCTCCCAGTGCCAGGCCAAATGCAATAGTTTTGAACTTTTAAAATGACCTTTGAATTCTGGTTCTAAAAAATTAGATACAAATCTTTTTTCTGTTTTTGATTGGAGAGTCAGAGAAGTTAGAAGGATTTACTGTTAGGTGATATTAGAGTATTATTTTTGATCTCAGTACTTGGGAGGCAGAGGCCAGCCTGGTCTACATATTGAGTTCTAGACTATGCAGGGCTACATAATGAGACCTTGTCTCAAAAGCAAGCAAACAAAAGAGAACATCTTTATTTTTTAAATTAAAATTATTTAGTAGCATTTTATTTATTTTTCTTTTAGGATTGTGGCAGACTACACACAACATAACACTTTTTATTTATTTGATTTATTTTTGAGACAGGGTTTTTCCTTATAACTTTGAATCCTGTCCTGGAACTCGCTCTGTAGACCATGCTGGCTTTGAACTCACAGAGATTCACCTGCCACTGCCTCCTAAGTGCTGGGATTAAAGGAGTGCACCCTCCCTCACCTGACACAACATAAAATTTATGCTTTTCAAGTGTTCAGTTTAGTGGCATTAGTAGAGGAAGATGTTTTCTAAACCTTTTTTATTATGAGCCTAGAGAGTCTGAGGTGAGTTTCCGAGTCACTTTTAAACTCTCACCAGAATCCTTACTTTCGTAGGATACAGGATTTACACGGGCTGCAAAACGTGTCATCTAAGGCTTTTATTGTTTCTTTTTCTTTTTTCTTAAGATTTAATTATAAACATGTTATCTTAGAATATGTGGCATTGAGTGTTCTAATCTTCCTTTTGTTACTCAGTGTTTCCATAGTGTGTTTGTATAACTGTGTGTGTGTATGTATATATAAAAATAATCTATTGAGCTGAGGAAATGTATTATGTAAATAACATTGTTACTGATGTCATTAGCTTGCAGATGATATTTAGGTGTAATTTTCGTAGACAAACATTTTGTTTTGATTTTAGGCATTGTGGTGTGACTTCATTACATCACAGGATAAGTCTGAAAAGGCCCACAGTAAGTTTCTTTATGAAATCCTATTTCCCATGATTCTAAATATTTATGTCACTATGTGATAAGTTCATAAGCAATTCTTAATCATAGTGATTTAACTTAAAAGTTTTGCATTATGCATTGATGGTCTTTTGTTGTTTGGATTGAACTGTTTACCAGGAAAATAACTCATAAATCTTGCACTGTTTCCTTTCAGAGAGCCACGAAGTAGAGAGATGCATATGTATATTACAGAGCTCATGCATGAATATGCACAGCGTAGATGGGAAGGATTATATAGCTTCTTTACCATTTCAGGTAAACTTGAGTGTTTTAAGTTTCCCAGTGTATTTTGTTAGAGGTCATGTGTAGCAGATTTTTATGTAGATCTCTTTCTGTGTCAGCAGTGTGAATTTGTACTTAGTAGTTTTAGTTGACCATGTGTCTGTCCTTTGCACAAACAGTTTTTAGTGAAGTAAATTATACTATGAGATGTTTGTCAGCTTAATGATATTTAAGAAATCATTTTGGCTTTATTATAGTCAGTATATGAATAATATTTATCTTTTTTCTTGCAATACATCATCTTTTAATGCTCAGTGCTATTAAAGTTTTATTACACTATGGTGTTGGTCCCCACACTGGCAGCGATTTCACACTGGAGCACCTTTTCTGTGGGTTTGATTTTTGCCTTAGAATTGCTTGTTATAAATCATAAATTTTGAAGTACTGTAGTTTGTGATCATGTTACTTTGAAAGCTCTCAGTAAATTCAGAGAAAATTGAATGTTGTCATGTTTCCTAAAACCTTTTCTAAGCTGTTCTTCTACTACTTCTGTTCCCCTCTCTCTTACTCATAGGTGGCAAATGTTTGGGCTACTAAATATGGTTTGCTGTTTGAAAGGAGCAGTTCTTCACATGAGGTGCCTTCAAGTGTGCCTAGGTATTCAATTTATTCTGTTCAGAATATTATTTCTTGGTATTTTTTAAATGTTGATTCTGAAGTAAACTTACTAACCTAAATGTTTGGGGTGGTAGTAATGTTCATGTTCATGGCATAAGTATTAAAACATTTTCATGCCATTTTGAACTTAGCTGTGACTATTTATTCAATACTTCATTGTCCTATACTCTCCTTAGTAACATTAACAAGTAGCTTAATGACAAGATTCGCTTAGTAGCTCTGTCGTGCCTTCATTGTACTCCTTTGGAAAGTATCATCACTTTCTTAGTTTTCATTTTCTTACTTGCTACAGGAATGGTATTAGTACCTCTTGAATCTATACAGACTTTCACAGAGGAGTAGGAGATTAAATTTCTTAGCTACCATAGTCACTGTCACTAAGAGAGATAAGTGAATGACTCTGTTAGTCCCAAATAACAATCTCTGGGTTCTGTCATGTGATGGCTGCCATTTGCAGATTTTCCCTTGGACAGTCATTTTCTTTCTATGTGTGAATATATAGAATTATTACAAGAAGATATTTTTAGAACTTAAACAGAAGATACAATGATAGACAGTATTTGAAGAACTTGGGTTACATTTTGAGATAGTAGCTGTGACAGGATGCTTAACAAGCCCTTGAGGGAGGAAGGATTTATTTTGCTCACAGTTCCAGCCCTTTATTCAGGGGAGGTAGGGCAGTGTTCATGTTACTAGGGCTGTGTGGCAGAGGCTCTGTGCATTTGGCAGATCAAAAAATGAAATGAGAGATTGGGAACAGGGCTGGGCAGAATCTCTCAGACCCTGTTTCCCAAAGGTTTCACAAACTCCCAAAGCAGAGCTACAAGTTGGGGGCCAAGTGTTCAAACATGAGCATATGACGGGGTAACAGTAGAGTCGTAGGTGCACATAGTTATCCTTTTGGTGATTGTGTATTTGTTTATTGCTAGAGAACCTTTGCCTACTATGTTCAGCATGTTACACCCACTAGATGAGATAACTCCACTTGTTTGTAAATCTGGAAGTAAGTATACTTTTAAACTCTTTTTACATAAGCTCTGTTTTAATATCAAGGGAGGGAGGAAAATAAAATGATTTTATTTGAAAAGTGACTTGTTTTATTAGAAGATAATTTAAGCGTGTTATGAAAGTAACTTTTATCATGAAAATTAACTCACTGAAAGCAAGAACAATAGTTATCGCAGTAAAACTGAGACATAAATCAGTGAGGAACACTGACATTTGTTAACTTTCCTATAGCTGACTATTCTTCAAAACTAAGAAAATGAATGATACTTGGTTTTTATTTTCTTTATTTATGTTTTTAGAAAAAAAAAGTAGGTTCTGATTACTGGGCACATATGATTTTACTTTTTTAGTTCAAGTTTACTGGTGATCTACCCTTTGAGTACATCTGAAGTACTCCTGTATTCTTGGCTTTAAATTTAGGCATTACCAAAGACACCTACAGATAGTAAAGACTGAAGACCGAAGGACACAGAAGAGTCTTTGGTTATTTTACTGGTGCATTCCAAATGCCGTTAGGTTTCATCCTGTATCACGAGTGGTATAGCCACAGACTAAGTCAGACCTTTGTCCTGTTTTTGTCAAACATACCAGCTCTCTTTTTAAAAGTTGTAGCAAGTGGCAAAAGAAGATTGTTGATCATGTAGGATGCTTGAATAATATGTAAAACTATAAATATAGTAAGATTCTGATTTGACAAAAATGGGTGTGGTGTTAAGTACTGATAGTCCCAGCTACCTTTTGGGCTGAGGCAGGATTGCTTGAGACTAGCACTTTGGGGGCAGGAAGCTTCTGTCTCTCTCTCTTAAAAGATTTTATTATCATTAATTATGTTTATGTGTGTGTGCCTATGTGGTTATGTGCACATAGTTCTTATGACCATAAAGTCCAGAAGATAGAAGTGGATCCTTGGAGCTAGAGTTCCAGGTGGTTGTGAGCTGCTTGCCGTGGGTGTTAGAGACTGCACTTGGGTCTTCTGCAAGAGCAGCAAACACTCTTTATGGTCTAGCCATCTCCAGCTCCATTCCACCCTCTCCTAAGAAGCAAGCCTTCTAACTTTAGTCAGATGATGACATCATGAGATAGTTTTATTATTACTTCTGTGTGGAGACAGGATTCCACTGTGTAGGCCTGGCTGGGCTGGATCTCTTTATGTAGATCAAGCTGGCCTCACATCCTTAGAGATCTGCCTGCCACTGTCTTCCAAGTGCTAAGATTAAAGATGTGTGTCACCATGTCTGAGTAGTTTAATGATTTCTTTTTAAAATAATTTCTATTTCTGCAGAATAATCATGTTTTGCTTTTTTTATTTTCCAATATTTTAACTGAGAAAAAAATTGTTAAGTATATTGAAACTGATACATTACCAGTTATATAAAAAATAACTCAGTAGGAAAAACTTCATTTGCAGTAAGTAAAACACATATGGCTTCTGGGTTAATTATTAGAGGACAGAGTAGAGCCAGTGAGCCAATTAGTCAGACCCTCCCAGTAGATTATTGTAATCTTGTAGGAAGTTGATTGTTAGCTGGATATGGTGCTGTGCACCTTTAATCCCAGCACTTGGGAGGTAGAGGCGGGTGATCTCTGAGTTTGAGGCCAGTCTGGTGTATCTAGTAAGTTCTAGGCAGGACAGATAGCCAGAGCTGCATATTGAAACCCTGTCTCAAACAAAAATTTTCTTCTCCCATAAAAAAAGATGAAAAAGATGAGTTTGATGATGAATCAGGACGAATCTTCAACTTTTGAGTTTGAATGTGTGTCAAAGTATAACTAGTAACTATGTCAGGTTCAGTGCATTTTGAGGACGTTGACACTCAGTAAATTTAAAATTTTGTTGTCAGTTATGTAACACTGAATGGGTTTTTACTTCAGTTGGCTTGGTTTCTTTCCTTTTAGGAACAATAACTTTCTTCATAAAGAATTCTTTCAAAAGAATTTAATGGTAGTAATAGTAAAGCCCCTATTCTATACCTGGTCATTTCCATTTGATTTCCAGGTCTTTTTGGTTCATCACGGGTGCAGTATGTTGTAGATCCTGCAATGAAAATTGTGTTTCTCAATATTGACCCCTCCATTGTAATGACCTATGATGCTGTTCAGAATGTGCATTCTGTGTGGACTCTGCGGAGAGTAAAGCCAGAGGTGAGGGTCACTGATACTGCTTGTTCCTGTGAGAGGTAGTGAATTCTGGACACTTGCACATTTTTAAGGTCAATTCATTCCGTTCATTCTTTATTCTAATGTTTATTTTTCCCTTTCATTTTTACTTAAGGAAGAGAATGCTGTTTTAAAGTTCCCTGAGCAGGCAGGGACTCTTCAGAATGTAGCCACTAGCAGCTCCCTCACAGCTCATCTCAGAAGCCTCTCCAAAGGCGAATCCCCTGTGGCTTCACCTTTCCAGAATTACTCCTCCATTCATAGCCAGAGTCGATCTGCCTCATCTCCCAGTCTGCATTCCCGCTCGCCTTCCATCTCCAACATGGCGGCTCTTAGGTGGGTGCTTTTCTTTGTTCTTAACAAGATATTCCAAGCAGTGGGTACCTGCTTTTTGAGCTTTCTTAAGTTTTAAAGAATTTCAGGTTTGTATTGATGACTCTTTGGTATTTTGGGGGACTAGTCATAAACCTAGTTCCACCCCTCTAGGACTTGTAAATTGATATTGCTCTAATACTTTGTGTCATATTTAGAACCTGCTTGTGATGCTGTAAGTTGTATTCTTTCTCCCTTGACACAATTCTACAAGTACTTTGTTAGAAGTTGTGTGTCCCCCCCTACCCCCAGGATTTCTTTGTACCTGGAACTTACTTTGTATACCAAGCTGCCCTTGAACTCGAAGAGATCCGCCTGCCTCTGCCTCCCTCCCAAGTGCTGAGATTAAAGATGTTCATCACCACTGTCTGGCTAGTTTGTACATGTCTGAAAGTCGAGCAGTGTATTTGAATAATATATACCATTTATTTTTTGAAGAAGAAAATAGACTCATTTTCAGTTCTAAGTAAAAATTTTAATTTTATTTATTTATTTATTTATTTATTTAAAGACAGAGTCTCCTTGTGTATCCCTGGCTGTCCTAGAACTCAGTATGTAGACCAGGCTGGCCTGGAACTCACAGAAATCTGCCTGTCTCTGCCTCCTGAGTGCTTGGATTAAAGTCATGCTCCTCTGTGTCTGGCATGAGAACATTTTAACATGAGATCTATATAAAGCTTTAGGCTATAATAAATTGCATTAGGACAAACCATTTAAATAGCTGTTCACTCCTGAAAGTGTCCTGTAACTAGGGTTGTACCCTGAGGGCTTCCCTTCCTGTGTATAGGATTGAAGACTCGTCATGTGGTTGGCCAGGAGTTGCTCATGACGATGCCCTCTCTGGTTGTTTTGCAGCCGTGCTCATTCTCCTGCCTTGGGTGTGCACTCTTTCTCAGGGGTGCAAAGATTCAATCTTTCAAGCCATAATCAGTCACCAAAGAGACACAGTATTTCTCATTCTCCAAGTGGCAGTTTCAACGACTCATTTTTGGCACCAGAAACAGAGCCTATTATTCCTGAGCTGTGCATCGACCACTTGTGGACTGAAACACTTCCTAATATCAGGTTTGGTGGATATAATTTTATATTTAAAGAAAAATATTACTAATATTTTGGAAAATGGTGTTATGCCTGAGAGCTTTCTAAGTGGTAGAATGCTTGCCAAATGTGTGTGAAATGTTTTAAAATGTCCTTCAACATTAGTTATGGTATTAACACATGCCACCTTAATTTTAGAAGAAATTATTGATACTAAGTAATCATAAAAATGTTTTTTCATTTAATATTTCTTTAATATAGTAGTAACCTTTGAGATTTGAGGTGCTTGAAGTTTTGAGGCAGAACAGCTAATTTTGTAATGTCATAGTCAAGGTTCTGTTGCTGTGAAAAGACGCCATGATAAGGCAGCTCTTATAAGGGAAGCATTTATTGGAGGGCTTGCTTATAGTTTTGGAGGGTTAGTCCATTATGTTGGTGGAAAGCAGACAGGCATGTTGTTGAGCAGTAGCTGAGAGTATTACATCCTGATCCACTGGCATGAGGCAGAGCAAGAGTGAGACATGGCCTAAGTGGGCTTTTGAAACCTCAAAGCTCATTCCTAGTGACACACCTCCTCCCACAAGGTCACCCCTCCTAATCCTTCCCTCACAGCTCATCAGTTTGGGACTAAGCATATAAATTTGAGTTTAGGAGACCAAGCTATTTAAACCACCATATGTAGCTTCAATAATTTGAGATTTTATAGCAGTTTTGGTATGTCGACAGCTGTTTGGTCACTTACTTTAGGCTTGAGGAGTAGGGAAATGGGGTACATAAGGTAAATGGGGTGAAGAAGTGAGCAGAGGCAAGCACACTGAATGTTTCAAGGAGCTGCCTAGGGGCATTTTGCAATCACTAAACTATGTAATGAAAAGTAGTTTTTGGATTTTATTTGTTGCTTTGTATATCTAAAACATAGAGTGGGTTTTTACCTAGCCTCACATTTTTACTTCTGACCAAATAATCCCCTCCCATGATTTTTTTCCTGTATGTGTGTGTGTTTGCATGTACAGTTACACTGTACATACATGTGGAGGTCTGGCCTTGATATTAGGAATCTTTCTTGATTCCTGTACTTCAATTCCTTATTTATTGAAGCAAAGCCTCTTGAAGGTAGAGGTCACTGATCTGACTAGTCTTGCTAGACATCCTGCTCCTTGTCTCTGTTTTCCGAATGCTGTGTTTACACTTGACTGTTGCACTCAGCTGACATTTAGTTTGGTTCTGGGAATTCAGACCCCAGTCCTCACATTTGCATGGCAAGTGCCTACTAGGTGTGGCACCTTCCTAGGCCTCCACTTAGCCCTTTATGTCATCCTGTTGAGTAGTCTGACCTAACAGGAGAGTACGGTAGAGAAAGCACTGCACACACAGAGAAAGGAAACGGAGGATAAAGAGGGCATCTGAAAGCTCAGAGATTAGCTCTGGAAGTCATCATTGAACACGTACGCATGGAGCTTTTGTGTCATGGTTATTGCTTGGTTCAGGAAGTGTTTTATGTGGAATGTTTCCACAGATTAAGTGACTGAGGTAGATTTTTGAACTAATACTGACAATTTACTAATGTGTCTACTTCAGAGAGAAAAATTCTCATGCCTCCAAGGTATTTATAACAACTGACCTGTGTGGACAGAAGTTCTTGTGCTTTTTAGTGGAGACTCAGCTTCAGTTACGGTAAGTGTTTCTCATTCTCTCTGAAGAAATTTAGGGCTGATTCC
The DNA here is from genome assembly GCA_033318265.1 of Phyllotis vaccarum. Taxonomy (NCBI): domain Eukaryota; kingdom Metazoa; phylum Chordata; class Mammalia; order Rodentia; family Cricetidae; genus Phyllotis; species Phyllotis vaccarum. The sequence continues at coordinate 156,604,844 of JARWLC010000001.1, read as the reverse complement.
CCTCTGCCTTCTATTTTTCTTGTATAGTCTTATTGGGAGGTAGGTTATGTGTCATAAGATTAACTTGTAGTAAGTGTACAGTTACATGAGTTTTTGTAAATGTATAGAGGATTGTAGCCACCGGTTCCCACAGTCCAGGCTTAAACATCCCGTCAGCACGGAGGGACCCTCTGCCATCTTTGGCTAGTCTTTCCCTGCTCCCAGCCTCAGACAGTCATCCTCGGGGACATTGTTATTTTGTAGGTCTGCTTGCCTCTGCCTCCCAAGTTCTGGAGTTAAAGGCATTTGTCACCACCACACCCTGCCCTATAAAAGTGGTTTTGGTGCTGTTTTTTGGTAGTCCACTTTTCCACTTTATACTGGTTTTCTAGGATCCACCCTCTTGTGACATGTATGAGAACCTCCTTAGTGTCGTTATATAGTACTTATTATATAGATAGGTCCTATTTGCCTGCTTACCAATTGATGGATAGGTTATTTATCTCATTATATAGCCCTGGATGTTCTGAAACCCTGTAGACCAAGCTGGCTTTGAACACAGAGATCCATGCACACTGTTTTCACTCTTTGACCACTGTGAATTAGGAACCTGTGGGCAAATATCTTGGTATGGACATATATAATTTTACTTTTCTTGGGTGGAGGACTAGCATTGGGCTGAGTGGTAAATCATGTTGAATGTTTCAAGAAATTGGCCAGTTGATTTCTAAATAGGCTGTACAGTTTCAAATTTCTTCCTCTATTGGGTGAAGGTTTATGTCTCTTTATCCTGAACAGTGTTGGATATTGTCAGCATCTTTGATTATAGCCAATCTAATGGAGTGTCGGGTGGTTTCTATTTATATTTTCCTGATGCTTTTTAAAATAATAATTTTCTTTGTACGTGTATTTTATGTGCATATATGTCTGTGGAACTATATGTGTGCATGCCCAGTGCCCACAAAGGTTCTTGATAAAAGAGCCCATCAGATCTCCTGGACCTGGAGTTACAAATTGTTGTGAGCTGGTATGTGGGTATCGGGAATCAAACCTGGTTGTCTGGTAGAGCAGTCATTGTTCTTAACCTTAGAGTCATTTCTCCAGCCCCTCCTGATGCTTTTGGTATTGATCATTTTCCTGTGTGGCTATTAGCCACACACTTACTCTCATAATTCACGTTTGGTCTAGTCATTCACCTTTTTACTTAAAAACAACTATAGCTTACAGCAAGCTGTAAAATTGTTTTGGTCCTTCTATATCATGACGTCTTTTTTAGCTTAAACTTTTTTTTATCATTACATTGCGTGTGTTGTGTGTGTCTGTGTATGTGTCTGTGTGTGTGTCTGTCTGTCCTATGACATTTAAGTGGAGGTCTGAGGGCAAGTTGGAGGAATCTGTTCCCTCCTTCACTGTACAGTCCTAGTTACATACAGGCTGTCTGGCTTCGCCTGCTTCTAGCTCCCTTGCCCATTTGGTTTTTTTCTATCAGTGGTAAAATCTTGTCACTGCAGCATGATTTTAAAATCAGGAAACTCGTATCAGCATGACCCACACATCTTTCTTTGGTTTTTGCATGTATTCATTTGTGTGTGTTTGTGTGTGTGTGTTTACTTGGATTTGTGCCACTTTCTCCTATCCATCCGTTTGACTGACCTTAACGTTTGTCACCTTAAGATTTCCCCTTTGCTGGTCTTGTATATATCCACCCCAGCTCTCTGTTCTCTTGCTTCTCGTCTGTCGTGATCACAGTCTTTTTTTGAGACAGGGTCTCTCTATGGGGTCTGGGCTGTCCTGAAACTTGCTCTGTAGACCAGACTGGCCTCAGATTCATAGAGATCCACCTGCCTGTCTTGGAGTGCTGAAATTAAAGGTGTGTGCCACCTCTCTTAAAGCTTGTTTCTTCCTGTTTTTGTTTTCATATATAGCTGTGTAAAGTTTCAAGAAAGTAATGATAAGACCCAGCTTATCTTTGGCTCTGTCACCAATGTACATGCAAAAGATGCAGCACCAGTGGAGGTAAATGCATATTGAAAATTATTGTGCTTTGTCAGATTTTTCTGGAAAATTATACTAATTTACTCAGAATATAAGAGACTTTGTTCTTTTGTTTTCAGAAGATAGACGCCATGCTGGTACTAGAAGGCAATGGGAACCTGGTGCTGTACACAGGAGTGGTTCGGGTATGTCAAGCAGTGCTTTGTGCTTTTGGTACAACTGCCCCATCATTTATAGGTGGCTCTGCTGCTTCTGAGCAGTTTGGCAGCAGATTCTTTTCAAGTGGAAAATGAAGCAAATTTGAACGTAGTCTTAATTTGGTCTAGGGTTCCTATAGCCTGATGTTTCTGGCCTGGTCCAAACCCGAGGCCCAAACCTGAAATTCTGCAGCTGCTTAGTCATAAATAATCACACAAAGGCTTATATTAATTATAAACTGTTTCACCTATGGCTCAGGCTTATTTGCTAATTCTTACTCTTAAATCAAGCCATGATTCTTATCCATGTTTAGCCATGTGGCTTGGTACTTTTTTCTCAGAGCAGTCTTCCCTTCCTCTTTGTCTTACTGTCCTCTGCCGCTCTGCTCTTGCGCTTCCCAGAATTCTAGTGTGGTTGTCTCACTTCTACTTCCCACCTGCCTTCTGGCCAACCAGCGTTTTAAGCCAATATTTACAGTGTACAGAAGCGTAGTCTCACAGCAGGTTCCCTGTGCATCGATAACTATTTGTCTCTACCAAATGGAAACCCTTTATTGAGAGTAAGAATGAAAGATGAGCAGCTTTAGGAAGCACCAGCATTGCAGTATTTCATTATATTAAATGCTATCTATGTTCGTTGTAGCTCCTTTTGTAACTATTGTCAAGCCTAAAAATAGATACTTAAGTAGGATATGATGGCACATGCCTATGATCTTAGCACTTGGAGACAGAGGAAGGTGGATCTCTGTGTTTGAGCCCAAAACAAGCAAACAACCCCCCCACACACCCAAACACTCACACTTAGTTTGAGGATTAATAAAGAGAATGTATTGTCAGCATCCCCTCCCCCATTTTGTTTTGTTTTTTGAGGCAGGGTCTCACTAAGTACCACAGGTTTTGGGACCCTCCTGCTTAATCCCCTAATACCTGACTTGCCAGAAACTTTATTCTGTTCTCTGAATGCACCTGGTTGACTTTTCCAATAATCCACCTCTTGATTTTGTTCACTTTTGCACTTATGTATGTGTCACTAAAGAACAGTTTACTTTTCCTTGTTTTTGAGTTTTTATATAAAGGGGGCTATAAATACAACTCTTGAGATGTATTTTGTTGTAGTGGGGTTTCTTGGTCTCAGGCAGCCAGAGGCCCAGACCCACAGACCTGCTGCGCCAGACCCCTTAGCCGCCTGTCGCCGCTCAGGCCCCCAGAAATGACTCAGATGCTTATATTAACTTTATGCTGTTTGGCCTATGACTCAGGCACTTTGCTAGCTAGCTCTTACATCTTAAATCAACCCATTTCCATTAATCTGTCTTCCACGTGGCCTGTGGCTCACCTGTGTTCCTTACATGTTGCTCCTTGGGCGGCTTGTGCGATCTGCCTGACTCCGCCCTGCTTCTCCTACCTATGTTCTAATTTCTCCTCTTACTTTTTCTGTGGTGCCTGTCATGGCCCAAAACAGCTCCTTTATTTAAAGATTGACATTCACAGCATACAGAAAGGCATTCCCACATCAGTACTTTATGAGATTTTATATACTATTTGACTGTATTAATATTCCTTACCAGATTTTCTGCAAAATTATTTCCCGAGTCAAACAAAAGAATTTATTCTGAGGTATCGTAGCTGGCTAGTCTAATTTGAAAAGTTGTTAAATATGCATTGTGTTTAGTGAGAATGAACTTCACCATAAATAAAGATCTTTTCGTTCATGTGCCTAAACTTAAGGATATGATCTGTTCACCTGCTCCCTCCTCAATTTTTTTATTGCTCAAAGGTGGGGAAAGTTTTTATTCCTGGACTTCCGGCTCCTTCCTTGACAATGTCCAACATGATGCCTCGTCCTAGTACACCCCTTGATGGTGTTAGTACTCCCAAGCCTCTTGGTAAATTACTTGGATCAATGGATGAGGTAAGAAGTCTTGTCAAATGTTAATCACATTTTAAAGAAGTTTGGCCAAGTATTAGATCTTTCCATGGTTAAGTTAATATTAGGTAATATTTCCAGATACTTGTTTTCAAGCACAAGTAATGGTTTCTACATGCTGACCTCTTTTGTGCTGTAAGAAGTGTTCTTTGAAGATGTGGAGAGGTAAAAATGGTACTTTTTTTTTTTTTTTCCTATTCAGAGATCCCACAATTACCAGGATGTAGTAAATGTGTTGGTTGCATAAAAAAAAAATCATAATTTAGTCTGTTTAAAGTTATAACTGAAGAACAGATGGTGTTAATGCTCTATATACTGAAGGAAGTACATTTTGTTGGGAGGCATGTCATCCTTGGCCAGAATCTTGAGGGTAAGAAGGGTAAATAGAAAGAGCTGTTCAGGGCAATGGCATGAACACAGGAGAGGAGAATGCACAAGACCTTTTTCCTGAGAGCCATCACATGTAGCCCATGCTGGCCTCAAACTGGCTGTGTAAACTCAGATAACCTTGAACTCCTGGTGCCGCAATTTCACCTCCGCAATGCTGGGACTACAGGTATGCACTACCATATCTAGCTAGAAGATCACCCCCCCCCCCCCACCGCCCCTTGCTCCCTCAGACAGGGTTTCTCTGTGTAATAGCTCTGGTGGCCTGCAGCTCACTTTAGACCAGGCTGGATGGCCTCAAATTCACAGAGATCCCCTGCATCTGCCTCCCAAGTGCTGAGATGAAAGGGGTGCACCATTACTGTCCAGTCAGCTGGACGATCTTTTAATTTATGTATCTCCATCTCCTAAAACATGAACTAAAGACTCACGGATCTGTGGAATGAGTAAGTAGTGTTTCGGTTGAGGCAGAACAGAGAGTAGGGTAATATAATAATAATAATAATAATTCTTAGTTTAACATTTCTACATGCTAGGCACTGTCTGTTTTATCAGTATTTCCCAGTTTAAGGCTGTATAACATTACTGATTGGAATATACTTGGTCTTCAGTTTATAGTTGGATACACAGAGGTACATGGAGTTTCGTTGCACAGTTAGGAAGCTGTTAAGTGATAACAGTAGAACTGACACCCTACCAGTGTGTTCCTGAAGGATGATGGATGACATGAAAGTCCTCTAAGTGCAGTTCCTCTGCCTCCTAAGTTTGTGAGAAGACGTTACTCATGTTTTAGGTGTGTTTCTCTTTGGGTTGAAGATAGGAAGGCCAAGTGAAGTCTGTGTCAATGGAACAGATAAAGAGGATCTGTGTTTGTTGTATTCTGGAAAAGAGGAGGGTAACGTGACAGTCCTGAAGAGGTGTAAATGACAGTGTTGGCTAGAGCTCATGATCTCTTAGGTGTTGAGTGCCAATGAGGAATGAGGCTGAGGTCTGTGAGCTCCTTAAGTTGGTGTCTGTGCTCACCAGACTAGAAAGACTGGAGACAAGTGGTCTATATTTGAAGGCTGTCACAATGTGGCTCTGTATGTATGTTGTCAGTCAATTGCTATTTATAGTTTTCTGTGACTAGCTGGCCTGCTGCAGGTTCATTATTACTGGAACAGAATAATTGGAATCATCAAAGCATATGAAAAAATATAGTCCCTTATCTTTAATTCTCTAAAAGTCTTTCATCTGTGGTACATTGTGATTTTTTTTTTTCCTTTTTGTAGGTGGTTCTGTTGTCTCCAGTTCCAGAATTGAGGGATTCTTCAAAACTTAATGATTCTGTCTACAATGAGGATTGCACTTTCCAGCAACTTGGGACTTTCATTCATTCTGTGCGAGACCCTGTTCATAACAGAGTCACCCTGGTAAGTCCCTTCAAAGGGTGGGGTAGCTGGCTGAGGGGCATTTGCCTGAACACATTTGCCAGGATGTAAAATTATGTGTGAAAATAAGAGTAAACATTGTTTTGTGATTTTAAAGCATTATTAATGTGTTTATGATGTCTATACGTTGGCGTATGCATACATGTTGTAGTCAGAGGACAACTTTGTGGATGATGTTCTTTCCTGCCACCTTATAGGCTGTGAGACTTGAATGACAGTTGCCAGGCTTTCAAGATAATTGCTTTTACCTGCTGAGTTTCTTTGCCATTCTTTATCTTACAATTGTAAAAACATGCTCACTGAGGATGGTTTGTGGGTAAGGAGAGTCAGTTTTGAGGTTGTTCTTGTAGGGTGTGGCCCTGGCGGGTGACGCCCTCCAGTGTTTATGGATCGGCACAGATCGGACCTGATGGGCTGTTCAGAGAGGAGAGAGGAAGCTCGGGCTAGGGAGGTGTCTGTCCAAACACACTGTGTGACTTCTTCAAAAGATTTAAAACAAGCATGTTTAATCCATTGATTGCATATTGCCATGCTTTTGTCTTTTTGGTGAAAGTCATCGTCTGATGATGGTGTCTTGTGTTTGTCTAAAAAGTGGACCTTTGGCTGGATATGGTGATGCATGTGTTTAGTCCTAGCACTTGGGAGGAAGTACACATTTTATTAAAACAAAATTTTTGAAAGCATTTTGCAAAAATGCATATTTCGTTAGAAGCATTCTTTCTGGTTGAAAAGTGTAGTTATTTTATTGGATTCTGCTTCAACAGGCAAATGATGGTATAAATTATTTATTTTACATATATGTATGCATATGTATATATTAAGCTTTCACAGATGTAGAATGCTTAAATGGTTGTTTTTTTCTTGTTTCCATTCTTTCACTAGGAACTGAGTAATGGCTCCATGGTTAGGATCACTATCCCTGAAGTGGCCACCTCAGAACTAGGTATGAGTGAATCAGACTGCACTCTGTATGTTCTCAGTTTGATGTATTATCACACAGTTGATGGAGACAGTTTTCTGTGTGTGTGTGTGTGTGTGTTTTTAAAGACTATTTATGTGTGTATGTAGCTACTTGTATATATATGTCTGTGTCTCTTGCATATAGTACCCATGGAGGCCAGAAGAGGGCATTGGACCACCTGGAACTAGACTTATCAATGGTTATGCATTGCTATATGAGTGCTAGAAATTGAACCCAGGTTCCTTTTTCCCCCCTTCATTTTATTATTATTTTTTTTTAATAAAAAATGTCTTTTTTTAAATCCATGTACCCCTCTGCTCTCCTTCCCTCTTCTCCTCCCAGTCAGCCTTCAGCCTTGCCCCTCCCTGAACCCAGGTTCTTTATAGAGAAGCTGGTGCTTTTCTTTGCTAAGCCATCTCTCCAGCCCACAGTTTATGTTCGTAGCAATTTCTTTTATTCTTATTTATTAAGAATTCCTATTTTGTTTTACACTATGGCATACTTGCCTCTTTGATTTTCTAAGATTCTTTGATATTTGCTTCTCAGGAAAAGACTGTTGCGAAAGGTCGAGTCAGTGACAGTGCTGGAGGGGAGGAGTGAGAATGAGAGCTTTAAAATAGCAGACCTGTGCCCTGGCTCTGAGCTGTAGCTAATGTTCACACCGTGAGCTGGCATTGCTAAAAATAGTATATACCATATGGCATTTGGCATAACCCATTATTGGCATAGTGAGAGAAGACATTTTAGAAATTACAAGTTGCAGTTTTGGTTGACAGGACTGTTCACTCATTTACAGCATCTTGCTGTAGCTACTAAGCATTCCTATTGATAGGTACCTGTGTTGGATGTTGTATCCACTAAAGGGTTTAATCAGTGTTTTGTGTAAATTTACTGATGTAGAAATTAGATACTTTTCACAGAGTAAACTATGGTTCATGCTAGGACAGTTTGACAGTGAACAGGGAATAGTTATTTATTTAGAGCAGTGGTTGTAAATCAGGATTATCTTGGGTAAACTGGGCTATATGCTCACTTATTTCTAATCCTAAATTAGGGATCTGACAGCTGTCCTTAGATCTTCTGGGAGCCCTGTTGAATTCAATACTTGCTTTAAAGTGATTGACTTTGATGAGGTCATATTTGTGTTCGATTGGCTCCTTGATGACAGTTCTCTTTTCCTAGTGGCTGGTCTTGACATAGTAGCAGTTTAAACCTTTCCATTTGAACAGAGAAAAGAAGTACATACATAGGAAACGTACTAAAGTCAGTGTTTGCTTTTAACAGTACAAACATGTCTGCAAGCAATTAAGTTCATCTTGCCAAAAGAAATAGCAGTTCAAATGCTCGTCAAGTGGTACAATGTCCACAGTGCTCCAGGAGGACCCAGTTACCACTCAGAATGGAGTTTATTTGTGATCTGTCTCTTGAACATGATGGGTTATAACACAGACCGTTTAGCATGGACCCGAAGTGTAAGTAAAGACAGTTGTTGTCCATTTATCCTTTATAAATGTAGTGCTTGCATAACTATATAACATGAGAGAACCTAACACATTAGTAATAGGTATATGCCTTATATGTGATTTTGGAATAATATATAACCTAACACATTAGTGATAGGTATACGCCTTATATGATTTTGGCTTGTTGTATTTATATATTATGAATCAAATAATAGGTTTTTAGTCTTTATAATGTTTTAAAGCACATTTTACTTTCTTTTCTTTTATAAAATTAAGGTCTTGCTGTATACGTAGCACAGGCTGGGCTTGAATTCATATTTCTGACTTGGCCTCCCAAATGCTGGGATTGCAGTTGTGTGTTATTAATGCCTGAATTTTGACTGTTTCTTAATTCATCTTAGTGAAATGACTAGAAATAGTACTCTTAATCTTATCAATAGGTGAATCAGAGAGGTTATAGATTTGTGCTTTGCTCATTTGAAGTTTTTAGGCTGAGAACACTGTTAGTGGTGTAAAACTTTGTACCCTACTCAGGCCTCCCAGTTATTTTTTGGAGGACTATCATAGGTGATTATGTACTCACCAGCAAAATGCCTTCAGTATGGGTGTGTTTGTTCCTTTGGAGATCACTCTTCAGACAGCCATACTTGAGACTCTGGAGAAGTCACCATAGAATATACTTAGCCTTTTGTCCCCAAAACTCAAATGTGCTCACCTAGGCTATAGTAACTCCACTAAAACAAACAAACAAAACAGCCTTTTTCATCATTATGAAATTGTATTTTCTCATTGAGGAAGATTTGTAAAACAGGAAGAAGCAAGCAAATATCCCCTGCTCCTGTTGTAGACACTTTCCATGGTGCCTTTTACATAAAAATGATACTGAAATTTATGTTATGAAATTTTGTAAATCCTGTTTCACTGACCCTTCCATTTTTTAATCATATTTAAATAAACCTAGTATTGGGTTTTACTAGAAGACTTTTCCTATGTAGGTGTGGCTGATACAGTGATATGGTGATAGACTAGGAAACTTTTCTAATTTTTGAGTAATTTACCAATTTATTTTACATAATTTACTAATCACATATCCAGTTATTTCTCAAGAAATAAATCTTTTAAGAGATGGGGCCAGATAACATTTAGAAGTGATATTTAATCAACATTATTGCTACTGTTGTTTAAAACTGCCCATTGCCACCTTGATTATTTGTGTTTATTTGCTAGATTAGTCTCCCACTGGACACTTTGGAATAAAGCATAACTCTTGAGGTTTTGACTAGCTGTTAGCAACCATTTGCTTGTCTTTGTTTCCCTTCTGCAGCCTGATAAAGTCAGGTTATGGTAGTCACTCTTCTGGTGTAGAATCCTGTTGCTGTCTTCCTGATGATATAAGCCATGGGCTTGTACTGTGCCCTGTTACCCACCCTCTTGTACCTAGGTGTTCTCTTTGCCATCTCTGCCAGCCACCCTGACCTGTCTCCCAAGCCCTCCAAGTATGTTTCATCCTCAGACTTTTGTACTTGCTGTTTCCCTTACTCAAAACGCTTCTTTCTGACAAGGCGTGTCGGGCCTCTGTTCAGCTCCCCTAGATGTTTGTGTACAGTTGTCTCCTTCTGACTTGTCTGTTTGGCCTTTTCTTTAGCCCATCTGTTAAGTGTATTTTTACTGCCCTATATGTCCTTCCTTCCTCCACTGGAATATAAATTCTAGTGTGACAGGGAGTTCTGCTCAGTTTTGTCCACTACCCTGCCTTGTGGATACTTAGGTGAATCCTTCGGTGTCTGTTTAGTGTATGAAGGGATTGCCCTCTGTAGTTTGCTTGAGTTGAATATCCTTTGTCTTTATGTGCTTAAATTTTTTATTATTATTTATTTATTTTTTATGTGTAACTACCCAGTACAGCTTGTTGACAAAGAGTTTTGTACCTTTGTCTCACAGAGTAGTTAGTGAAACTAACTACCCCACATTTTTACATTTTCATGTAGAGAAAGATATGGCTCACTGACTTCCAGGTTGCATGGTAGCCTGTAATTGAGAACCAAATCCCTTTAAAACAAACAAAAACACACCAGATGAATCTTAGTATGTGCCCAAGCTGGTCCTGAGCTATACTCAGCACCTCTCTTGCCACAGCTAGTTTAGTAACTGAAACTACATTCGCATTACCACCTAGCTTGAAAGTCAGTTCTCAAAGCCATGCTACTTTGATACATTAAACTTACATCATCTTTTTTAGACCAAAGCTTGGGGCAAAATGGTTCTCAGTGGCCAGAAGGTACCATGGTGCCCATTTTCTCTTTGCTTTGTACAAATTTACTTATTTTTCTTTTCATTTTCATAACATGGCAGAGAGTACTGCTGACCCCTTATGTGGTTTTTGGTGTTCTTGTGTGTGGATATAATTTGTATCATCAGAGAAGTAGGGGAGAAACAGAAATGACTATTGCTGAACCTGCGAGTCCAGGCACTGTACCGAATGCTTTGCACACACAGTGTAGCACCGTGGTGACTAAGAAGAGGACACTGTATGTCCTGGTCAAAGAGTGTCAGTGACTTTCTTCAATTTCTGTAGTTGGTAGAACTGACATCTGAATCATTAAGCTGTTAGTTAGCAGTAATAAAGTCATGGCTTTGTCTTCTGTTCTGGGCTTGTTTTTCAGTTCGACTTTGAAGGATCACTTTCCCCAGTCATCGCGCCCAAGAAAGCGAGGCCTTCTGATACAGGGTCTGATGATGTAAGCATTGGTATTTCTGCTAATGTTACTCATTTGTGGAGACTTGTGTCTGACACTCATATCAGTTTGTCAGTTTTCTGCTACCTTTTACTTTTTTTTTTAAATTTTATTTACTTCAGAGCATTTTATTTTGAAGAATAGACTATTCTGTCATGTATTTACTTTTGTCTTTAATCAACATATACAAATTAGTATAAACGTATATATATCTGCATGACTTAAGTGTAGGCTAGTGGATATTTATTGGTAATTGATTAACTATCAGCATTTACCACCACCACCCCCTTTTTTTATTTTTTTATTTTTTGCTTTTTCAAGCAGGGTTTCTCTGTGTATTATTGGCTGTCCTGGAACTTGCTCTGTAGACCAGGCTGGCCTGAAACTCAGAGATCCTCCTGACTCTGCCTCACGAGTGCTGGGATCAAAGGCATGCACCACCACAGCTCAGCAGCATTTATCCTTTTGTAGCGTTTCTCTGGTTTCTGCTTAAATACCTCAGACTTTATGCTATGTTCTAATGTGGTCCAAAGCAGAGAACATTTCTGAACTGGGCTGTTGTGTATAATTTGTAATCTATTCTTTCCTCCTTACCTTTAAGCAAGCACATAACTAACATAACCGTATGTTAGTTGTGTCTGTTGTAGATTTTGATAGAATGAAATAGTCTGTATTCTCGTGTCCATCAGGCTTTTTTATTCAGCATAATGTATTGAAGGTTATTCAGGATAGTTTAAGTATTCGCTGTATGTTCTTTTTATTGCAGTTTGCTTTGCCCTCCATTTGCTGATGAGTATATTAGGATGTTTCCAAGTTTTGCTTTTTGTTTTTTGGTGAAGGTGCCTATGGAGTCCAGAGATACCAGCCCCCCTGTAGCTGCAGTTACAAGTGGTTGAGAACCCCCTGCTGTGGGTACTGGGAACCAAACTCAGGCCCTTTGCAAAAGTAGTATATACTTAGCCGAGGAAGCTCTGCAGCCCCTTGCAGTTATTTTTAAATGACATTTCCAAGAAGCATTATATAAATAATTACTGTGATTTGTATTCTTTTAGGACTGGGAATACTTACTGAATTCAGACTACCATCACAATGTTGAGTCTCATCTTCTGAACAAATCCTTGTGTCTGAGTTCTTTGGAAAGTGGGAAAGTAAAGGAAGATGATTTTGCGCAGACCCTGAGTCTAGATCCTTCTACTCTCCTCTTCCCTTACATCCCTACAATTTTCTTTGTTCTTCACCTTGTCTATGAAGAGCTCAAGCTGAATACTCTGATGGGAGAAGGAATTTGTTCCCTCGTTGACCTGCTTGTTCAGCTAGCAAGGTAGGTGTGGTTAGACATGCAAGGGGCCTCGGAGGACTGCCTTCTGTGACAGGCCAGAGGAAGGAACCTCTTAGAAAATCTCCAGTCTGCCCTTCTCAGTTAAAGTTTTTATTTCAGCCTCTTGATTAAGAGGATAGCACGTTCCCTGTCTTCTGAGATCCGAGGATTCTGAAATACTTTTCTGAAATGTGGCAAGTTTATGTGACGATCCATTTCCCTAATGACACATCATTGCTGTGACTTAGTTTTCAAACCCTGATGATCCTTTCTGAAATACATGGCACCTGCCTCTCTGGTCATGGCTGGCCTTTTGATGCTCCTGTTCAGTCTTTCAAATTTTAGGATTTCCAGATGTGTGCCTCCATACTCTGTATTTCCCACACTTATATTATTTAAGCTTCACCCTGTGTAGTAGCCAGTAGTAGTGGCACATGCCTATAAATTTAGTGCTTGGCAGGCTGGTGGAAATATTATGTCGGAGGGACACCATTCTGTTGGAGGGGAAACAAAGAAAACCAACAGAAAAATTTAAGAAATTTGAGTTACTTATGTAATACGTCTCTGTTTTCTGGAAGAAAATACTGTGGTCTGTAGACATTACTTGCTGGAGATCACACAGCCAGTAAACAAGAGGAAGGAGGGGGAGGTCATGCCCCCTCTCTAGTCTGACCTTCATGAAATTTATCTAGACAGGTTTGGTGTGTGACATCAGATACAGTGAGGATACTCTAGATTTGAAAGCTTTCTCATAAGCATGCATTCTAAATTGCAAAGGTAACCGAAAGAGGCTGCTATAACACCTTGTATCTGTTGTTACTGTTTTAGAGACTTAAAATTAGAGCCTTACATCGATCATTACTACAGAGATTACCCAACTCTTGTCAAAACTACTGGACAAGTGTGTACAATTGACCAAGGTGAGTGTTGACACCACTCTTAAGTTTTCTGAATAGTGGGTAGGCATTTTGTTGCGTCTATAAAGGAAGAACAGATGATAGATGTCTTTCTAGCCAAGCAGCTTTGAATTGGTAGATTTGACCTCTGAGTGAAGTAAGCTGTAACTTCTTTAGTGTGTAGTTAAAACTTTACCCATTCCAAAGCTTAAATAGCCTCTAGTGTCAGAGACTCTATAACCTTGACCTGTGCTGTCCATTCATAGCCAGTGGTCATATATTTACTTGAATTTAATTATAGTAAAAATTTTCCTCAATGCACTACCACATATACGATACACAGTAACTATGTAGGGCTAGTCGTTATGTTAGCAGGTTGGGCAGCACAAATATAAATCACTTATACCACCACTGGACTTGAGCTGGAGGGGCTCAAAGAGCAGAGCTCAATCTATTCTGTGCCTTTGTTTATTTGTAGAGTGAGGCAGAAAATCCCCTCCCCCCAAAAAAAATTCTTTAAAAACAATTGAATAAAAAAACTTTTATATGTACTTGTTGTGTGTGGGGTGTATACATGTAAGTATGTGGGTATGCATGTGCCATTACATGTGTGTGGAGGTCAGAGAACAGCTTTCTGGAGTTAGTTCTCTCCTTCTACCATGTAGGACCCAGGGATTGAACTCAGGTTGTCAGGTTTGGTGGCTGGTGTTTCTTACTAATCATCTGGTTAACTCTTTGCTAGTTCTTTATATGGTTTGTAAATGACAGTGCTAAATTTCTGTTTAGAGTAGAGTTACATAGAAATAATTTAAATTTATAAATATTGAAACTATGATTATAATTGGGAAGGACAAGTACTGTGACTGTATTTTTGTCTTATGTATTTGTGTGTCTTTCTAAACATTTATGTAATTTTAAAGGTCAAATGGGATTTATGCATCATCCCTCATTTTTTACTTCTGAGCCGCCAAGTATTTATCAGTGGGTGAGTTCTTGTCTGAAGGGCGAAGGAATGCCACCCTATCCTTACCTTCCCGGGGTCTGCGAAAGAAGCAGGCTAGTGGTCTTGGTATGTATTTGGGGTATTGACTATCTTACATAGTTTTATTTTTCTTTAAATTGTCATATGTAGAACACAGCACTCACATGTAAACACACAAATTATAACAGCGTTTCTCTCTCCTCATACACTTCTATATGTTTCAGCAGGTACTTTTGTATAATTACCATTTTAATTAGAATATTGAGTATTTGTAGCACCACTTCCCAAAATTACTCTTTCAAGATTTATCTAAATTGTAATGATTCATTTCACGTAGCCCTCAAGTGGTAAACCCAACATGGCGCTGGCAGAACACTGCGTACAGAGGGCATGCCCCTAGGCGTGGCTGCCTAAATCTGTGCCCACCTGCTCTCTTAAAAGGAGCCACCTGCCATTTGAAACTCTCTCTCCCCCTCCTCTCTCTCTCACCCACTCGGCAATTCCCCTGAATAAACTCTTGTGTGGCATCTGGTAGTGTATGCGTCTACATCTCACGCGTGAAACCCACACAAATTGTCTTTTGTACCAGTAGATTGTGGCTTCTGTTGCTGACAGTCCACTGCATTGCTACCCCATGCTTGGCTTATGTGATAGCTGGGTTGGTTCCAGGTTATTGATTATAAATAGACACTCTGAAGGTCACACACGGGATTTTATGCCAACATAAGTTTTCATTTCCATAGACTGAGTACAGAAGACAGGGTTTGATGCTATAAGCCAAGTATATATTGGCCTTACAAACATCACCAACTGCCTCACTTTGCCCCAATAATGTTAAGAGAATGTTGCCTTGAATTTTTGTCAGTTATTTGATACTTGTCCTTCCTTCTTAGTTTGGTCAATTTGGTTGATCTGTAGTCTCTCTCACTGTCCTGCTAAATTGCATTTCCTAGTGACTATGGTTATGTGAGGAGGTTTGGGCCTGAGGAGTTTTTTGTCAAAATGTGATTTCTGCTGCGGTCTCCTGCTTTGACTTTGTGGTGGTGTTCTGCCAGGAAAGCCTTTCTCTTGTCTTTTCACATCGCATCTTAGCATGTAGACCAGGGTGGTTTTGAACTGTTGGTCAGGCCTCAGCATTCAGACTGCTGTGACCCTAGGGCAGTACCACCACCCTGACTTACTAACCGCTGGGCTCTCCAGCTCTTTGAACACTGGTAGTTGACATGACCATCTCTTTTTGCATGTGTGCTGTTGTCAGGTCAGGTCAGGTCTGTTGATCACTTTTTTTTATGACTTTAAGGGAAGCCCTTTTCCTGACTCGTTGATGTATATGTATATGCTCCCACATTGTCTCTATTGTGATAGCTTCATAGTAAACCTTGAAGTTGGTTTCCGCTGCTCTCTTTCCTTTACTGTTCTCTTTCGAAATTAACAGTTTTATAACCTCTGCCTGTTTTATAGCTAGTTTACCTATGGTTAGTAAAAGTACTGCCAAAATGTTTTTCAAAGAAATACCTTTACTTTTAGAAATGTTATTCATCTTCAATAGTTAATAAAAGCTCAATCTTGCATATGGACCCAGAGGGCATTGATAAAGGTAAGTTCCTTGGTACATATGCATCTGATCCTTGATGTTTAGGCAGTATATGGATAGGCCTGTTTGTGATTTTTCCAGACGTGGAGTCTTCCCAGGCAAAGGAGACTTCTGCTTTTATCCCTTCTTTTGTAAACAGTCTTTAGTCTCACCTTTCTCTGTTACGCTGTTTGCTTTGTGTTGAACAGGACTTTTTCAGTCTTCACAGGCTCTAGGTAGGTGTACACAGTGCTTCTGTTAGTTTTCTTAATTCACACAGCACTATTTCTGTTGATGTGATAAACACCCCGAGAAAAGCAACATGAGGGAGAAAGGGTTTAACTCTCACAAGTCCAGCTCATAGTCCATCGCTGAGCACAAGTCAGGGCGGCAGGAGATGAAGCAGCTGGTCATATCACATCTACAATCAGGAGCAGAAACCAATGAATTCATGCATATGTGCTTAGTTTCTGCTTTCATTTTATATGGTCTGAGGTCCTCTGCCTAGGGAATGGTTTCAGCAAAAATTACATCAGTTAATATAATTAAGATAATCCCTCGGGCACTCTTAGGCTAACCTTAATCTAGACAATTACAAGTGTGCCCAAAGGGTTGCTGTCTGGGTGTTAACAGTACTCTGTAATCGAAGCTGGCCTAGTCCATGCACCATTAAACAGTAATTTCCTGTTCCTCTAACTTTTGATCCCTGGTAACTTCTGTTCTGGTTCTGTGAATTTGCCTACTTCATGTAGCTCTTATTGGAATAGTGCTATAGCCCTTTGGGGTTTTGAGTGATTCATGATATTTATAATAAGGATATTGTAACCTCATTATTAATGCAACTCTCTTTCAAGACAGTTGAGTTTAAAATAAGTATATGGTAATTCAGTAGTGTAATAGCTGTAACCCTCCCCCCAACCTTTGTTGATCAGAGGCCTTATATTTTAATGAGTTACCTCCTGGTTCAGGAGACATGACTGTGGGTGAAGTGTTTGGATAGTTTGGATGCTGTAGTATATATCTGTAATCTCAGAGTGCCTCTAGGGAAATGGAGGCAGAGATGGGAGGATTCCCCACCAATTTACAGGCCCTGATTTTCACTGCAGTAAAAGCCCCTGTCTGGGGGGCTGGAGATAATGGCCCAGTGATTAAGATTACTTGGCTGCTCTTCCAGAGGACCTGTCACTAAGAGACTTTGCCACAAGCAAAGTAGATGATAAGAACCAACATCTGAGTTTGTCCTCTGGCTATCACATGTATCCTGAGCCATGCATATGTCCATACTCACACATGAGCCCTCAATAGGAACGCATGTACATACACACCAAATATACACCATGCAGAAGTAATTTTCTTGTGGGTGATGTTAAGTTGTTTGAACTGATTTGCAGTTTTTATTGGTATTGTTTTTGAGTAAATATACTTCTAAACAAAGGCTAGATGAGATACTTTTGGATAGCTATTACTATTAGGTACTATTAGAATATGACGGTAATATGACCTATAAGGATAGCTAAAAATGTGATGAGCTTATGGAGTAGCTGGAGCTCTTTGCTTATGGGAATTGAAGGATGCTCCAAGATTTTGTCAATGTTAGTTTGTGTGTACCATAACTCACAGCAGGTTTCCTGTAGTAGTGAGGTTCTCTGGTTTTGGGTGGGTAGAGGTTTGGATTTGTAGATTTGTAGTTTTAGATTTTTTAGTTGTTTTTAGTTGATTAGGTCTTTAGAAAGGATTTAAATATATTAGTTTTATGGTATTTGACTTATGGCTTAGGTACATTGTTAGTTTTTATATTTTAATTTAATTTATTTTTATTAATTTGTTATGTGATTTGTTGTTTATTTGTGTTTTTTATATGGTTTGTTTTTTGGCCACTGGGTTAGTTTTTTTGACTTTGTTTTGTTTTTTTAATTTATGTTGTGATTTTTTTTTTTTTTTATGGTGTTTGTCATGGGCTAAATCAGCTCCTTTATTTAAAGATTGATATTCACAGCATACAGAAAGACATTGCCACATCACCACCTATTTACAATAGTTTCCTATCTAGTATGAAATATATGGCTACACAAAGACCTGCATGTCAAGGCATGAATCAGTTTTCCTATAACTGATGCAAACTAGGAATAACCTGCATGTTCATTAATTTACAAAGGTCTTTTTAAAATCATTAAGTTTATTTTGTTTGTGTGGGTTTTTTGCCTGTAAGTATACTATGTACCATGTGCAATGTAGTGTCCATGGAGGCCAGAAGACATTGGTTCCCCTAAAACTGGAGTTACAGATAATTGAGAGGCACCATGTAGTACTGGGAATTGAACCTGGGTATTGCAGAATTATTTATTTGTAGTTGATTATGTAAGGGATTAATATTTGTTAAGGGGTTATTATTAATATATTAATATTAAGGATTAATATTAAGGTTACCCTCGGAAGAGCAACCAGTGCTCTTAATGACTGAGCCATCTCTTCAGCTCAGGTTTATCAATTCTTGAGTCGATGTACTAAATTGGTACATTTCTGTAATGGATACTACTTAGCAGTAAAGAGGAACAAACTACTGATTATAGCATAAAAAGATGAGTCTCAGGCCTGAGCTATGTTGTCAAAGTAGACCTGGGAAGACTGCTGTGTGACCCCATATACGTCATGTAGGACACATGGGCTGGGGGACAGGAGAGCAGACAAGTTAGAACATGAGGGCTGCTTTTAATCCCAGCACTAGGGAGTCAAACGCAGGAGGCTCAGTAGTTCAGGGCCAGCCTCAGATTCCTGGGGAATTTGAGGGCTTCCCTGGGCTACATAAGACCCTGTTTTATAAACAAAAATAACCAAAACAACTGAAAATTAAAAGTTAAAAAAAAAAGTAACAGATTGTTTTTTTCCTCTGCAGAGTGTTGCGCTCTACATCCTTGGTGATGAGAGTTGTGTTTCTGATGAAGCCTCCCAGTATTTATCCAAAGTAACCTTAAGTAAGTTGTTACAATGTCTGGTTCCTCAGAATGTTAGAATGTTCGTAATTGTTGTCTTAGAGATGCATCTTACTTTTATATATAATACTTTTCAGTCCACAACCACAGCTGAATTTTAGAAACCAGGTTACTTAAAGTCTGATGGACCTGACTTTTCTTCCCAGTGTGTTGGTCTACAGAAAACAGCTGTCCATTGCAGCTTGCCACAGTACTGCTTGCTTTATTATTTTTAAGAGTTTTTGGTTAATGAATTTTTAATTGCAAATATCTTCTGCAAAATTATTTATCAGGATGTCTATTAAAATAAAGTCTCCATTTGTTGCCTTTTAGCCCCCCAGAAGCCACAAGCGGATCAGGAAGAAAGCAGGTAGTTTGTTTCAGATTGTGCTTTATATTTAAAATTGGAAGTAGTGTTAAGTGTTTGTATTAAGTGTTCTTTTGTTTTATTCTCGGTAGGTTTACTTTCCGGCATTCTTCTTCAGTTTCTAGTCTAGCAGAAAAATTGGTTGTCTGGATGACCAGTGTAGGTAAGAGCTGCTTTGTTATCTTGGGAGGATGTCATTGTTGGACAGGGTCCTACTTACTGGCTCTCACTGGACTTGGGAGGCACAAGGGGAGAGTCTGTGATTTTCTGTAGAGAGTAAATGGGACACAAGCCTTTTATATCTTAGGGCATTAGAAATCTTTTCATTCCCTGTTGATTGTTGAGGCTGTAGCTCTGTAAATTGGTTTCAGAATGGCAAACTTAGTTAATGTACATTTAAATGTGAAGCCATTCTGAGACTTCACTACTCCAGAGAGTACTCTCAAATGGTAAAGGCCAGAGCCTAACAAGAAGGGAGGAAAATTTGTTTCTTGGTCCAAATGCCCTTGCTCCTAGGTTTAAAAGTGTACTAAAATTATTTGTTTAAAAAAAATAACTGTGCAAAAGTAACAATAAGCACAAAAGCATAAAGTTATACCAGAAGTGGTGGCGCAGCCTTTAATCCCAGTGTCCAGAAGGATGTCTCTAAGCTTGAGGCTAGCCTGCTTTACATAGTGAATTCCTGGCCAACTAGGGCTGCATAGTAAGACTCTGTTCCCTGCTGGGGGAAAGTTATTGAAATGAGGTATATGAGAAGAATTGAGACTGTTCTACAAATTTAGAATCTCAAAAATAGTTCAATGATGTCACAGGTGTTCCTTGATTTTACCCAGAGTATGTTCTCAGTGAAGGTCTTCACAGTTTTTGTCTGACTTGTTGAAAATAACAATAGTTGTCTTACAGTGTACATATAGGATGAGTAAATAAAAAAAATGTTGAATTTTGTTCATTATACATCATCACTTAATATTTAATAAAAGTGTGTATATAGAGGATAATGCTAAAGTGAATTTGGCACCCGATCACCCACCTTTAAGATAGAGTGTGACCAGTGCAGTTAATGCACACTGGTCTGCTGCCCCTTACCTCTCTTCTATCTGTGACCTTTGCCTTGCTTTTCTTCATTAGTCATCTTCATATTTTGCTTAGGAATATATGTTTGAATGTTTTGTGTATGTACATATAAGTACCACATTCACCTGAGCTGATTCATATAGCTATAAGTCATTTATTGAAGACAGACAATGGGATTTGCCTTACTCCTCTTTCTAACCGCTATAATGAAACAAAGTTTCTACTTGATATTTTTGTATCTTGCTGCACATGTACACAGTGTTCATTGTGGCTTAATGGGCCAGAGGAGTGGAGTATCTTTTCATGCCAGCTCCCAAAATAATGGTACTAGTTTCCAGCATTGTTTGTTATGGTGAGAATCACTGCTGTTTCCTGTGTTTGCCAGCTCCTAATATTGGTTGACTTGGCGTTGGTTGACAAACTAGTTAGAGGATCACTAGGGAAGTGGCACATCTAACTGAAAAGAGCCTCTCCCTTTGTTTCACTCTAAGGATTCACTTTAAGAGACTTGGAGACTCTTCCCTTTGGAATTGCTCTTCCCATCAGGGATGCCATATATCACTGTCGGGAGCAGCCGGACTCAGACTGGTCAGAAGCTGTCTGCCTTTTAATTGGACGTCAGGATCTTTCCAAGCAGGCCTGTGAAGGAAATTTACCCAGAGGCAAATCTGTGAGTATCAATACAGGAACTTAAGTTTTTGCTTCAGAGAAAATCAAAGTGGAAGTTATCTTCATTTATTTCCCTATGCACCTTTACATTGTGGTACTGTGTGTATCGGTTTGCCTTTTATGTTATAATCACATGGAGTTAATACCTGAACATGGGAGTTGTGGACTTAGTGACTGCCCTGTCTTGTTGCCTGGACCTTTCTTTGCCCAGAGTCAGGACAGGTACAGAATCAGCAAGCCACTAGCTATGTCTTCAGGTGCTTGTACCCATAGAAGCAGCCGATTACTACTACTGAGAGCCTCAAAGTGGCTGGCTGTAATAATAACTGCGTTCTCTTTCATACTTTTTGAGAGATTGGACTTTTTAAATTTAGCCTTTTAAGTAGGTATAAATATATTTGCACAGTCTAAGGATAACAGTAAAATTGAAGCCTGAGGAAGAATATGTTTTCTAGTAGGGTTAGTTATTTAGGAGCCTAAAGACTATCCTTCATTATCTTTATATCTGTTTCAGAATGGGTTCTAAGAAGCCTAAAAACAAGAATTTATTTTTTTTATTTTTTAAAGACATGGCCTCTTTATAGGTCAGGCGCACAGAGATCTGCGACATCCTTGAAACCATGGGAGTTAGGCTTGTTCCACTAGCTTTTGAATTATCACATCATTTAATCACTATGGTGTAACTGTGGGCCAGTCACAGTAGGTCTCCAAACCCAACAGTAGCCTGCCTTGGACTTGATAGAATCAGTTTCCACAAGAGTCCAATATCAAGTTTGTATCTAAATAGCAACTCTAGTTAACTTGGTGTTTGTCCTATTTTAAATACAAAACTGTTCTTATTTTCTTGACCAAGAAAAATCCAGATGTGGTAATATATGCTTGTAACCAGAACTTGAAAGACTGAGCCAGGAGAATCACCCTGAGTTCAAAGGTAGCCAGAACTACATGAGAACCTGTCCCAACACACACACTCACACACACACACTCACACACACACACACACACACACACACACACACACACACACACTCTCCCCCCCCCAAGTATTATGTAGCTTCAGTCCACTTTGATGTGTGTGTCCTTCCAGATTTTATTCCTCTGCTTCTGTGAATCTTCATGTTGAAGTAGGTCATCAGTTGTGCAGTCACAGTGAGTTGCCTCATGTATTTAGAATAACTAGCTTCCTTTAAAAAAAATTAGCAAATGGATTGTTTTGGTAGGTTCAAACGCCTGACTGTGCCTAACTCTAAATATAGACTCCTTTCTTCAGTTTAGCAGAGTGACTCCAAGTAGACCATGCAGTACTTCAAAAAGGTTTGTAGGAACTAGACACTTAAGTAGACCAGGAGAGTGACCATCTGAGGTGACATAGTGCAGAAGAGCTTAGCGTGTATGACAGTGTTACCTCTAGTGTAGAGCTGTGTTCCAGTAGCCTGTTTGCCTTCTTAGTGTAGACACACAGCAGCCTTTGAAGTCACTGCAGTAAAGTCTGCTCTGCAGGTGCTCTCTTCAGATGTGTCTTCAGGAACAGAGGCTGAGGAGGAAGATGACGGCATGAATGACTTGAATCATGAGGTTATGTCATTAATATGGAGTGAAGATTTACGGGTGCAGGATGTGCGAAGGCTGCTTCAAAGTGCTCAGCCTGTCCGTGTCAATGTGGTGCAGTACCCAGAACTCAGTGACCACGAGTTCATTGAAGAGAAAGAAAACAGGTAAAATGGTTCTTCTCCTGGCCGGTTTTTTAACTCGAGACTAATTTGTTTTCCTTTCACATATTCTTTCTTAAATGTGTGTGTGTGTGTGTGTGTGTGTGTGTGTGTGTGTGTGTGTGTGTGTGTGTGTGTGTGTGTGTGTGTGTGTGTGTGTGTGTGTGTGTGTGTGTGTACACACACTGCAGTCAGTGTATGTGGAGATCAGAGGAGTTGGTTCTTTTCACCAGGCTTCAGAAGAACCAGCTCAGACCATTCGGGTGAGTGGCAGGTGCCTTCTTCACTAAACCATCTTGCCAGCTTGGTGGTTTGTTTTAAATGTTAACGTGCTATACTCTAGAATTACCTGGGAAGAGAATTTAAACTGAGGACTTACTTAGATCAGGTTGGTCTGTGGGGGACTGTCTTGTTTGTTGATTGAGGAATCAACGCTAGGAAGATTAACCTTGACTGGATAGCACCATTAAGAGAAGAAAGCTGACTAAGCAAGAGGCAGACCACTAAGCAGCATGGGGGCTTTCTCACTTCTGCTCTTGACTGTGGCTATGATGTAGACAGCTGTCTCAGACTTGTGCAGTCACTTCCCTTCATAATGAACTGTAACCTGGGCTTGTAAGTCAAATAAGCCTTTTCCTGTTAGAGATTGCTTTTGGTCAGTGTTGTTTATCCCAGCCATAGGAATGAAGGTATAATACTTACCTAGCTGTTTTAACTATGTTATTGCTGTTTATTTTTGCATTTAAGATACTTAAAAGCTAAAGTTCAAACAAGACAACTTACTTAAAGTTAAAAGTCTACTTTTTATTTTAATTTTGCATGCAGCCTCAGTAAACCATATGTGTTTTAAACTTATTTTTGGGTTTTAATAAAATTATAACCCTTCCTCTTTGAAATAGAGCAGGATATTTCAGAAAAGGCAAATCTAAACGACAGTCACAGAATTTATAAATGAAGTATACACTGACTCATTCTTTTGTGTCTTAATTCAAGAGGGGATTTTTGAGGTACTTGTTTGTTAATTTTTAGTGTGATTTAAACCCACAGCAGTTGTATTAGATACTTTTTTGTTGCTGTGAAAGAAAATCTGACAGAAACAACTTAGGAATTTAGTTTCAGAAGGTATGAGGCGGATGGAGGAGTGGTTCCATCTGTGGGGACAGGGGGTGCGAGGCTGCTGCTACTCCTTTACTCTCCTTCCCCTTTTCTTTATTCTTACCCTCCTCTGGTGTCAGCTGCGTAGCTGGCCTTGATTTCACCCTGATGTGGGCAGATTTTCCTTGGGGCTTCCTTGGCCTTGAGCAGCTGAAATTATAGGTGTCTTTTTCTTACACTATTTTAAGGCCCTCACCACTCATCCTTAGCTACAGTTGACTGAAGATTCTGATTTCTCTCCCACTGTTTCCTCATCACTTGAAATTGAGGGCAGAGCATATAGGAGGAGCAGGGGCTCTTGTAGTAAGGCTTAGTGCTATTCCTGGATGATAGACTTGAGTGTTACAGT
The DNA here is from genome assembly GCA_033318265.1 of Phyllotis vaccarum. Classification (NCBI taxonomy): domain Eukaryota; kingdom Metazoa; phylum Chordata; class Mammalia; order Rodentia; family Cricetidae; genus Phyllotis; species Phyllotis vaccarum. The sequence continues at coordinate 156,580,709 of JARWLC010000001.1, read as the reverse complement.
TACATACATCCATCTACTGTTGGCATAAGTCAGTTCTTTTACATAACACTTAAACTATTTCATAGTGCTTAGTAAAGCTCACTTTAGTCAGCCATTATTAACAGTGTAGTGATTCTTTTCTCTCTTTAATCTTTTAGTGTAGTGGTTCTCAGCTTTAATACAGCTCTTCATGTTGTGGTGACCCCAACCATAAAGTTATTTTTGTTGCTACTTCATCACTAATTTTGCTACTGTTATGAATTGCAATGTAAATATTTGATATGCAGATGGTCTTAGGTGAACCCAGTGAAAAGGGTCATGACCCACAGGTTGAGAATCACTTGTTTTAGCTTATCTGAAATAATGTATCTTTTGACTAGTCCATGTTAGTCTATTTGGAGGTCTTTTCTTGATACTCAATAAATATGTTCATAAAACATTATGTTAGTAGCATTATGCACACAGGGATTACAGCATTAATGTTATTGCTTTAATTTCATGACTTTTGCAAGTGGAATTGGATTATGTACAAAGCTTTGACTAAAACTTTCTGTAGGATACTTCATAGATTTGGAATTTCTGCTTCCCCATTTATTGTACTGCTGTAGTCTTAAGGAATATTAGAACATTAGAATGTTAGAATCCACTCTAGTGAGCCAGAGAAGCAGTGCATTTATGTCATCAGGAAGAAATCAGCTTAATAAATATGTTTGTATGCACAGCATAAGCCCTGTGTTAGCCTTTGAAGGTTCTTTCTTTAGTCTCAAATGCTGCGTTTAAAATCTTATCTTAGGCAGGAATGCTTAATTCCAAATTTCCTGTTAGTTTTTATCCAACATGAATTTAATGCAGAAATAAGTGGGGTGTTAGTTAAAATACTTCTATTGATGACAGTGAAAAACTTTGAACGTGCCTGGTGTGTTGACCTGGTGACTTTTACTTCCCTTCTTTGTGTACAAAACATGGAGGTAGTGGCATTTTTGAGGCAGTACTGGTAAGGAACAAGAGGACAATCTGTGCATACTGATGCAGCTCAACTGAAAGTAACACCAAGAAAAACCACCCAAATAGTGTACTTTCTTTAGGCCAGGTTAGCATCAGTCAGTGTAGAATTTAGTTTCATGTTTTTCTACCCCAGGAGAATTGGGTCTCATTCAAAGCAAATAAGCAAAGTGTGCCTGCTTCAGGCATATTCCTTGGTAGCTCCTACAACTTACCCCATTTTTGTTAACCTTTGTCTTGCCACATGGGCCATGGCTTCCCTGAGTTCCTTTACATCTTCCTCCCCAGCAGCAGCTTGCAATGTTTCTGTCTGACTCTGCCCTTCTCCTTTTTCTATGCTTAGATTTCCTATCTGCTTCCAAGATGCCTTGCCATAGGCCAAACAGCTCCTTTATTATCCAATGATAATTCACAGTGTACAGAAAGACATACTACTTCCCCTTTTCTGCATAATCAAAAAGGAAGGTTTCAATTTCAACATAGCAAAATTACATATGATAAAATAGCTATCAAGCAAGAATTGCAGTTACATTATCTAGTCTATTTGTATTTTGGAAAATTAAATATTCTATCATCTACCTTACCCTTGTGAGTCCAATATTTCACATCTAACTTAACTTTTATTACAACAAAAAACCTATGTTTATAACTATCTAATCTTAAACGTTATCAAAGACCACAGAAGGATATAATATTACCTGAGTAAACATTATAAGCAGCTTCCAAATTCTGGAAATAATAGAGACATCTGGCTACCTGGACAGACACCCAAAGTTCCTCTGTAATATTGAGGCATCCATCTTCAGCCTACAGACCCAGAGTCTCTGGCATACTTTTCAGGGAGGTAGGAAATTGAAGGACTGCTCTGCCTATTCTGGCATAGTTCATCAGTTTCTTCTCCCCGTGTCCTATAGAACATTTGGCCATTTTCCCTGTGAAGCAGGAACCTGAAGGACCATCTTGGCTTGTTCTGCCAATGTTCAGAGGTCACTTTCCTATGGGTTCTGCATGTCCAGTTTATATAGTATACTGTCGAGCAGTTGAGGCAAGAACACTTTCTTGTCCAGTGGTTAATTTTTGCCATAAAAAAAGTAAATTCCATATGGAGTTTCTTCGATGCTCATCATCCTCTTGAAGTAGATTCGTGCTACCAGGAGCAGATTAACTATTAATCTATATTTCTTAATTATACATTAAAATTTTAAAGGAATTGCCTAAGCATAATATCTTAAACAAAAGTAGAACTATACATACAGTGTAACTAACCTTAAATTTGTATCAATAAACCAAAACCCCATACTAGACTAGTGTAAAATATTTTGAGATTAACAGTTGTTTTTGAATCAAAGTAAATTAAATAATCTGTCTTTTTTTAGATCATTTTTATGTCTTATCCCTCCTTTTTCCTTAGAAAGAGATTGACTGAGACCATTAACCATTTATAATGAAAACAAACATTTATAAACAATATTTTGGGAATTTGGGTGTAGCTTTCCATTACTACTTCCTGCTGATTGGGGGCTCTGGCCATCTGATAGGGATCCTGAGCCTGGATCATCTTAGTTGGCAGCCTTGAAGCTGATGTGGTCATCTCTTCCTATCAGACTTTTCATGGAGCCTTCCTTGATCAAATCTTATTTTCTTTAACTGGGAATAAATTCATAGCCTCTCATTTTCTATGGAAATAAAAAGAAAACTTTTCTCCAAAAGTAGCATATCTTTTGATTTCAATTTTAAAGTTAACAAATTTATAAAATATATAGGTTGAGTTAATCCAGCAGCATTTATAGTCAAATATCTTTTAGCAGCTTTTATTATTTCTTTTGTAGTTAAAAAAAAAACTTAAAGATAAGACAATAACATACAATATCCAGACACTTTTTGTAATTTTCATATTTATGTGGCTTATTATTATTTTTTATTCTATTTCTTTTTCAAGGATTTTTTTCCTTTTTTTCTCTCTCAAGCTTGTGTATATTTTTCAACACACTGGAAACCATTTAGGATTTTAGTTTTTCAACCTATCTTTACTATATATTTCTGATCTCTTATCTTTTTCTGTTTCTGACCACACCTTTAATCTGCCAAGATATAGTTAGGATTAAAGGCTTGGCTAGTCCAGATGGCTGGCTCCACCCAGTTCCTTGTCTAGCTTCATAGAGAACTTAGCTTTTTAGCTCTAGAGGTACTGGCAGGAGCCACAATTATCACTCTGAGGAATTTTAGGGTCCACATTGCCACCAAGTAGAGCACCACTGCCCACTGCTCATGAATTCCATTTAAGTATTTGGGAGGAACCCCACTTTTTTTACTGCAAAAACTGATCAGGAAGCCTTTCTTTATAAAAGCCGCACCTCTGCTTGCCTCCAGCAAACAGGTGACCCAAGAAGATGCTGCTAGTAGAAGCCATTTTGACTCTGTTCCCATTTTTGTCTGTAAGAGCAGTAACCATAAATCTGTCATATGCAGCTTGTTGCTTACATAGAGGCTCCTGTGAGACTTTAGGATCTGGTCTTGTTCCAGCTCAGGCTGCAAGCAGCAAATCCACCATTTTGTAATTCAAACCTACATGCTATGCCATCTCTGTACAATGACCCACTTCAGAGACAAAACTTGGAAGCTGCTTTTGGCTCTGTTTCTGTACTCTAGAGCCCTTTTAAAGCTTTCCTGGGCTTTATTTGCGTATATGTGACCATGATGGAATGCCATTTTTAGTGTCAGCCAGAAGTTTTCTTTCTTATCTGGGCCCCTTGGTCTGGAGGAATCCCACTTGTGGTCCTGCAGCCGCTTATAAAATAATTATTCTGAGGCTTATATTAATTACACACTGTCTGGCCTATGGCTCAGGCACATCACCAACTAGCTTACAGCTTAACCCATTTTTAGTAATCTGTTGTATTGCCACGTGTTCTGTGACTTTACCTGTGTTTCATTCCAGGGGACTGTTGCTTTGTAAGGACTTGATTATCTGTCTCATTCTCTGTTGAATAATTACCTTCTGTTAGATTCCAGCTATGCATTCTGTTAACAGTTTGTGTACTGTGTTTTTATTATAGACTGCTCCAGCTGTGTCAGCGAACTATGGCCCTTCCAGTAGGACGAGGAATGTTTACCTTGTTTTCATACCATCCTGTTCCAACAGAGCCATTGCCTATTCCTAAATTGAATCTGACGGGTATGTTAAATTCTGGGCTCATCGACAAAGGACTAAGTTCATACATGAGTGGGTTTGTTTTGAATTATTTTAATTAAAACCAAAGCAGTGCTCTATGCTCTTGTTGACTTCAAGTGTTAGTAGTGCTGCAGTGGTTATTTAAGCTCACATAGCATTCTGTATTATTTTCTTTCCTCTTGGCTAAAACAAAATACTTGTGTCAGGCAACTTAGGGGAAGAGTTACTTTGGCTCACAGTTTATGGGGACACAGTCCATTATTGCAAGGAAGCATGAGGATAGGAATAGCCTATGGCTGGAACAGTCAGGAAGCACACAAGAGGGGCTGTAAACAAGACCAGCCTTGGAGGGTTCAGTTCCTTCAGTCGTTCCCATACCCCAATCATCCCGAATAGTTCCACCAGCTAGGAAACAAAAAGTAGGTAGACCATAGCGTATTGTTAAGTTTGCATTTTATTATGATTATTTTAAGATATAAAAAGTTCAGAGCATTATTGTTGATAAAGGTAAAACAATTTGGGACTGGGGTTTGAGATACACTCCTTTAATCTTAGCTCTGAGAAGGTAGAATTCCAGACCAGCCAGGGTTACATAGTAAGATCTTGTTTTAAGTCTAATGTGTACATTATTTAGGTTTTCTGTGTATATATGCTGCAAATCAGTCACTATTCATCCACTCAGAATTTGTTATTGATGATGCTTTAGACATATTTAAAATGGTGTTTTCAAAGTTAAAAGGATTTTGATAGCTTTGTACAATAATCAGTGTTTATTTTAAATGTCATATTGTCACCTTTACACAGTTGACATCACATCAGTTTCCTAAATGTCTATTGATGAATTGAGCTAATATAAACAATTCATAATATACAGATGATTTGGTCATGTCTTTGTACACAATATGTATCAAGACTCAAAGGAATTATAAAAATTCAAACTGAGCTTATATCACAGACATGTAATTTATATCTGTGGATCATCATAGTAGAAGAGAATGTTTCTTTCTAGTTTGCTAGATAACTTGTCCGTAAACAGATACTTTCTGTTTTGACACGGTGTCTTGTTATGTAGCTCAGGCTGTTCTCAAACTCTCTATCCTCCTGCCTTATTTCTTTAAATGCCGGGATTATAGGTGTGTGCCACCATATTCAGTTGAAGTTAGCATTTTGAAAGTAACTGTTGTATATATTTATGTGTGTGCATATGTGGGTGCTTATGGATGTGAAAGAACAGTGGTGGATCCTGATGCTGGGAACCAAACTCTAGGTCAGGAAGTGATCCTAACAGTGCAACCATCTCTCCAGCTTTGGCATTTTTAGTATCTAATCTGTGTTAGATGGTTATAGATACCTGTGTGCTGAGGCATAGACATAGGGATCAGAGATAGGGCAGATCTCCGATGGTCTTTGTCTCTTAAAACTTATTTTGCTTTAGTATCTAGACTACAGTATAGGAGTGAATGTTTGAAATGAACACAAGTGTCCTCAGACACCTGTTGGAATTTATTTTCATGTAGTTAAACTGTACACTGATGTTCATTTAGTTTTGTTCTGCCTCCCTGCAGTTTTAAACACTACAGAGCAGTGAGAACTGTGACCAAATGTTGTAAAGTTAAATTGGTGTCAGTTATCTTATTGCCTGTTAGCAAGATGGACTATACAATTTGTTTGTTGTTTTTTGGAAACAGCTCTATATAACCCTAAACCTTGACTGGCCTGGAACCCTAGGTAGACCAGATTGGGTTCCAGTTTATAGAGATTCACCTGCCTTTGCCTCTGGGTCCTAGGATTGCAGGCTTGTGGCCCCGTGCCCAGATGATGTATGTATATAATTTTAAAATATTTATTTATTTTGTTTTATATGTATGTATGTTCTTGAGTGTATGTATGTGTACTGTATGTGGGAAGGGGTCCAAAGAGGTCAGAAGAGGCATTGGATCCCTAGGGAACAGAAGGTTGTGAGCTGCCGCATGGGTGTTGGGAACTGAACCTTGATCCTCTGCAAGAGAAGCAAGTGCTCCTAACTGTTGAGTTCGTTCTCCAGCCCCCAGGAGGGGTTTTGAATGCAGTAAAGTCAACCTTATTCAAAAACCCGAGTTTTAGTTTTATAAATTATATTAATTTACTTCTTTGTCTGTCTAGGGCGAGCCCCTCCAAGAAACACAACTGTAGATCTTAATAGTGGGAACATCGATGTACCTCCCAATATGACAAGCTGGGCCAGCTTCCATAATGGTGTGGCTGCTGGCCTGAAGATAGCTCCTGCCTCCCAGATAGACTCAGCTTGGATTGTTTACAACAAACCAAAGCATGCCGAGTTAGCCAATGAGTATGCTGGCTTTCTCATGGCCCTGGGTCTGAATGGGCACCTTACCAAGCTGGCTACTCTCAATATCCATGACTATTTAACTAAGGTGAGAACCTGTCATCCTCATGCCTGGCACTGTGCCACATATCCCTACTGCACCACCTCCTGTTTGTCTCCTTGCCCTGTTCCATTCCTGTACCCCTAACTGTCCATCTCACAGTAGGAAACAGTCTTCCTGCAGTGTAAACCAGACGTGACCCTTGTTTAGAACTGTATACTCATCCTCCATTGCTCCTTCTGCTTCTGGGGCTCGTGTGGACCTGCTCACTCTGCAGTCATTGTGCTGCTCTTCCTTTGAGTGCCCTACTTTCTGTCACTTTTCTGGCTAATGTGTTCAGGTTCTTTAGAGATTCCTAACCATTCTTAGCCCCCCCAATAAAAAATTATTAGTCTTCCTTAAGTAGTCTCATATACTATGTATTTGCAAATCAGTTTTAGTTGTGGGTCTGTGTTTTAATTAGCCTGTGTTCCCTTCTTAGAACACGGAGAGTGGGGACCACATGTGTTTAGTTTGCCATTGTACTCTCAGTGCCTGCCATGTACAGCTGTTCCTTAAAAGAGGCAGGGGCCAAGACTTGAGCTTGTTCCCGGCACTGAGATAAGAAAAGGCAGCTGTGCTGGGGCATGCTTGTAATTGTGGTGCTGGGAGGCTGAGAGGGAGGACTGTAGGGTCTTGCTAGCAGCCAGTCTGCCTGAATGGGAGTCTCAGGTCCCAGTGAGGGACTGTGCTTCAAAAACAAAATGGACAGCTTCCAGTGGACAACATCCAAGGCTAATCTCTGGTTTCTGAAAATATATTTGCATGCTCACTCTTCTCCCCCCCGCCCCCCTATTTCAAGAAAGCCATAGATGTTTTTGGTAGTGTCTGAGTTTTACTTTGTTTGCCTTTGTAGGGCCATGAAATGACAAGCATTGGATTGCTACTTGGTGTTTCTGCTGCAAAACTTGGCACCATGGACATGTCAATTACCCGGCTTCTTAGCATTCATGTTCCTGCTCTCTTACCCCCGACATCCACAGAGCTCGATGTGCCTCACAATGTCCAAGTGGCTGCAGTGGTTGGCATTGGCCTTGTTTATCAAGGCACAGCTCACAGACATACTGCTGAAGTCCTGTTGGCTGAAATAGGTATGCAGTTACTATTGCCTCATCTTTCCAGGGGTGTATTATCCATTCACATACACCCATAGAGAATGATGATAAAATTATGAAAACTAAGGAAAACAAAGAATAGCTTTTATGAATACAGATGATCAGATAATTATTTAGGGGGGGGGCAGATCAAAAGTAAAACTCAGCAAGTAATGTGGCCAGGTCTTCTCTTGCTGTGTAGGTGGTAAGTCTGTATTGGCAAACTCACAGCTGAGTTTGAGTGAACACATGAGAGTGTACCATTCATCTTACACAAGGCAGTGTCTAGCAGTGACCTGCATTTAAAACTAGATTGTTTTGGTTCCTAATATCACATTGTTTTTTTCTGTTGTACAAGAACACTTGAAAAATAACCAAATGTTTGTCTCCTGTAACTTAACGTACACCTCATACCTTTCAATCACTGGTAAAATGTAAAGGATTTTAATGTAAATGCTGTAAGACAATTTTTGTACTTATATTGTATAGGGAACAATGATGGAAACCTGTGTGTTCAGTGCAGGTACAAAGTATTTTTGATGTGTGGTTGGTTGAGTCCATGAGTGCAGAACCTATAGATAATGAGGCCACTGTATATACAAGTAACAAAGTTTTACTTACAAAGTAACAACAGTAACTAATGTTAGAGTAGGATGGTTATAATTGTCTGGGAAAAGTTGAGCATTTTTATTTCTATAATTGGCACTTAATGTTTTCAGAACCAGGTTGAGTACTAGTAGGGAAACCATGGAAAGTAAAACTTTGGAGATTTCTGAAAGCATAGGATGTGTTAGTGAGGATGCATTATCCTTTAGCATGATTGTATCACACATGCTGTTGCTACCACACTTTTACATCGTGAACTACAATTGGCCTGTTGGCTCTGCTTTAGGCTGTAGATCTATGGTTTGGTTGCTGTGGTTCTGCTTCACGTATTCTAGGAGAACCCAGGTTAGAGGGTGTATCTTTTCTTGTGATGTGTATGTAAGAAACTCAGTAACAAAAGTTTTAGTCCTTTGATACTGTACCAGCTAAAGCCCAGGTAGGCCATGTCGGGCAGGTGCACCAGAAAGATGTTCATGGGGTGGATGTACCAGAGGACGGTGAAGATTGGGACTAAGATTTTGATTTGCCGTATTGACAGTACAAGTTAGTCACAAACTGAAACATTCCTATACCAAAATAGAAAGTAGCATAAATTATGGGTCTGAAAAAGGTACTCAGAAGGTCTCCAGCACTGCTACGTAGAGCTTGTTTGTCTAGTGTATGGTTCTCAGCTTTTCACAGTGGTTGCCTAAGAACATCAGAAAACATGGATACATTTATAGCAATAGCAAACTATAGTTATGAAGTAGCAGTGAAAATAATTTTATGGTTGGGGGTCACTACAACATGAGGAACTGTATTAAAGGGTTGCAGCATTAGGAAAGTTGAGAACTATTGAGCTAGAGGATAAGTAAATGCTGTCTAGTGATGTAACCACTGTCTCACAGCCACAGCACACCTCTTTCATATTCTGTGTGCAATACTTCAACTTTGATTCATATACATGCAGTATTTATATTTTGTATTTGAAAATGCTTCATTGCCATGAGTTCTTTTAAAATTAATGTATCTTAAGTTTTTTAAAATGTCTAGTTGTTAGAACTTTTATTTCTGCTTTAAAACCTTTTTATTTTATATGTATGGGTGTTTTGCCTGAATGCATGTCTGTGCACCATGCATAGTACCCATGAAGGCCAGAAAGGGTGTTCGATCTCTTGGACCTGGAGTTACAGTTGTTAGCTGTTGCCTTGTGAGTTCTGAGAATCAAACCTGGGTCCTCTAAAAGAGCAGCAAATGCTTTTAACTGCTGAATGCCTTCTCCTCCCCTTATTTTTAAGGCTGGCCTAGAATGGTTTCTTTTCTGTCTCCCACGTGCTGGGATTATAGTATGTGCCATCTTGTCCCGCTACTTTCAGGAGCTGTTTCTATCTCTTTGCTATTATGTGTAAGTATTATACTGATTACATTCATGTCAGGTTTTTCGTTTGAATATCATTTTTTCTCCCTCTGGAGAACAAAATTCCAGAAGTATGAAGAACACATTTTGTTTCCTTATGGTAGTGGATTTCAACTTTTCTAATGTTGTGACCCTTGAATACAATTCCCTTTGTTGTCGTGCCCCCAACCTTAAAATTACTGCATTGCTACTTCATAACTATAATTTTGCTGCTGTTATGAATCATAATGTAAATATATAGGAGATATGCACTAGTTGAGAACTGACATCCTAAAGCATAGAATCAGTAAAATGGAGTGCTTTTAAAAATATAAATTTTTACCATAAGCACGCACAATAATGTAAATCAAATAAAAATCTGTCAGCACAGTTTTTAAAAGCATAAAGTAAGTAAACTTTTTTATTATCAGCACCTGAATATTTTTAATCACATCTAATTAATACATTTGAAAATAATAAAAATGAAATTCAAATGGTTTTAATTTATTTTTAACGAAAACATTTTTTTAAGAGTAATTGTCTCCTTTTATAAGTGCTGAGGTGTGCTCCAGTATGGAGGCCAGAAGACAGTTAGCTGGAGTTGTTTTCCCACCATGTGCCCTTGAGATTGCACTCAGATTGTCAGGCTTGGCAGTACTGAACCATCTGGCCAGCCTAAAGTAATTGTCTCTTTAAAAACTCTTAATTATTACTTCTTGACAACTTTCTGGTAAATCCCAATTTTTCACATTTTTTGAAAGTCATTGCTGATAGAAGCTTTGATAGGTAAACTTAAGAACCTTTGGACACTTTAGATAAGCTGGTTAGTTGGATGCCCTTGGACAGTTGGGAAGGGAAGTCTCTAAAACTTTTACAAATTTTAATATTCTTTTTAATAGTCTGCCTTGACCTTGGTTTCTCTCTCCTTGATAGGGCGGCCTCCTGGTCCAGAAATGGAATATTGCACTGACAGAGAGTCCTATTCTTTAGCTGCTGGCCTGGCCCTGGGTATGGTTTGCTTAGGGGTGAGTAGTCTGTCTTCCTGTTTTACCCAGGACGTCTGCATTTTGACATAGCCCTGAATGCCACTCTGTTCTCTTAGTACTTAGCCCAGTGCCCAACTTTTTCTTCTTTCTGGGTTGTTTTTCCAAAGTATGCAATGGAGAAAAATTTCAGCAAAGTGAGACTTTAAGTTGTTTTTTTTTTTTTTTTTAACCCCTGGCTTATATGTGTTTATAGTTAAAATATGATATTATATATATGGCTATTTTGCTTGCATATATATCTATTCATTATGTATGGATAGTGCCTGATGGCATTGGTACTGGAGTTACAGGTAGCCACTGTGTGGGTGCTAAGTACTGAACTCAGGTCTCCTGAAGAGCAGCTAGTGCTCTTAACTGCTGAACCATCTCTTCAGTCCTGAAATTTCTGGAAAAAAGTTGAAGAGATAAGATAAAGTGATAAATCACTCTGGAAGAAAGTAAGTCTGGAGAGACAGCTCAGTGGATAAGAAGGCTTGCTGTGTAAACATGAGAACTGAGTTTGGATTTCAGTACACACTGAGAATGTAGAGCAGGATACCCAGTGTGCTTGTACTCAAGTTACCCATACATGTGTGTTTGTGTACCTGAGCATACACCACACTCAGGTATCTATGCTTATTCACACACATATAATGATCTCTCTCTCTCCTCTTCACATACACGAACAGAAAAATAGTGAGCATATATATGATTAGTGACCGTAAGATTCTGTAGTATTGCTAGAAATAGCCCTAATTTTTTGCTGCTCTGTTGATCACTATATTCCAGAAAGTTGCCATAGCAGCTCTTGCTTTCTAATAGAACACAGTGTTGTCAGGTCAGCTCATCTTTAACTCCACCGAGAGATGTCTATTCAACTACCAAAGACGTTTTATATCACTACTGTTTTTTACTTGGAATGTGATTTCCTTGAAAACTTACCAATGTAGTGTTGTATTCAAGCTAAACGATAATCAGAATGTTGTAGTGGAACATGTTGCTTCTTGTGTGCATTCTGAAAGTCTGTCATTGTTGGCCATGTGTTTTCTCTTCACGTCTGACATGTGAAGAGGCAGGTGGTACTATGTAAAAAGGAACATACTATGAATTTTGGTATGGACTGGTGGTGAATCTCATCATTTGACGACATTATTGTCTGTTGGTTAAGCAACCCGATGACTGTTGAGCAAAATTGTTGTGTTTGACATACAGCCCTGCCGTTTAATAGCAGGTAGGGTAACTGTGGGCTAGGTTAAATTGCACCTCCCTTTCCTCATTGTAAATGAGCTTCTTCCTGATAGATAGTCAGTAGTGTCCTAGCTTTGTTCTGTTGCTGTGATAAAACACTGACCAAAAGCACTGTAGGGGAGGACAGGTTTATTTCTGCTTACACGTCCATTCTGGGCAGGAACTTAAGTCAGGAACCTGAAGCAGAAGCAATGGAGGAGTGCTGCTTGTTTGCTCACTTTGTGGCTTGCGTATAGGCTTATGCTTAGTTAGCTCTGTTTTATAACCCAGGACCACTTGCCTAGGGATGGCACCTTCCACTGTGGGCGGGGCCTCCTGTCAATTAATAATAAAGGCAGTCCCCCCACAGACATGACCACAGACCACTCTTATCTAGACAGTTGCTCAGTTGAGGCTGTGCTCTCATGTGACTCTAGACTGTTATCAAGTTAACAACTAGGACATATAGAGTTGCTGAATACAACAGAATTGAGCATGATGCGGAGTAAATCATTCAGTAAGTAAGTTGTGATTGCCTGAAGAGGTAACAGGTACAGTAATGAAGTACTCAGGTGTTCACAGTTCAAGTTTTGAATATATATTGGTTTTTTCCTTTACTCTTGAGTGTAATTATGTCTTTGACTTTTTGTATTTTATCAAATGAAAGTATGTAGATTTGAATGTAAATTACAATTTTAGAGAATTAATAGCTTAATTTACGTGTAAAATATTTATTACAAATGGAAGAAACATCACAATTAAAATGCCCTCTTCTGAAGTGTGTCCCTTTGTTTACTATGGGTGTGTGTTACTGATTACTGTTATAAGACATATTTTCACCTCAGTTATTTGATTTTTCCAGCATGGCAGCAATTTGATTGGTATGTCTGATCTCAATGTGCCGGAGCAGCTGTATCAGTACATGGTTGGAGGTCATAGGCGTTTTCAGATTGGAATGCACAGGGAGAAACATAAATCTCCAAGTTACCAAATCAAAGTAAGTCAAACCAGAGTTAGAGATCAAAATGCCACAAGCTGAGAGGGCTAAGAGGCTAGCTTCAAAGAAGTGTTTCCCTCCCAACAGTTCTAACTGTGCTGATACTGTGCTCAGCATGGTGAATTCAGAGCTCTTACATGAGTAACTTATTTCACTAGGAAGGAGACACCATAAATGTGGATGTGACTTGTCCAGGTGCTACTCTGGCTTTGGCCATGATCTACTTAAAGACGAATAACAGGTATGAGCCCCTTGCTCCTTGCATGACATGTGATGTCCTTTGTCCTCAGTAGTCCCATGTTTATCTCTCCTGTGCTAGAACAGTCTGATGACAGGAGCTGAGTAGACTTTATGTAGTGTTTTCTTTAGTAATACCATTTCTCAGGACGCTTGTCTCACTGTGTTCAGGGTATTGATCCCAGGACCCCTAAAGACACTAGAATCCACAAAAACATGGGATTTGTGTGTAATGTATGCACTTCATCTTGGTACTTAAAAATCAGTAGATCACTTACAATATGAGATACAATATGCATACCATATATGCAAAAACCTATAGGTGGTTGTTAATACTGCATTGTTTAGAGAACAGTGATTTTAAAAAAAAATTCAAAAGACCCTCTATTTAATCTAGATGTAAGTCAGGTGTCGTCCCGTCCCCGTACACCCCCCCCCCCCCCCAGTACTTTCAGGTGGACATGGAAGCCAAGAATCTGGAGGGCTAGCCCAAAAAGTTGTCCAGTTCCTTTCAGTAATTTGACATGTCCTTTTGAGTACTTTTTAAGCCAGAAATAATACTTAGCATTGTTCTGTACTTGGTTACTATTTTTAAAAATGGTTTCTGCTTTGTTTAGAAGCTTCACTAATGACTGAACCTACTTTTTCAGTCTGTCCCAAGTTGTGTCCTCAGCTCACCTTAATTCTTTTAATTCGAAAAATATTCTGAGATTCATGAAACTACAATGTTCTAAATTCCTACAATTAGGAAAATTCTATGCAGCATTAACAAAGTGGTAACAGATAGCATTAATATTCTATTTAGATAAATACAATGCAAGAATGTTTCTTTGATACTGGAGATATTTCATTGAACAAGACAAAACTAAAAATACCCTCATGGAACTTAACATTTTATAGTGAGACATAAAAAAATAAATGTTATGTCAGCATGTATGAAGCATTCAGGGATAAGCTAGACCTTTGTTGGAGGGGAGAAATTGAGTTTCAGTTACCCAGCCTTCTTGAGCAGTAACCTTCATTGATGTCCTCTTCCAACAGGTCCATTGCCGACTGGCTGCGAGCTCCTGATACCATGTATTTGTTGGACTTTGTGAAGCCAGAATTTCTCTTGCTTAGGGTATACTGCTTTGTCATTTTCATCTTCCTTGAGTTGAAGGGAACTTTCTTGTGATCCTCAAGTTTAGCTTACAAATCTAAATGTCTTTTCATGGAAACATTTTAATTTGTCATGTTTTTCTAATTGGCAGTGTTCTTTTGAAGTTTCCCAAATAGGACATAGGAAAGATAGGAAAAATGACATACCTGATAGCTAACACTTGGAAGGATGTTTCTTAGATTAATTACTAAAGAACCTACTAGAAGACAGCACATGACCTGGACCTTGTGCTATTTTTTTAGCCTTATCAAGAATGCAATTGTACCATTAAGATTGTCATGAGAGTAATTCACGCTGTCTAAAACTGTTCTATATCTCTTTAATGTTTGAACCACCACACGGAAACTCTGAGTTGATGTATAAATCGAGCTATGGCTCTTTCCTTTGTGATTTTTCTTCAACAGCAAATTAAGTCCTTTTCCAAACTTTTGAAACTTCGATGATAATGATGAACTAGATTTTAATTTTCTTTAAAGTCTAAATCTTTATATATTTAGTTGACAGTTTATGCTTTTTAAAGTGATCATTAGTTGGGAACTAATCCTTAGTTTATTTACTATTATAATTTGTTAGAAAATATGTGAGTTTTGCCTAATTAATTGTGTCTATAATTCATTTTTAAGACACTTGCTCGGTGCCTGATTTTGTGGGATGATATTTTACCAAATTCCAAGTGGGTTGACAGCAATGTTCCTCAGGTAGGTACAAATAATAAATATTGTAACTTAATAACATAAATTGCGATTTCTTGCAAGATTTTGCAAAGTGCCATCGAATACTTTTTATTGTGAAGGCAATTATTTATTCTTGCCATATCTTCTTTTTAAAGATTTGTTTTGTTTTTAAGTGCACACACATGAGTGCTGATACTGGAGGAAGCATCAGATCCTCCTGAAGCTGGAGCCACATGGAGTTGTGAGCAGCTTATAGTGGTTTTGTGACTTGAACTCAGGTTCTCTGGAAGAGTGGTACATTCTTGTAACTACTGAGCATCTTTCCAGCTCTTCCTAAGGGGCTATCTTTTGAAGACAGAGGAACTTTATTTAAAAGTGTATTGTGAGGGCCGAGGAGCTTTCACAGCTGCTCAAGTGCTCACACTGGAAGCAAGAAGACAAGGGTTAAAATGTACAGCTTCTGCTCTTTCAGGCTACTCCCTGAAGGGGTGGCCATGGGCTGCGCACATTCTTTACATGGGCTCTTAGTCCCCAGATCTGATGGAACCTCTCCAGGTTATCCAGGTTATCTAATCTATCATAGTTGATAGAGACTGCAGGATGGGATGGGTAGTTCTGGAGTCTTCCTACTAACCTTACTGTGAGTACTCTGCTCATGTGTTGGTGCTTTCTGAAGTGCTAGGCTACATGTGAAATTAGAGTCCCTAGATCCCATGTAGAGACTAGACATATTGATGACCTCTGGGTTTGTTTAAGAGATCCTTCCTCAATGGGTAAAGCAGAAGAAGGATCAAGGGAGATTCCTGGAGTCAACCTCAGGCCTCTGTACCCTTGTACACACAGATGCAGGTGCACACACATACATGTACAAGCTTGCATGTATACGTGCCATATACCAGATGATCATGAAAAGAACTTTAAAAAAAAAAAAGGCAAAAAATTGTATATTGACTATAGACCTCTGAGCCTATTTGTCCTTAGAGGCTTAGAAATTACATTCTGTAAAATTCAGTTGGAACACTCTTGATATTTTATTATAGTTATACACTTATCTAAGATTATGTTTATAAAATTTGCATTTTAGCATACATTTTAAATAAGCTGAGTATATTAGTTAAAGCAGTCTCCTTTGTTACAAAACTTAAGAATCATTATAACTAGTTGTTGCCTGTGTGTGTCCTGCATTGTTCCACTCCATACCTGAGTAGAACACTTCCAAAACTAAAATGTGAATGTACTTTATATAAACACATATTACTGATACATTCTATAGGTAACTCTTTACTGTATAAGCATGTTTAATCGCCTCTCTGTTTCTTACCTATTCCATTATTTTATTCATAATTTTGAATACATTTTCAAGTTGTAAACAGTAATGAACTTCTCCCTAATACATCTATGTATATCATTAGCTAGATGCCAACGTTTATTTTCATTTTTTTCTATTAAGTTAAATTTTCTGAACCATGAGATTACACAATTAAATGTACTATATGTAAGATATGACTAATGGTGCCTGTGGATGCAAACCTGTCCCCACTGGTGCTTCTCTCAACACTCAAACATTTGATTTTTTTCTCCAATGTGCTAACTTCACTGATAAATTTACTTTAATGAGGTCACCTACAGTACATGACTTTTGTGTGAGCCTTTCACTCAGCATAGTGTGTGATATAGCTGAGTGTGTTAATAGTGTGTCCTTTTTTTTTTTCTGGCACCTTTTGTCTATTGTTGGGCACCTGGGCAGCTTCAGCTTCTGGCTGTCGTGGATCAGGCTCCTGTGAAGATTTGTAATAAGCAGTGCACAGTTGCTGAAGTTTAGTACATTGTTATGTGGGCATTGGACAGAATCACCCAGATAGGAAGGGCAGTAACAACCCAGAAGCAGGACCGTTAGGACTCGGCTGACGACCGCATACTGTCATCTTCCTGTTTCTGCCTCCTGAGTGCTGGGCTCCAGGTGCACAGCACACTCCACCTCTGGTAGTCTTATCTTATGTCCCGGCACCTCAGCCTGCTTGCAAGTGATTCCCCCCCCCCCCTTCTCTCTCGCTCTCGTCCTCTTTCCTCTCTCCTGTTTTGATTTTTTTTTTTAATTTCTTATAACTGAGGCCCAGATTCTAGAGGGCTTTTCTTTGCACTTATTTACAACTCATACTCTTAGTGATGCTTTTTAGTTGGTGATGAGGTGTGGTGTTAGTGACCGTGTCTGATGTAGCTGTGTAGTAACAACTGTAGCTAACACAAAAGACTTCTGTATATAGCATACTAACTCTTAGGGCTGTCCGTTATAATTCTGTATAGATGAGTCACAGCTGTCAGATAACTTGTATGTGGCCTTAGAATTGGCTTTGAAGCCAAGCCCAAGCTCCAGTGCACATGTTCTGTTACAGACCCAAGGAGGCTCAGGGAGTTGGTAAAGGCTCTTGCTGTCAAACATGGTGACCAGAATTTAATCAAAGGAACTTATGCATGCTAGGAACTTCTTGTGGTTACAAGAAGTTCTCTGACCTTTATATGCACACCATGACATGCTTGTTTGCACCCCCATAAAATAAATAAATAAAGAAATACACAAATTATTTTAAAAAAATAATTTAAAGGAACTTAGACATGCCTACTGTCAAAACAAATAACCTGTTGCTATATGAAATTATAGGTAGGTTCTAGTGTATATGACTGTTACATTCAGGTTATCTATGTAGATATAAATCACTCACTTTGGAGTTATTTTCTGTAAATACAGCCATGAAAGCTAGCTCATGATATATTTGTAACTAGAACAGTGTTGTTCAGACATTCTGGCTTTCTGTCTTGACAGATTATAAGAGAAAATAGTATCTCTCTGAGCGAAATTGAATTGCCTTGTTCAGAAGACTTGAATCTGGAAACCTTGTCGTAAGTAATGTAATATGGAAAGCACCTGTCAGATCAGTTTACTTGCGTAGGAGAAACGTTGCTTGATTTGAGTAATTCTGAATCCCTCATATTTGTAACCATTATTTATATAATATTCACAGATTGCTTGCTTGCTTTGTGTGTGTGTGTGTGTATGTGAGAGAGAGAGAGAACCTGTCTCCGAAACAACAACAACAGCAACAAAAAAATGGAAATTCAGTTGTACCTTCTTTTTAAAAATTATTTCGGGGGCAGTGCTCTTTAAAAATTATCCTTTGTAGTACATGAAAGAATGTCATGTAAGGGTCACATAATCTTTTGTAAAAATTCACAGATCTCTGCTGATTGGTTAGGGCATTTTTTAGCATTCTCAGAAGACTGAAAATTGGTTTGAGAAGATGAATATTTATTATTTTTAATTCCGGGATGATAGGTGATAATGGATTTTAAAGGACAATAACAACATTATGTTTCCTATAATGTGTTTTCAGGCAAGCACACGTCTACATAATTGCAGGAGCCTGCTTGTCTCTGGGTTTTCGATTTGCTGGCTCAGAAAACTTATCAGCATTTAACTGTTTGGTGAGAAATGTCTTGGCTCATGTGGCTGTGCTGTGAGCTCTCCTTCTGTTTTACGATTAAAGCCTTAAGATGCTGGTTTTAACTTTCAATTTTTCTTTTCTTTTTCCAGCATAAATTTGCAAAAGATTTTATGAATTATTTATCTGCACCCAATGCTTCTGTAGTAAGTCTTTTTTTTTTTTTACCCTTCCCCTATTTGAAAATAAAGTGAACAATGAAATTTCTTAGGGAAGCCAGAAACTCAAGGGTAATCAAATCCTTTGCTGTTTGAATTTAAAAGGAGATTTGAGGTACTGCTCATCTTTATGTTTTGGCTTTAAGATAATAAATCAGTGGGAATATGGTTGCTCTTGAGACTGTGATTACCCCAGGAAGATACATGCATTTCTAATTCTTGTGACAAGAGAATAGGTAAGGGAGGTATAATATCTGTCAATTGTTGTACCTTATATTCCTTTATGAAAAAAAGCTAAAAGAAAATCTAGGGAGGATACAGTTGCTCTTGAGACATTACTTTTCTGTTAACAAGGAGACTGCAAGATTTTATTTCCTGGTTAACACAGACCTATGCAATTGTTTTTAGTAATGTGAAAATAAGTAGAAATATCAAAAGTTCCCAAGTAGTTATGGCATATCCATATGTTCTTACACACTGAATGTAGCAAAAATCATGCTGTATAGGTTTGTGTGTGTGTAAAAATTGCTTATAATTTATTAAGAGAACGTATGTAATGGTTTCTGATTTTCATCTATAAATGTATATGTATGTGGGAAGACTTTCTGAGAGAATGATGTCTGTAGGGATACCAGTTCTTGGTGTATGGCACATTGTTATTTGCTTTATGATACTACATTTTAAAATTCTCTACATTGCAATTATATTTTATAATCAGTATTCATTTATAGATTGAGTTTTAAATCACAAACATTTCAGATATTCTGGTAATTAAGAAACATAATCCTGATTAATCTAGTCATGTTTGTGTCATTAGACAGGGCCCTACAACCTGGAAACCTGCCTGAGTGTTGTCCTGCTGTCTCTTGCCATGGTGATGGCTGGCTCTGGGAACCTGAAGGTCTTGCAGCTCTGTCGCTTCTTGCATATGAAGACGGGCGGAGAGATGAACTATGGCTTCCACTTGGCCCACCATATGGCCTTGGGCCTTCTCTTTTTGGGAGGAGGAAGGTAATGAATATGTTTTGTTTTGTTTGTTCCTTGATAAAAGGAGTTCGTGAGAGAGATGTATAAAAGTATTTGTTTTGTCTCATTTTTTTACTTTTCAGTCCATTTTTCTGTTGTTGGTCTTTTCTGTGTAAATGTTGGATTTTCTTTCAGATTGAATCACTTTTCTTCATCTCAGCTTCCGCCTTTATTTTCAATCGTGTGTGTGTTTGTGTGTGTTCGGGAGGGTTTGTGCTTGTGAGTACAGATGCCTGTGTCAGACCCTCTGGAGCTTGGGTTACTCACACTTGTGAGCTGCCCAACATGGGTGCTGAGAGCCACCCTGGTCCCCTGGAAGACTTGCACTTTCACTGCCAAGGTGTGTCTCCACCTCCTGGCACTGCTTTTTAGTGATTGTTTTACTTTTAAATTGTCATATGTTTTCTAAGATTTATGCTTATACAGCCTGCACTGTTCTGTTTAATCCCCAAGTTTCTAGTGTTAATATCTGAATACTCACTTTTGAATTTTTATTTTTCAAAATGATAAAGTACTTCCTGGCCCTTTTTCTGCTGTTTAGGGTAAACCTGTCTTATTAATCCCTGGGTGAATTTTATCATTTGTAGAATGTTGCTTTTGTTTTGAATAGTAGTCATTCTGGAAATAACGCATAATGCAGGGATTAACTTTAGAGAGATGATCTACACCAAGGGTACACTTTGTTTATCACGGCACCAGTGTACTTTGGTACAGAACCTGACTCTTCTGGCTCCAGAATGCCTTGAAGATAAGAGCTGTAAAATTAACAGTGTCTGTCCTCTCTGAATTTGCTCTGCAGGTACTCTTTGAGCACATCCAACTCGTCCATTGCTGCTCTTCTCTGTGCCCTTTACCCACATTTCCCAGCCCATAGCACTGACAACCGGTGAGTCCTGTGCATTGCCTAGCACTGTTTTCTGAGTTCTCTAAGGGTTATCAGTCTGTTTTGCTTCCATGGAAAATTGCTCTGTTTTTGAATTTACCTTCCTGGCTAAGTCTTTTAAGTTTCTCTTTCAAAGTATTAGACTAGAAGAAAATTCTGGACATCTGATGTCTTGTCATTCTCATATCTGTGAGACTGTTGTGAACCCTTATGTAGGCCAGATAGAGTTATCTTTAGGTACAAATTTACCATACAAACTTTAGTAGCAAAAGTAGGTTTTACACACACACACACACAAATTCCAAGAAAAAACTTTTCTGATTTAGTGGCATTATGATTTCCTTTTTTAACACAGTAGCTGAGAAGTTTTGTGTATATGATATCAAAGAGACAAAAATAGAGACCTATATAAAAAAAAAATAACAATCTAGAAGTGACAGGAAGTATAGCCCCAGAAGTCATATAAGGCGAGCAGTATAGAGCATTTAGATAGCATGTAAAGCACAAAGAATGACTACCACATTCTTCTCCATGCAATGTTCAGTATAAGGGACCTCTTTTGTGCATCGGGAAAGAAAACAGCTCTTTATCAGTGACATTGTAGGCAGGTGACACTGTACCTAGTCATTGGCTTCCTCTGTTGTCTGCCAAAGAAGAGTGAGCAGCATTCTTTGTCTATAGTGAAGGGTCAGGAGCCCTTGAAATCGCTTAAGCCATCAATCTCATCTATAGTGCCACCTATATGAAATGATAGGAAAAGGCCGCTTTGCAGAAGTAGCCTGTTCTGAAATCCAAGCTCTGCCCTGTGGAACATAAGAGCATCGTTAATTTATTATAGCTCTGACATGCGGCCTCCTCCTGTCATTTATAATGGCTTGGTGACTTGTTACCCTGTCATTACAGTCGCATGGTAGTCCTGTGATTAGTTGAGTTTGCTCCTTTCCCCCTCTTTTCTCTCTTTTGATTATTGTGTATTCAAAGTTTGCATGGAACTAGCTGTATGACCTGTGGTCTTCTACTTCACCTTTTTGAGTGTTGGCATTATAGGAATCACCATGTCTACTGTAAGGTAATTTGGTGATAAATATCAAATATCAAGAAACTTTATGTAGGTTTGAGGCGCTCACTTAGTATGTGGAAGACCCAGTATTCAATACCCAATACCCCTTCACTTTTAAATATAACTAATAGCTTAGGGTCATGCCCCCCCCCCCATTTTAAGTTTTATTTTTGATAGACTTATAGTAGTGAATAGATATGAGTGAGAAGTGGGGAGGCTGCCTTTTTTTTTTTTTTTTTTTTTTTTTTTTTTAATCACTAGTTTTTGTGTGTATCCTGTATGTGTATGTGGAGGTCAGAGATTGACCTTGGGTAGTATCTTGATCTGTCACTCTTCATTTTATTTTTTGAGATAGGGTTCCTACTGAATATAGAGCTGGACCAGCCGTCCATCAAGCCCCCAAAATTCCAGGATCCACTTGCTTCACTTTCCTAGCACCAAGGAATTACAGATGTATGCCACTGCACCAGAATTATATTAGTTCTGGGGACCCAAACCCAAGTCTTTATACTTAACCCATGTGCACTTTGCCACCTGTTTTATCTTTTTAAAAATTATCATCTCATTTCATTACTCCTTAATGGTATCTGAAATTAAGCATTTGTATTTATATTCTAAAATACAAATTGTAAAGTTAAGATTTTTAATGTGAAGATAGATTTACACACACATTGTCACACTCACCCATAAGTATTTTACTATGTATTTCAGTGGTGTGTGTAATTGTGTCTATGCAGTGATGTATGGAGAGCTTTGGTCTGCTCTCTTCCCTACCAACCCCAAAGAACAAAGCTACAGCAGATCCCTGAGGAAGGTGATAAAGATGTCTTGTATGGAGCAGCCAAGAAGGGTCAGACAAAACTGTTGTTTAAGTTAGTGTTCAGACCATTTTTAGTATTTTCCTGTTAAGACATTTTTACTTTCTTGTTAAATTTTTTACTTGTAAATTCAGAAAAAGAATTTGTGGACCAAAGATTACATAAGTAATTTCTTAGAATTTCTCTGTATCCTTGGGGGCCTGCAAAATGGCTCAGTAGATAAAGGTACTTGCCATCAAACCTCATGCCTGAGTTTAATCCCCTGAACCCACATGGTGAATGGAGAGAACTAACTCCTTAAGTTGTCCTCCAGCCTCTGCATACATGTAAGATATGTGCACATACGCACTCGAGCTATAATAATAAAAAAAAATTAAACTAGAATTCCTCTGTCCTCTTAATTGAATGTTTCTTCTTCATTTCAGTTTCTTTATAGGAAGGTATTTATTAGCCCAGCCTCTTGTAACCTGTCAGCAACATTAATTGTCAGTCTCCTGGTCTTGTCACATCTCTGTGTTTTCTGTGCACAGGTACCATCTCCAGGCCCTCCGTCACCTCTATGTTCTAGCTGCAGAACCAAGGCTCCTGGTACCCGTGGATGTGGATACAAACACGCCCTGCTATGCCCTTATAGAAGTTACTTACAAGGTAATTCTCCTGTCATCTTTGTAGCCCAGATTATTTTAAAAGCATTTTATCCAAAGATGATGGTACTAAGTTGGACAGTTAAATAAACAAAGCTTCCCAAGTTGCTGTTCTCTGCCAGACCATGCAGGCTTGGGTGTCATTTTTAAGCATCATCAACTGTTCCTTTGTTCTTATAGTTGATCACTGGGAAATGTTCCAGTAACTTTATGTGGCTAATTGTAGCTCTGAGGACAGGACCTGCAGTCCTGCCCAGCTGGTCCCACAGCCATTTAGTTTTAAATAATAGCACAAGGTTTATATTAATTATAAATTGTTTGGCTTATGGCTCAGGCTAGGCTCATTACCAACTATCTCTTACAATATAATGCAACCCATTTTTATTCATCTATGTATTGCCATATGGATTTATAGCTTTACCTCTGTGTTTCATTACATTTTGCTTTCTGGGTGGCAGTCTCCAGGCTCCTTGACTCCACCGCCCTTTGTCTGATCTCTGCTTGGATTTCTGCCTCTAAGCTGTATTGTCATAGGCCAGAACAGCTTCTTTATTAACAAATGATAATAAAGTATGTTCATAGTGTACAGAAAGACATCCCATATCACTTCTCCTTTTCTGTTTAATAAAAAAGAAACATTTCAATTTTAACATAGTAAAATGACATATAACAAAAACAGTTATCAAGTAAGAATTGTAGTTACAATGTCTAGTTTATTTGTATTTAGCAAAATTAAAGAAAATATTCAGCCGTCCTATTGTGAGACTAAAGTTCTATATATAATTTATTTATCTTTTATAATAACGAAGCAAAATTATAACTATCTAGTCTTCAACTCTATCAAAGACCACAGAGGGATATACTATTACCTGAGTAAGGAATGACATTATAAGCAGCTTCCAAGATTCTAGAAATGACAGAGACATCTGGCTTGCCTGACAGTCACCCAAAGTTCTTCTTAGTGTTCAGGCGTCTATCTTCAGCCTATAGGCCTAGAGTCTCTGGCAGACTTTTTAGTGAAGCAGGACATTTGAAGGACTGTTTTGTTCATTGTCAGATGCTTCTCCTTTTGTCCTATAGAAGATCTGGTAGTTTTCTTTGTGAAGCAGGAACCTGAAGGACCATCTCCACTTGTTCTGCCAAAGTTCAGAGGTCACTTTCCTATGGGTATTGCATGTTTAGTTTATACAGCATACTGTCAGGCAGTTGAGGCAAAAACAGTTTCCTGCCCAGTGGATAACTTTTGCCACAAAGAAAGTAGAACATTTCTTCAATGCTCATCATCCTCTATAGTAGATTGGTGATGCCAGAAAGACATGTCTCACTGTCTAGAAAAGTCTAAGTTTTAAAAAAAATACTTTAAATGTCATATTCTGTATGTCTTTGAAGTGTTTGATGATTACCTATCTAATTGAACTATATTTTCATATATCTAAAAGTAATTAACATGACTATAAGTTTGATTATCATAGATAATTAATTATTAATCTGTATTTAATTAAACATCAGAATTTTAAATGAATTACACAAACATAATATCTTAAACAAGAGTAGTATACATAAAGTATAATAAAATTAACCTTAAATTTGCAGCAGTAAACCAGAATCCATAACCGAATCCATAATCTTTTTAAAATCATTTCTTTATCATATCTGTCTTCCTTCTCCAGAAAGAGATTGACTATGACCAATAGCAATTTTTAATTAACCCCCTTAAAATAAAAACAAACATTTATAAACAGTATTTTGGGAAATGGGCATAGTTTTTCATACTAATTCCTGCTGGTTGGGGTACTGACAATCTTATGGGGATTCTGAGAAAATTTAGAATTATGGTTAAATCTTGGCTTTGGTAGTTTGTGAGGCTGCATCATCTCAGTCAGTTGCCTTCATGGAGTCTTGGCTGAACAGAGTATATTAGCCTGGAAGCAGTCCATAGGTTCTCATCTTCTGTGGAAACAAAAGCAGAACCTTTTCCCTGAAGCAACATAAGATACCTTTAAAATATACATGAGCTAACTTTCTGTAGTTAGCTCATTAACAGTTCACAAATTAAAAGAAAACACAATAATAAGCAATCTAGACTCTGTATTTTCCATCTTTTCATGGCTTTTTAATATTATTTTTACTGTCTCTTTAAAGACTTTATTTTTTAAAAACTATTTCTTTACATAACTACCTATACTTTTTCTCTATTCCAAGTCTATGTACATTTTTACACATTGTAATCCCTTTAGAAATTACCTCCACCTGAATCTGTTTTATTGTGTATCTTTAGTCACTTTTTAAACTGTGCGGCTAGGACCCTTGACTGTTGGCTTCTCCCTGCTTGGTTTCAACATGGCAGAGTCATGCTTACCTTCCCAATTCTGGGAAGTGGTACTAAGTAGTATGGAGCTATGTTTTTAAGCCCATGGCTCTGTTCCCAATTCTGCACGCAGTTGCTGAAATTGGCCATGGAGCTTAGCTCATGGTGGCTGGCAGCCAGCTACATCTCCCAGGCAGGTGCTGGGCATCTCTGCGCTGCTGCTGGCATGAGACTGAGACTAGGAAGCCCAGTTTCTTTGCATTCAGAGTCCTTTTAAAGCTTTTACATTGCTTGATGGTGGGCACCATTTGTAGCCAGAAGTTTTCTGACCCTTCATGGCCTGGGGTCCCTCAGTAACTTATAGAATAATTATTCAGAGGCTTAATTTGATTACAAACTGTTTGGCCTATGGCATTACTTGCTAGATCTTACAACTTAACTCAACCCATTTTTATTAATCTATTGTTTTGCCACATGGCTAGTGGCTTTACCTATACTTTTACATCTTGCTTTTGGGCTGTTGCCTGCTATGTCTTTTTGACTCCGCCCTTCTCCTTTATCTCTGTTTGGATTTCTCACCTGCATCTAAGCTGCCTTGCTATAGGCTAAAACAGTTTTAACAAATGAGAATAAAGTATGTTCACAATGTACAGAAAGATATCCCACATCAGCTAATTAAATTGTTCTGCAAAGTCAGTTGGGTTAGAATGATTCTTAAAGTTTGGTTTTGCTGAACATTTGAAATCTCTAAATTTTGTATTTGTGTGGTCCTTGATTGGCTTGCATACATAGATTACAAATCATGTAGTCTGTGCTAAATTATTAAATACTTTTTAATATTTAATATTATTAATAATAAATTAATGTTTGTCAAAATATGCTATACTTTGAAATGTTAAAGTGAGGAGGTGATGTCATATTCCCAAAGGCAGTGAAGGGCCAGGCATTGATCCAGTGATAACTGTGATAATTGGAGAGGAATGCTTGCTTGGCATGCACCAAGATGTGGGCTTACTTAGTGTACCACTACAAAGCAAAAAGACTGTCAGAGGATGTCTTGGTTAGGGTTTCTATTGCTGTGAAGAGACACCATGATCATGGCGACTCTTACAAAGGAGAACAATTACTTGGGATGGCTTGAAGTTTCAAAGGTTTAGTCCCTATGGCAGGACATGGCAGCAATGGTGCTGGAGGAGGAGCTGAGAGTTCTACATCTTGATCTGCAGGTAACAGGAAGTAAACTGTTTATCACACTGAGTGTAGCTTGAGCAAAAAAAGACTTTGAGTGTTCACCCCCATGTTGACACACTTTCACCAACAAAGTCACACCTCCTAATAGTGCCACTCTCTTTGGGGGCCATTTTCTTCCAAACCACCACAGTGAGGTTGTGCTATTTCAGAGTACTGTGCAGACCATGAGCAAGGGCAAGGCACAGAGTGACCATTTGGCCATCTCAGGTTGTGTTTTATCTTTGTAAAGGGCACACAGTGGTATGAACAGACCAAAGAAGAACTGATGGCTCCAACCCTTCTTCCAGAACTTCATTTGTTAAAGCAGGTAAGTTGGCCTCACTTGGGTGGTCTGTATAGGGAGTAAATTGAAACAGAATTGCATAGCATTAAAGGTCTCCCCACTCCCAGTTAAGAAAGCAGGAAAACAGTAATAGCAGGAAGAATATTTATGGAGCATAGTGGAAGTCTTGTCTTTCTTGTGGTCTTTACTAATAGTCTATGTCCTATCAGAACACGGTTTACAAGCCTGTTACAATGTGGTTTCTTGGTCCCAGGCGGCCAGAGGCCCAGACCCACACAGACCTGCCGCCCCAGACCCCTTAGCCGTCCGCAGCTGCTCGGGCCCCCAGAAATGACTCAGACGCTTATATTAACTTGATGCTGTTTGGCCTGTGGCTTAGGCACATTGCTAGATAGCTCTTACATCTTAACTCAACCCATTTCTATTAATCTGCCTGCCACGTGGCCCGTGGCTCACCTGTGTTCCTTACATGTTGCTCCTTTGGGCTTCTGGCTCGGTCTCCCTCTGACTCCGCCCTGCTTCTCCTACCTATGCTCTGATTTCTCCTCCTACTTTTTCTATGGTGCCTGTCATGGGCCAAAACAGCTCCTTTATTTAAAGATTGCTATTCACAGCATACAGAAAGACATTCCCACATCACAAGCCTTTTTGCAAGCAATTGGATCTTGTTAACTTATTGGTGGCTCATTGCAGCCAAGTCACTATTTCTAAGAAGCTCGTTCAGTTTGGCAGCTTTGAGTGACAATATTTACATTTGTCCTACAGATGAAAGTTAAAGGGCCAAGATACTGGGAACTGCTCATAGATTTGAGCAAGGGAGAACAACACTTGAGGTAAGTATGCTGAATTCTCCCTTGTGCCTTTCTGGTGGTGCGCAGAAGTGTATAGGGAGGGAGGCGCGATTCCACACTAGTGTCCGAGAATTGTCAGGTTTGATCTCATATAAGATCTGTTGAACAGTGTGGTCTGTATCTCTAATGCAGGGCTTGTTTTAGGATGTAAAAGTTTTAGTTTGAAAGTCAAACTGTAATGTTCACACATGTCCATTGAGAAAGCAGAACTGACTTAGTTTTAGACATAGGGTTTTCTGTGGGTATAGTAGCATTTGGCTTACAGGGACCCTTTTGTAATTGCTTATGCTTGTTAGACATCTTCTGTTGCTCCCTTTTACTATTGTCTTGTTACAGCTAGCATAAGTTGGCAGACTGCTTTCAGATAGAATATGTTATATGCAAGTATTTAGCAGTTTACTAATTGTATACCTTGATAGTGTGTAACTTAATTTCATAAGACGCTTTGACAAGCATGTAAAAGTTTCATAGTTTTGTCTCAGTTGCATCATCTTATTCTCCAGTAGCTCATTTTTATTATATCTTAGGTTAATTAGTATTTTATTTCTATTGCAAACCAATCACTAGATCTTTAGTATTTACAGTGTCCCAGGAATATTGCTAGGCACACAGCAATTTTGGGTGAGATCCCTGAGACACTCATTCTTGAGTAGGTAAAATTTCATGAATCTCAGTACCACAGAAAGAAGATGCATCCATCCTCATTACGTACACTCATTCATTTTGAGCATAGTAAATAATCCTGCCAGAGAACTCAGACCTCCTCCCCTCTAAAAGTGGCACCGACAACACTAACTTCAGCAGAGCTACCAATAATACCTCCTGTAAAGTCATCTTTTTTTTTTTTTTTTTTTTTTTTAAATTTTTCTTTCTTTCAGATCCATTCTTTCTAAGGATGGAGTTTTATATGTAAAGCTCAGGGCAGGCCAGCTGTCCTACAAAGAAGATCCAATGGGGTGGCAGAGTTTGTTGGCACAGACTGTTTCTAACCGGAACTCGGAAGCCAGGACTTTCAAGGTAGTGTTGTATCTTACTTAATGTCTTCTTTTATTGCTGCAGATTATAAAGCCTAATTGGCCATGGTTTGTAGACGGAGTTTTACTTTCAAGGCGCCAGTCCAAAATTAATATTTATTAGAATATAAATTAACACTCACAATATTAGTAACAGCTTATGGTGGCACCTGAACAAGGACTGGCGTATCCAAGCGATGGACGCGCGATGGAAGGACGATGGATTCCGATTCTGTCTGTCCAGCAGCCAGCAGCCAGGAACCAGGAAGAGAGCTCCTCGTGTCCCAGCAGCCACTTATCAATGGGCTTGGCCACACCCCCTCCAGGGTCCCAGAAGTGTCTTCTGACCTTATTGGCTGACACCTTAATCCCGCCACAATGGTTTCTGCTGCTTTCTTATGTAACACCCTTAATAAAATAGGGACATCCTGCTAATATTCTATATAAGACTTGTATTTAGGGTCACCTCTGCTGAATCGCCATACTACAAACAGTACTTGGTTTAATTATTTTACTTACACGTCCCTCAAATAGAGAAAGAATTTTGCAAGTTAGCACTTGTTAGTTATTACCCCCTTCCTTTCTTTTGACATTGTTTCAGTATGTTAGCAGGTTGGCACCACCTATCCCTGGTTCTCCTTTACTCTTTATCTCTAGAGACTGAATCAGGACTTTATACATGCTAGATTAAATGTTCTACCACGAGCTATAACCCCAGCCTTGGCCTAGTCTCCTGAGTACTGGGATCATAGGCATATACTACTACCATGCTTGGCTCCATGGGGGGGGGGGGTGTTTAATTTTAAACCATCACTTGTTTTTTTAATCTTGATGAAAATGAAATGATAGAGCTTGAGTCTCGAATTTTAATGTATTATTTCAGAGTACTCAGCTGCCAGTACAGTAGTATTTAAAATGAAGAAATAGTTAAAAGTATCAGTTAAGATTCATTAATGACGGGTCAGTGTATATTTCTCTGCTCTAGAATTATTTCCATCATTAGTTCTGTAATCCAGTATTAAACTCAGGAATTTAATCTTAGTTTTTAAGTTAAAAATCTTAGTTTTCATGGGTAGATGTTTGCTGAGGATTGTCAGAGTATGTGGGACTCACATAGCAAGAATGTGTCAGATGAGCAGCTAAGGACTGGGCATAAAACTTACTGTCTTGTTCCCCAAGTAAGGAGGTAATAGGTTATTATAGTATATTTGCTTTGAGATCAGTGAGTTACCTTTCTCATAGTTACCAGTTTATGAAGCAGTAAAGTCTTGGAGTTTTGATGTCAGCGTGTTGTTCTTGGCAGTAATCAAAGATGTTTAAAGCTTAGGTCAGCACTGTTTCTTTCTTTCTTGGTTAAATTAGAGCCCATATAGAAAGCTGATCTAATGTGTAGGGAATAGTTATGACCTAGTTTTAAATATTGGAGGTTATCTCAGTGTCCTGCCTGCTAGGAGTTTCGAAACCTAAATTAGAAATACTTCATTTTCAGTCTTGAACATTAAGTTATATACTCAGGTTTTTTCTACTAATTTTTTATTATAGTAAAATACACAAAATGTAAAAATAGTGCCTTAGCTGTTTTTAAATGAGAAACATTTTTTCAATGGTAGTAGATATAATGCTGATATGTAGTCATCACTAAAACAGTGACAGCTTGAAGACCCGAGCTGTTCCTACTAATGCTAACTCCTCTGCTAGCCCAGGCAGTGGCTCCTTTGTGTCCTCTAAGGACCTCATATGTGATGAGTCATAGTGATTGTCCTTTTGTGGTGGCTTACTGGAGTGACGCTCCTTTTTCCTTATTCTTCCATAGTACTTGTACTTTTAAAAAATTAATTTATTTTACATCTCAGTCACAGTCTCCCTCCATTCTCTGCTCCCAATGTCCCCCACCCATTCTCCCTCTGTCTCCATCTCCCCATCTACTCCTCTTTCCTTTCTCTTCAGGAAAGGGCAAGGCTCCCATGGATATCAACAAAACATGGCACATCAAGTTACAGTACAGCTAAGCACCTCCCCTCATACTAAGTCTGGACAAGGCAACCCAATATGAGGAATGGGTTCCCAAAAGCCAGCAAAAGAATCAGAAACAGCCCCTGTACTCACTGTTAAAAGTCCCATAAGAAGACCAAGCTACACAACTGTTGCATATTTGCAGAGGGCCTAGGCCAGTTCCATGTAGCCTCCCTGGTTGTTGGTTCAGTCTCTGAACCCCTAAGTACTTGTACTTTTAAGCAGCTTTTTTTAAATTAGACATAGGAAGGAAAGCCTTTTAAAAGCAGGCAGTTTATAAAAAAGACATGTTTATTAATGGTCTTTTTGTAGATCAACACTTTATATTAGCTTATGCTAAAGCTTCTTGCAACTGCCTAGCAGAAGGTAACAAAGCTCTGGCTTGTTTTATCTTGGGGATATTGTGTGAAGAGGAGTAGAGTTCTTAGGCCTTCTAGTATGAGCAGAAAGGGAAGTAAGTTGGTTATCTCACTTAAAGTGTGGGCCTTCTTTTTCTTTTTTAGCCAGAAACAGTTTCATCATTCACTTCTGATCCAGCACTTCTGTCATTTGCTGAATATTTCTGCAAACCAACTGTGAACATGGGTCAAGTGAGTATTATATGTTTTTCTGGGCTTCAGGACAAGATTGTTCATCAATAGACAACCAAAGTCACCTGTAATATTCATGTCTGCCCTGAGATTGATGACATCCTTCATATTGTTTGATTTTTGCTTGGCAAATATAGATTGTCACAAAAACAATTACATTTGAGAGTTTTCTACCCTAACAGGAGAAAAAGGTTAAATTTCTAAGGTATTAGCCTTGATGAGTGGTGTTTCTTGTGTCCTTCTTGAAATAATTTGTTCTGTGTTTAACACCTTTCTTGGTTTTGTAAATTTTTAGTGGTTTTGTCTCCTTCGTATCTTAACTCTTCTTTCTGTTTATCTTACAACTGTTCCCTTCAGAATTTCAAAAGTGTCTAATGACCTTTTTCAAACAAATTGTTTAGATAGGGAAGAGTGTGTAGGAAACAGTGGGATGATGGGCCTGAAGCTTGTTGTCTAAAAGTGTATATGGTCTTGGGAAGAACTTCAAGCCTCTCTAAGATGTGGCTTCTTCGTTCTAAAGTAGGATGTTTCAGTGCTGCCTTACAGTGTCTCTTTGAGGGCTGAGTGAAGTAACTTTTCCCTTTCATTTTCTCCATCCTCACTACACAGTGCACACTCTGCTGAGGACTCTCCACACACCTCTCAAAGTTGTAATCCAGGGCACAGGTGTATCATTGTTTGGATTTACAGATGAGAGACTGCACTCGAGCCATCACAGCTCGTAAAGATGAGGGTGTGCACTCAAGGCCAGAGGGACATCTCTGATAAAGCCTGTGCTTTCTTTATCCACCACCTCTCCTTCCTCTCCCCAGCCTCCACGGCTGAACGTGATTCTGAGAATTCTCTTCTTTTGGGCTGTATCCCACTGTTCTGTACACACTTGTGTTCTCAGGCATTTTGTTTTCTCAACCCTAGATTGATCATGATCAGATCATGTGCTCCTCCAGTAACGCTGCATGGACTGTGACTGTTCATAGAGATGAACTGTTTTCCACTGTTTACCGTGGAGCTTCAGAATAGGCAATGTTAAAGTGAGAAGTGCATGGGTGACTGAGAAAAGAGTATTTATTACTAAAGGATTCTTTGGGGAAGCAGGCCACTTATACAGAATAAAGCAAATTCAGTCACAGAAGTCCCTGGAAAGCTATCGATTGATCGAAGGCTGCTTCACATTGCCTTCCTCACCAAGAGCTTGAGAGAGAAGGGCCCTGTGTATATGTTTCCCAGCTCTTAAGATAGCCAAAAGGCCTCACCCTAGGGCTGGTACCCCAAGACCATAGGTGAAAGGAATACCCATACACATTGTAGCTGCTATACAGTTGTTTCTTGAGTTGATTTTGGAACGTGTTTTGATGTG
Source organism: Phyllotis vaccarum (assembly GCA_033318265.1). Lineage (NCBI taxonomy): Eukaryota > Metazoa > Chordata > Mammalia > Rodentia > Cricetidae > Phyllotis > Phyllotis vaccarum. Next base: position 156,548,005 of record JARWLC010000001.1, on the reverse strand, counting down.
CTATAAGGTGCTTGTTTTTTCCACAGAAACAGGAGATTCTGGACCTCTTTTCTTCAGTACTCTATGAGTGTGTTACTCAGGAGACCCCAGAGATGTTGCCTGCCTACATAGCAATGGATCAGGTATGGCTCCAAAATTGTTTGTGTTCTAATGTGATTGATCTTGTATTTTAAATGACCTGCTTAACAGTGTAGGAATTTTCTGTCTTCAGTTTTTAGTTTCTTGTTTGTTTTTAGAAATCTTATTAGGGAACCTTTCCCAGTTGACAGCTCCATGTTGATGCACAAAGGCTGGACTGGTGCTAGCAGGAATGCTGTCTGGAAGGCTGTCTTCCTCTCAGGAGTCCCATGTCCCTTTCTGTCTTTGTCTGTCTTGGGAAAGAAGAGACCATTTCTTCTCTTGCTTTACTATTCTTGTGTCATCTCTTGCCTCCTTTCTGGAAAGCTTCTTCATAGGAGAAAAAATAAGCAGTAGGTGAGCCATATGTGCCCCAGTGATTGCTTGGATGTGAAATCCTACCTCTTTGGCCAAGTCTGCAAGAAGTTTCAGAACCAGGAATTGGGGATTTAGGGAGATGGTGTTCATTTTGATTCTCTTGGTATTTTGTGAGTACCTAACAGGGACATGTAGAACATAATGCCTGAGATCTTTTCTAAAGCATCGATCTTCTCATCAGGGTTTTATTAATACAGTTTTCTTATACTTTCATAATTTTTCAGACCCAAGTGTGCAATTATGTTAAGCCAGTAGTTTTCTAACCTGGCTAAAATATATCTGGGGAATCTTAATACAGATCTCCAAATCCTATTCTACTTGTTAGAATTGGGGCAGGGAGAGGGGCCAACATCCAGAACCTATAGTTTAAAAAATTCTCAGTAAATATGAATTGTTTATAGATTAGTAGTTGGAACTCTGTCTTATGCCAAAGAAATAATTTTTGATAATCAAAATAATCTGGATAGCTGAGTGGAAAAGCATTTAGGCAAGAGATAATTATAATTCCCCAAGCATAAAAATTGTCATATATGAAGTAGTGTTCCACATTCCAGCAGAAGCACAGGGCCTATAGCACTGATAATGTATGGGATCTATCTCTTGTCAGTTGCAGAATAATCGTGATACCGTGCTGGTGCTCTGCTTGCTGCCTCTCTTGGCACAGTCGCTCTGTTGTGCTTTTTGATTGCTGGTTAAATGTTCTCTTCCTCTTAAAAACTCTGGGAATCCTCACTCCTCCACCATCTAGAACAGTCTCCATGAATGAAGGTCTTCTCTGGTGATAGCCTTGATACCTTTATAGCTAATTCTCAAGGTCAATATTTAGTCCTCTGCTGCACTGGGATCTTTGCTGTGTCATTATACTCAACCTCTTCCCCAGAGATTTATAGACCAGTGGATTTTCATTAATCAGAGTTGCTGAGCCAAGAATGAACTTGACATTTGTTCCTTTTACTTGGATGTTGCCCCAAGTTACCTCCTTAAGAAAATGAGCCAGACCAGGGAGGGCTCCTTAGAGTCATCAATTGCATTTCAACCCCCGTGGACCTCCATTGTCAGCCTATTGGAAGAATACCTTAGAGTGCAGCACTGAGGATGGCATGATTGGAGCATCTTACCATCTCATTAAGCAGATCTTCCTTTGTGTTTCCTCACACAGGCTATAAGAAGTCTTAGAAAGAGAGACATGTCGGACACATCTGATCTTTGGCAGATAAAGTTGATATTAGAATTTTTCAGTTCACGAAGCCACCAGGAGAGGCAGCAGAACCAGCCTAAGCAAGGGCTCTTTTTGAACTCTGAGTTCCTGCCTGTGGTGAAGTGCACTATTGATTCCACCCTGGACCAGTGGCTACAAGGTATGGTGGCCCCGGGTGCACTCGACTCAGGCTTTTCTATTTTAACAGTTCCCATTGGCAAACAAGTTAAACCTGGGCATAGTCTGTTTCTTGATTCTGATAGGCATTTTAATCATCAGAGAGAGAGAGAGAGAGAGAGTGAGTGTGTGTGTGTGTGTGTGTGTGTGTGAGAGAGAGAGAGAGAGAGAGAGAGAGAGAGAGAGAGAGAGAGAGAGAGAGAGAGAGAGAGAGAGAGAGAATGTTATAGGTGTCAATGTTTTCTTTCATTAAGTTTGGAATTGCAGTACCTGTAGGGCCTTTGTTATTTGGAATTGTGTCATTAAGTCTTGGCACATTCTCTGAGAGTAGAAACGTTGGCTGTGACAGGCTGTTCTTAGCACAGTACCAGGCTGGTCTTGTCGCTCTTTAGGACACTTGGTGAATTCAGTTTTCCAGATATTTTTATGTCTCGGATTTGTTTTCTCAAATTTTCTTTTTGGTTCAGATGTCTTATGTCTGTAGCAGAAGACTGAGCTGAATTTGATTTAAATAGTGAAGCTAGCAGTACACTCGTATTACTAGACGCACATAGTTAAGACAAGTTTTTAAGAGACTCCTTAATTGCTGGGGCTTGAACTTTTGCCCCTGAAGTTCTGTTTGCTACCCTCTGTGAGGTTACTTTATCAATTCATACCAAACAACCAGCTCCTTTCTTCCAGATTTTCATGATGCTCAGAGAGAGAAGGGAGTTGCTTTTAGAAATCTTGGCATGAAGATAGGGCCATTCCTGTCCCAGAAGCAGATGTGGCATTGGCTGTCTTCTAATTGCGAACCAGTCTGTACCTCATCCCATTCTTCAGTTCATACGTCCTTGTTGCAAAGAATGTCTTCACTGAATGGCTTAAGTCACTGTTCTCAGTGGTCATCGTGGCCAAGGATGGGATTGCCTTGGTTGTCATAGACCAGTAATTCTCAAAGCATAGCCCCTGAGCAACAGCAGTGCCTGTATCTTGTTAAAACCCCACACCAGAAACTCCAGGCTGTGTCAGACCGTTTCAGAAGCACTGTAATAGGCATTGGAATTTGGTCATCTAGAGCCAAAAGTAAAGAGTCTAGACCTGGGCTGAAGTCACTGTCCTGGAATACCATACTGGAGGAAAAGATGTGACAGTGGGTGTTTGTCATCATGTAATCTAATTCCTGTTTTTCTCATCTCTGTTCTTGGTCCATTCATCTCCTTTTGGGTCCTCTCACAGCTGGAGGTGATGTGTGTGTGCATGCCTACCTTAGCGGGCAACCTGTTGAGAAATCTCAGCTAAGCATGCTGGCCTGCTTCCTTGTCTACCACTCGGTGCCAGCACCACGACACTTGCCGCCTCTGGGACTGGAAGGTAATCTCATCTTGGCCCCTCTTCTCAGTACTTGTTCCCACTAATTTCTGGTTCTGGAGAAGTTCCTGTGAATTACCTTCTCTAATGTCATACTCATCTTTCTTCATGCTTTGTGTTTGTTGAGAATGCTTTCTGAGAACAGAACAAACCATTTACTTTTACTTCCAAAAAAAGATGCTTTTCAGAGCAGAACTGTATTCACTATATAAATAATATGAAAATATTCAGTTATAATGAAGGGCATCTACATATGTATTTAAATTACATGAATTGAACTCAGAATCTTGAGCATGACAGTCAGACACTTTACTACTGAGCGATATTTACAACTTACTTGATTTTTCTTAGAACTTTTCAAGGTTTCCTAGTTTTTAAAAGTTGTATGCAATCACAATTTCTGTTGCCATAAACCTTTAAAGCTACAGATACATTAAGTATAAAAAGTTGAGTGAGTGCTAGTTGGAATATGGAAACAAACACTGAGTTTGTCTGATTTGTTCATGTCATGTTTAAATTACTACTTTAATTGAGGATAAAAATATATTTTTGAGAAGGGAAAGGTTGTTCGGTTAATATTTAATCACTCTTAGCTTAGTACTTTTCTTGTTTATTTGAATTAGGAAACCTCAGAGAAAAATGTACAGACTTTTAATTATGGCCACAAGGAATTACTTGTATTTTGTGGCCTGTCCCATTGAAACAAATACAGAAAGACAAATGTATAAAATTGTGCCTTAGTGTTACCCTTGACAGCTGGATTATGTGAGTTTCTTGACTGTAGTGGGGAAAGGGAGCCTAAAGTATAGCCAGGAAGACCTTGAGTTGTGGGAGGGAGGTGAGAATATAGATCAAGGGAGCTGGAGTTTGATGAGAGAGCCATGCAGATATCAGAAGGTGCCTCTGGTTTCAGAAGAGTTACTGACCAAAAAGTTAAATGGAAAGGAATTAATTCCCTGGAAGGAAGAGCTTGCACAGGGACAGTTTGCCAGTTGTTTACATCAACTCTAAGATTAGTGCTTGACTCACAGTGTCTTAATAGAATTTCGGAAGGTGTGGCCTCAGTCATGGGAAGTAAATTGCTTCTGGACTAACAAATATCAAAGGTTCAACACAAATTGTGATCTGTGATCATGTCTGCATGTATGTTTTCTCAAAATTTGACTGTTCCCAGATCAAAGCTTAACAGCTCAAGAACACAGGAAATACCCAGCATTCAAGTAGGTGAAATTCAGTATATGGTGTACTGTAAAGCAGTCCCCAAATTGGGCCTATGGTAGCCCACACCTGCAATCTAAGCACTCGGGAGGTAGGAATTCCCAGAAGGGGAAGCAGTTCAAGGTCATTCTTGTCTGTAGAGTAAGGTCAGGCCTGTCCTTGGCCCACATTGGACCCTGTCTCAGGAAAAACAGGCCCACAAGCTGCCATGCTAATGCAGCCCAGGCTGAGGAGCCTGCAGACCCATGTGCCCCAAGCTGCTTCAGCATTTCTCTTTGTTGTTCCTATTTTACCACAAGTCAGATAGTTGTCTGTCCCTACCTCCCCTCCCCCAACCCCCGTGTTTTCTTTCTTTGCTCCTCATTTTGTTCTTATTCAGATAAGAAACACTAAAAAATGAGAAGAAAAAAATAGATCCCAAGATGCAGAGAAACTGGGAAGTGATATAACCTGTACTGTTGGGATGATGGGGAGGTGGGTGATGCAGCTACTTGCCTCAGGTGCCCTGGGCATGAGATCTTGGTAGTGTAACAGAATTTTCTGAGTAGCTTTCCAAACTCTGGATACCAAGCCCTCAGTCCCAGTGAGTTATGTGTAACCTCTGTGGGACCAAAAATAGTGGACATTAGGTCAACTCTCAGTCTTTAGTCTGTGGTGGTGATTTTGTCTTTGTTTGCCTCTTTGGGAGGGCGGGCAGCGGTAAAAGATTGAACTCACATATCAGAAATATTAGAATCAGTTTTCAAAATCACTTGCAGTAGTTGAGGCTAATTAAATTTAATGTATACATATTCCCACAGTGGTTAATTTCTTAAGTATAGAGTTGGTAAGTTTAAATTCTTAGTGTTTTAGGAAATTAAAAATTTAAGAATTGCCACTTCCTTCTAGAAGAATACCTGGCTCTACCATGGTGAATTGTGCTCCTTGGGAGGGTTCTATGGCTGAGGCTGTGCAGCAGCATAACCTTCCGTATCTCTCTCTTCAGGGAGCTCAAGTTTTGCTGAACTTCTCTTCAGATTTAAACAGCTGAAGATTCCAGTCCGAGCTTTGCTCAGACTAGCTCCTTTGCTGCTTGGAAACCCACAGCCAATGGTTATGTGACCACATTTGGGAGTAAGCCTACCGGAAAATGACTACAGCACAGAATGGCATCAAAGCTAAGGCAGCATTTGTTTGTGACCAGTGGAACTCAGATGCGGATGCCTCATTGTGTTTAAAATCTATGTTGAAAATATTCCAGAGACACTGTTGCTGCCCATGGGTCATTATTCAATGTATAAAAGTCAGTTAAAATTTTCTTTGGTAAATAAAAATTTTTAGCTTGTTTTCAAAATGTTGATGATTGCTTTGGACTTTTGAAGCCTTTGAACTTCAGTGGAAGTGCAAGGTTTAGAAGCCACATCATGAAAGTGGACTTAGTGCGTCTGCACGAGAGTTCCTGTGTTATCTGTTGTTTCACGGTTGTCTTCTCTACGATGCTACTTCTCTTCAGTGATGTGATTACTGCAAGCAGATTAATTGCCCAGCATGCAGTGCTGGACTGTACCCTCTAAAAACTAGGTTGGAGTCCTGACCGTAGTAGGACTGGATGTGGGCTGCAGTTCTTTGGCATTACCTAAGATTAAAGGATACCATAAGGGTGAGCCTTAATTTGACAGAACTGATAACCTACTCAGAAGAGGAAGAGGGATGCTTTTTTCTTTGCATCATGTGAGAATTTGCAACACAGCTGCTTAAAGCCAAGAAGATTCCCTCATGGGGAACCAGTCAGACAGCGGCTTGGACTTCAGCATCTAGAAGTATAAGAAATACATTTTAATTATTATGATGCTTAAGCCATCTTGTCTGTGGTATTTGGTTTTATCAACCTGTGCAGACTAGTGCATACCACTTGCTCCAAATACCTAAAATATAAAATTACCCCTGTAGAGGAGTAAGAACTCAAGGTTTGGAGAGTGCTTTTGTCTTCTGAGTTTCAGGATAGCCCCTAATGCAAGACAATCTCTGAGGGCACCTGAAGTTCCAGCCCCATGTAGCAGGAAGAAAGCGCCTTCCACCTCACTCCAGCCTGTATTCACAGCTTGCTTTCAGACCAGTGTGACCATGAATAAGTAGGATCTGCAAAATGTCTATTTACGGATTTCCTGTTTGTTTCTGAAAAAGCAAATAGAAGCGTCTCCATTTGGTAACGTCCATCTGCCTGCCTGCATCAAGGTGACTTGTGACTGACTTTAAGGTCAAAGTGTGCTTTCCTTCAGTCTTAAAGATTACGATGATATGGTAGGTGATGAACATTGTTTCATCAAGATTGGACCCACTGTCCAGGCAATTTTCATTTTTGCTCAGTTGTTAGTGGTTACCATAGGAAGACTAGAGGCATTTAAGTAGTTTTTGAACACACACTAACTCGTACAGGCGGGAAAGTAGTCATGAAGATGTCAACAAGAACAAATAGTAAGCTTAAAAGAGGACTGAATACAGAGGAAACAGTGCTGGTGGGCCTATTGGTCAGTTGGATGGGCACCAAGAAGAAATTCTAGTTCTCTTGCTAGCATGCTCAGATCATCAGAAAACTCAGTTTTACTAGCCTCCAAAACATCCTGTGGGAAGTAATCTCACCATCCACAGCAGCCAGCCTCCCAGGAGCCACAGCAAGGGAAGAGTTAGAGAAACTTGGCAGTGAAGTGTCTAGTTTCAAAGTGGCGCTATGACTTCAAGTGAAGGCTAATTAGCCAGGAATTGTTATATTGCTTCACCTCCAATGTGTAGCTGTTGTGAGTACAAGTATTATTTGCTGCAGACACACACAGTTGAACACAGTGCACTCAGATTTTTCTCCCAAAGGATACTGATATCTGCTCCTCCTTCAAGGTTTGATGAGGGAACAAAGGCAAACTGAGGTCAGATGCCAGGCTTCAGCTGCATGCTCTGTCATAGCCCTTTACATGCTGGGCTCTACCCAGCTCACTACATCTCAGCCCTACTCTGGTCTGCTGCTGCCTGCACGGATTCTAGTCTGGAGACTCAGAAACAGCTACGCAGTATAAACTGACTTTGCGATGGCAGAACTTATGAACATGTTGAAAAGCAGGGGAGCATCTTTGGAATCACATGGGCCTTTGTGTCTGTTTTCTTGAGTTGTACTCATTGACTTAGTCTATATCAGTATTGATCATATTATATAGAACATCTTGTTTAAGCTTTTGTCTTACCTAAAAGTACTTTGGTAAACTTTAATACTACAATCTTTTTTCTTTAGAATACTTGGAAAAGTACTTTTCCGACTTTTTTTTTCCTTTGAAACATTCATATTAGAATTTTAAAACAGGAACTTCGTAATAAATTCATTAAAATTTATAATAACCTTCCAGATCTTAATTCCTGTTCTTTTATACTCCAGTGCTTAGCTGAACTGTTAGCTTTTCTCTGTAGCTAATGAATGTCTCAGTCTCTGCCTTGTGAGAATATGTGCTTTAAGAACTCAAGACATGCTGGATCCTGATGTTGCAGTCACATCATGAGCAGAGGATGGGTCCCTAAAACAAGAACAAAGGTGGGAAGCTAGTTTTAGATGGTTCTTTCTGATTAGAATGTCTCTCCAGGAAGAAGGAGCAGAGGAGGCTCAAGAGATGAAACATGTCTTGGAAAGTTGAAGCTTAAGGGTCACAAAGTGCTCCACTATGGTCATAGAAATGGAAATCTGTATGTGTGTGTGTATGTGTGTGTTGGGGGGGGGGGTAGGAACAGGAGAGAAAGGGACAATTTGACTGTGACCACCAGAGTTGTCTAGAGGAGGACATTCTGTTAATCAACCAACCCACAATTTGTGAAGAGTTGTTGGTCATGTTGAGGTGGGCTTTGGTGATACAGCTGCCTTTGAGTTGTCCTGCTCTTAGAATGCCACATTCCTACTCTTGTAAGTGGCCCCAATAAACTCATTGATTTATTAAGTTGGACTTTGACGTTGTTATTTCTTTGGTCTGTCGTTGATTCTGTAACTGATGTATTGATGTGGTATTTTTGTGTGTGGAAATCTCCCAGGAAAAACTCAGACAAAGCTAGTTAGTACCATTCATTTATCTTTCATACATAGCCAAATTTCTGTGCACGTTTCACTTACCAAGAATGTTTGGGATTTGGTCGAATGGCTCACTAATGGAGTGTAAGCACATACTAGGTAGGCCCTAGAAATGTTTTCACTATTACCTTTTCTACTATCATACATTAAACAGGTGGTTTTGTTAAACAGGAGTGTTATGGACAGATGAGTCCAGACATCAAGCGGAAGAACCCTGAGCAGACCCTCTGTAAGTAGCCTTCTAAGATCCGTGTGGTAGTAGCAGTCCTCTGACCCTCCAGACAACACCAGCTAACTCACACCCGTTTTCCACATCCTGTATACATTTGTGCAGACCCCAAGAGCAGACCGTGGGTTCTGTCTCCAGTGTCATCTCACTCTATAAACTCTTTGCTCTGTTGTAAAGTCATCTGTCCACCCAGTTCATAGGCTTCATTGTAGACAAACCAAGCATCAAATGACCCAACTTGACTGTTGAATCATGTTTAAATTTTAAACAATTGTGTGTGTGAAGGTGCATGTATGCAATGGAATCCCCATGATGGGGATTACTTTTTTTTTTTTTTTTTTTTTTTTTTTTTTGAGATTTAAGTTCATGGATTTGAGTGCTTATTTAAATTTATGTCCATTTGCCACATGCATGTAGTGTCCCCAGCAGAAGCCAGAGAGGGCATCAGATCCCCTGGGACTGGATTTAAATCAGTATTGAGCTTCCATGTGAGTGCTGGGAACTGAACTCAGGTTCCTGCAAGAATAGGCAATGTTTGTAATGGCTGAGCATCTCTACAACAGGAAAACTTTTCAGCATATGTCTTTACCTAACTTGTTGACAGATGGTCTTTTGTTCCTGCTCTGTGGCAGACTAAATGGGTCAAACTCATATCAGGCTTGCAGGGCAAGTGCTTTTTAAAAATCCTCTGGTTCTAACTCACCTTTAGTGCTTGGCTTCCTTCCTGGCTCCCAAAACCTTAGATGCTCTAAACATTGGCTTCCTTCCTCTGTTGTCCAGATGGCACCCTCATCTTGGGGATGCTATCTACTTGCCCTTCCTTTCACCAACCATTGTTTTCAGTTCTTTGGAATAATCTCTCAAAGAGTGAAGAGTTAGAGTAGAAAATATTTATTAACACAAATAGTGTAACCAAATATAACCAAACCACTGTTAACTAAAACAACAGAACCAAAACAATATAACTCAAATAATATAACCAATATAATAAATATAATGCATGTCATCTGTGTAGTACGTGTGTGGTATTTATTTTAAATGTCTATTTGATCTGCTTTTTTTTTTTTTTTTTTTTTTTGTCTCTATACCTATTGGATGCTTTGTAGGATGGGTCCAATTCTCTAATCCCTCTTTCCTATTCCGTGTCTTCCTTTTGTTTCTAGTATTGGTGATGCCCTCACCCTTACCTTATTTGTTTCTCTTCCTCTCTTCAGTTATAATGTCTGCATGTTAACTCATTAGGACGTGCAGTTACATATAAGCTCACCCCTTCTGTTTACTTTGATTTCAGCCTCACATCTCCAGTACCTCAGGGCTTCATCTCAGATTTCCCCACAGCTTCCATGTGGTATAAGCCTTCATTGGATAATCTGAAGACTGCTTCCCTAGGAGCCTTAGAAAGTGTCTTTTCATCCCTTGACGTAAGTCTCCATCTCCCAACCTCTATTTTCTCTCCCTAGTGTCCTCTTTGCCATTTCTCAGTGGTGGAGTTGTATTCTACCTCTGTGTTCTTCCTCAGTTGTCTAGGACTCCCAAGATTTTCACCATGACCTTTCTCTTCCCCTCCTTGGTTTCTGAGGGTATTGCCTCCTTTGAGAGACCTTTGCCTGGGATACCAAGAGGTCAGGAACCTTTGTAGGTTGGTGTCCATTTGAAAGAAGGGGACAGGGATTCCTTGGCTGAGGGTTGCATGCTCTTGCTACATCCTGAGGTGAGATGGGGGTGGGAGGCTGCCATTGTGCAGATAACCTGAATCCCAGGGTGATTAGGGAAGGGGATGGCAGGGGTGGGAAGAACTATACAAAGGAAAGGTACAAGACAAACTCTTACACATTGCTTAGAAGCTACATGGAAGAAAAGAGGTGGGAAGATATGTAATCACTCCTCTGCCCATAACAGACAACTCTAGGAGCCCTGAATTGGGAATTTAAAGATTTACATCAGTTAGAATTTAAACATTCCTAATATGGTTGTTTTTGATACTCCAGTAAAACCTCGGGAGTGAATCTTTGGTTTCCAAAGTCCTTGTACAAGTCCTGCCGTGTCTCTACCCAGCAATAACTGAAAGAGGCTCCTCTTGGATACGGGTCATCCTCTTCCATGTCACAGGCGATGTAGCTGCCACAGGGAAAGGGAAGTGCATGTCCCTAACTGTGACAGCCGAAGTCACTGGTGGGAGCATGTGGATCTAGACAGAGGGTAGGGAAGCAGTCTGTGCAGGATGACCTTGGTCTAGACCATCCCCAGCCTATCATTGATACAAAGTCTGCAGGACCCATTCACATCTAAGCCCAGGAAAAGGTAATTTTCAATTATTCCTTCTTAACTACTTCCATGATGTCAGGACTCTCCTTCCCTCCCCTGCTTGGTCCCTTGAAAGTTTTAACTACTCTGTGGTTGAGAGTCACACTCAGTCTTGATGGAGCAGTAGAAATTTGAACAGATTGGTCCCCATGAGATGCACACAGGGCCAGGAAGAATGAATCCTGTTGTAGAGATGGCCAGGCAGCCCAAGTCGGCCAAAGTACTCACCACCGTGGACAGCAGGTACTGATAGCCCTTTAGAGGGAAGGGTATGTCAAAGGTTAAGCAAAGGAGGAATTTACACAACCACAGGCTATTCCACCAACAGGATATATTGTCTTGGAGACCTGTCTAATCTTAGCTATTAAACTGCAGGAAGGTTACTTAATTCCCAGGAGGGGACTCAGCTAGTTAGGTTAACATCAGGGGAAGCCAGCAGACCTCTGGAAAGGGATTCATCTGGGGAAAAGGAAGCTTAAGATGCTGGTCCCAAAGTGGCATCGCCACTGCTAAGGCTTTTCTGGCTCCCAGCATCCACCTACTGGTTTAATAAAAACGATGATTGGCTGAAGGCAAACAGGAACTGTTGACAGGGCTACCACACTAATTAAACACTGGGAACATACAGAGATGGCAGAGAAGCCAACAGATGCAGAGGACAATTATGCTGCTCTGAGAAAAGGTACTGAGCCTCATGGCTGAACAGGATAAGAATCATGGGTTAGTTTGAGAGTAAAGAGTTAGCAAGTTATATGCCTGGGCCTTAGGCCAGTCAGCATAAAATTAATATAAACATCTGTGTATTTCTGTCAGACTGGGACAGTGGGACAGCAGGTCAGAATCTCGGGGCTAGGCCAGAAAGGCCAGGCCAAAACATAATACAACACAAAGGAACAAAGACTTGATTTGTGAGATAAGAGATCTTGTCTGTGTGACTGTTTTCACACATAAGAGAGATTGTCCATATGCTCCCAAATATATGGGGGGACTGCGCCCAGTAAATGAGCTTTCCCACCACCTTGATTTCCTCTGTCCACACTCTAAAGCTGGGATTAAAGGTGAGGTCACCACTCCCCGACCTTCCTGGCTTGACTCTGTGCTTGACTATATTCCAGGTTAATTTTATTAAATATGTATCACCACAGTTCTCTCTTAAATGATTTCGTTTCCTTGATAACCATGGCAATCATTAATTTCATCTGCACATAAAGTAAGAACATGCCCCAGTGTATGGTTGAGGGGAAGGTTTTTATTGTGGATATGATGGAGAATATAGCTGGAGGCATCTTGTGTTCAGAACAGGAGAGAAAGTAGTAGATTATATATGGCCAGCAGATTGGACTAGGCCATGAAAAGAGAATGGTGGTGGTAAGAGAGCAGAAGAGAGGGAGTCTACAAAAGATCAAGAGGGCGAGTGGCTGAAATGGCAGGGTTATATAGAAAGAGGTGGTTGGAAGCCTATGAGCTAGAGAAGTTTAGGGTATAGGGAAGGGTGAGAAGAGGTACAGGTAGTGAGTGAACCTGGAAGCCATCATGTGCTAATAAGCACTACAGATAGCCATTTGTCCTGAGGGATATATTTTTTTGGACCTGACAATCTGCAACTCTATAATTTTGGATTTTTTTTTCTTCAGAATATTGTATAACAGGGGGAAGTATATAGCCTAAGAATATCATTTTTCTTCATCAATATTTATGATCCATCTAAGTAGTTGCAAGAATCATTATTCATTTCTTGTTAGTGGTTGAAGATCATATAGGTGTACACATAGATTTGGCATTCTTCTGGCAGTAAAATATAAATCCCCAAGACAGTGTATTGAAAAAAAAAAGGATAGATGGGCAGGCAAATAACTGAGCTGTTAAAGGTGCTTGCTCCCAACCAACCTGATGACTTTTCCCTTGTCAATAAGCATTATGATTTAAGTTCATGGAACCTCCTTGTTGGAAGCAGGGATCTAACACCTACTGATCTTTACCTGACCTCCCTCTCCCTCCCTCCCTCTCTCCTCTCCTCTCTCTCCTCTCCCCCTTCCCTCCCTCCCTCCCTCCCTCCCTCCCTCCCTCCCTCTCTCCTCTCCTCTCTCTCCTCTCCCCCTTCCCTCCCTCCCTCCCTCCCTCCCTCCCTCCCTCCCTCCCTCCCCCCACCTACCCCTCTCTCTCTCTCTCTCTCTCTCTCTCTCTCTCACACACACACACACACACACACACACACACACACACACACACACACACGGTAAAAGCAGATGGGTAGCTGGAAGTGTAGCTTAGTGGTAGAATACTTGCCTAGCATACAGGAGGGCCTGAGTTTAATTCCCTACACTGCAAAATGAAAAAGGGCAAAGTTTATATCACTTATGGAGACTTCAATCTGTGGTTTCTCCGCTGTGTTGATGTGGTGAGGCAATCTATCACTGCAGGGACTGTGAGGTAGACCACAATGCTTGCCTCATACTGGCTGGAAATTAAGGAAGGACACCACAACTCCCTTTAAAGGTAACCAGAATCAGCCTCTTCACAGACCTAGTACCTTCCTGATGCTCCATATTGGCTTCTTACTTACCACATTGGGTGGTAAGTCCACTAAACTCTTCAATGTTCCCAATCTCTCTCTCTCCAGCCCTATTTTGGTTTTTTTTTAAATCTCCATACTGATTTTCTTGGAGAGTATACCAGCATATGCTCTGTGGTTATTTGAATGAAAATGAATATTGGAGTAAACATGGCCTTGTTGGAGGATGTAATCACTGGGGGCAGCTTTGAGGTCTCAGGTGCTAAATTCAGGCCCAGTGTCACTCTTTCTTCTTGCTGACTAGCAGTGCAGATGTAGAGCTTTTAGTCTCTCTCCAGCACCAGCACCATGTTGGCCTGCACTCCACCATGCTTCCCACCTTGGTGATAGTGGACCTCTGAATGGTAAGCCAGGCTCCAGTTAAATGGTTTCCTTTATAAGAGTTGCCAGATCATGGTGTCCCTTCCCAGCAGTAGAAGTCCTTACTAAGACACACTCCCATGGACAGTGGATAAGGGTTCTGCTTTCTCCACACACCAGTGTTACAATAAGGTTTCTTGGCCCTGGGCCAAGAGGTCAGAGGTCCAGGTCTACAGACCTGCAGTGCCAGACCCCTTAGCCACCCGCTGCTGCTTAGTCCCCACAAAACGATTCAGACGCTTATATTAAGTTCATGCTGTTTTGGTCTATGGCTCAGGGACATGCTCTTTCATCTTAACTCAACCCATTTCCATTAATCTATCCTGCCATGTGACCCATGGCTCACCTGTGTTCCTTACATGTTTCTTCTTTGGCTGCTCAATCTGTCTCTGGCCCTGCCCTTCCTACCTATTCTGATTCCCCACCTACTTTTTCTATGGTGCCTGTCATGGGCCAAAGCAGTCCTTAAAGATTGATATTCACAGCATACAGGAAGACATTCCCACATCACACCAGCAGTGTAGGTTGTTTACTTGATGATGGTCAATCTAATTGGGATGAAATAGAGTTTCAAAGTAGTTTTATTTGCATTTTCTTGGTGGCTAATGATGTTGAACCCTTCCAATATTTTTGCTTTGAGGATTCTGTTTTGTTTCTTAGCCCATTTTTATATATAAACCTGAGTTTCATGTGTGTACTGAATTTACGTCATTTCCACTCCTCCCCTCCTTTCCTCAACTCCATTTCCTCTTCCACATCTTGAATTCACTTCTTCTAAAATTATGCTGGGGTTTTTTTTTTTTTTTGGTTTTTTGTTTGTTTTATAAAAGCCAATATCCAAATATACGGCCTGAGAAAACTAAGAGAAGTTGTGGACGAGGAGCCACCTATGGCTCTCCAGTCTTCAGTCCTTCCGTTCCCCTGGTGCTCGGCATAGCCAGGGCTGCTCTCCTGTTTCCCAGAGCTTAGATGCAAAGAACCTTCTGTCCCTGTGTCCTTACAGGCTCTGCTGGAGTTGTGAACCTGGGCTTCTTTCCTTTGCTATCCAGATGTGCACCCTACTCACTTTGGCGTGTTTAGCTGCCAGCCTCCTTCCTCAGACCTTGTTTTTAACACCTCAGAATCACCTTGGTTTCTCTCAAATAGTAAAGAACTACATTTTGCTTTCTGAGCCGCTGTGAGTGCTCTAATAGCTAATTTATTTCCATTAATACAAATAGTAATAAAACAAAATATAAGATGGATGTTAGAACCAAATATTACAACCAAAATAATATAACCAAGAGAATGAGTGACTGAAATGTTATAATAAAATTTTATAATAAAATATAACTTAATATGTAACGTAATTTAAAATGTACTATAATAATGTAATTTAAATAATATAACCTAAATATTACAATAAGAATAACCTAGCAAAAGTAATATATCCAAACCATTACAATCAAATTAGTACAAACAAAATTATTTGCAAATAACATAAACAATTATTATAACCAAGAGTATAACAAAAATATAAGCAAAACAATATATCCTAAATAGTACAATAAAAGCAATATGAAACCATTTCCATATAGTAATGTAACCAAAATAACATAATAGAAATGTAATAGAAATTTTATGAGCAAGATAAATGATAAAACCAATGTTACAAAAACATAAAATACAAATATAACCAAAGCATTTTAACAAATATAACAACAATTTTATAATGAAACAAATACAATCATATTATAACCAATTGTAACAAAGATGCAAGTGTAAACAATGCAACAAACAATATGAACCAAATAATATGAATAATGTCAGCTGTGTGTGTGCTGAATGTATATGCTCTTACGCTCTCCTGTTTGAATCTTGTCTGCCTACTGGCATCATGTCTGTCAGCATCACTGTGACCCCTGGGATCTTCCCTCTTTGTCCTCCATGAGTCCATCTTCCTGTTCCTCAGCTTTCACCATCTTGTTCCCAGTGTTGGGGTCCCCTTAGACTCTCATCCCCTCACCTGCTCTTCCTCACCTATTTCTGCTCCTTGCCTCTCATTTGCAAGCTGGGTATTTCCCAGTGGTGACAGCCTACATTTCATGGATTCCCCTTTCTCCTCTCCTACATGGATCATGGCCTCAGGTGTCCACGCCATTATACTCTATGTCTCAGTGCTTCCCAGAGGGTTTCTGACAAGTTTCCCAAGACAGTGCTTGCCCAGTAGGCAGGCCTGATGTCATCCTCTGACTAGAGTAAATCCTCCTCTCCTGGTCTCTACTATACCCCAGAGCCTGCCATGGCTTCTTAAGATCTTCCTCCTTTGGTCCAGGACTCCTGAGCTTTCTGTGACATCGCAGCTTCCCGTCATCAGTCACTGGAGATGATGTTTTTCTTGGACCCTTCCGAGCTGCTATGGGATGCAGTGAAGGATTGTCAAGGTAGGGGCCTTTGGAGGCTGTCATCCTTAAACACTGAGCGGTTCATTGGATGCATTGATAATGCTGAGGTACATGCTCTCCCTGGATTCTTCTTCCTGAAGGTTAAGGAGAGCCTGGGGCTGGATGTTGGATTCTCTGGGTTCTTGTATCATAGGGAAAAGTTCTGGTTTCTTGGTGAGGGGTAGAAATGGCAGGGTGGACAGAGCTACAAGGAGAGAAAGAAAGTGTTAGGACAAAAGGGAAACTACACCTCACACACAAAGTTTAAAGGGGAAAAAACTATGAAAGATCATGGTCACTTGTCATTGCTCCAAGTGACAGAATCCAAGTAGCCTTGACTGATTTTCGAATCCTGAAATCCCCTCTTTGTGTATGTGTATGTGGTGAGTCTTGCCATGCTATAGCTGTCCTGGGGATGAGGTAAAATTTCCAACAAACTGTATTTATCTTATAATGCAGGGATCCTGATTTCATCTTTTCCTGACACTTTTCACCCCATGGGACAGATGGGGCTATGTTTCACCCTGCAGCATGGCAGAATATTTAGTGTTTATTTTAGCACAAACACATGACTAGATTAAGAGACCCTTAAACATTTTTCAAGAGTTCTCTCCCTACTTTCAGCAAATCCAAATAGAAAAGTAAATTTCAACCAAAATATGCCTCAGGGTGTGAAGCCAGGCAGGGTTGCTTCTGGCCTATATCATGGTTATTACTTAGACACAGAATTCCCTGTCCACTGGCTCCTTTTTCTTCAAAGACTAGTGATCCCTGACTTAAGTTGCCCATGGAAGTGTGACCTGATCATGTCCTTCAGGGGCCAGCTCAGTGAGCCTCGCTTCATGTGGGAGGTAAACATAAAAAATCCTAGGAGCAGATGTTGGGATTTCTCTTCTCTCCCAAGAGTCACACAGGGAGTCTCTTCTCTGGAGGGACGACTCTAATGTTTTCATCTAGGTATATTTTTAAATGTCACCTGAGCTCAAACAGATGTTGTTGCCTAGACAATACTTTTTCCTAAGAGTTAAACACACACACAGACACACACACACAAAGAACATGCAGATTGAAACATTGTGTCATAGATTGCAAGGTCCTGTGAATCAGTCCATTGGAGAAATGGGATTTAAAACCCTCTCTACCTCAGCAGTGCTCATATACCCATGTGATCCCATCCAAGAGGAAATTCCAAGGGAGGGGAAAACAGCTTCCTCCCATGCATACACAGCCCAGAATACAGCTTCAGGGACTCAGAGGACAGAGCTAGCCCATGCATGTGGAGCCCTTGCCAGGATCCCCACTCACCTGGCTCATGTGCAGTTTCCCTGCCAATGGTTCCCAGGCCTGGGAACCTAAGGTGCGTACTGGCGCACCCGACTCCAGACCCAATGGTGTGGGTTCTGGTTCTGGATCTGAAAGGAAAATGAGAGTTTAGTCCAGGAGGATGTGTCCAGCTGTTCTCCTCTGGGCAGGACCCTTTCTACCCACACACCCGTGGCTGAACCCTGGCAGACCTCTTCACACTCCTGTCTTGTGAGCAAGGCTCGGTAATCTATGACTTGGAGGAACTCCTTCTGCAGCCTTTGGAAGTCCTTGTACAAGTCCTGCCATGTGTCTTTGCCCAGCAAGAACTGAAATATGCTCCTCTTGGATATGGGGTCATCTTCTTCCATGTCACAGGCGATGTAGCTGCCACAGGGAAAGGGAAGTGCATGTCCCTGACTGTGACAGCCAGCCACTGGTGGGAGCATGTGGATCTAGACAGAGGGTGGGGAAGGAGTCTGTGCAGGATGACCTTGGTCTAGACCAGCCCCCGGGCATCATTGATACAAAGTCTGCAGGACCCATTCACATCTAAGCCCAGGAAAAAGAAATTTTCAATTATTCCTTCTTAACTACTTCCATGATGTCAGGACTCTCTCTTCCCTCCCCTGCTTGGTCCCTTGAAAGTTTTAACTACTCTGTGGTTGAGAGTCACACTCAGTCTTGAGTGATAGAAGCTTGAGGAGTGACTTTGAACAGATTGGTCCCCATGAAATGCTCACAGGGCCAGGAAGAAGTGGATCCTGTTGTAGAGATGCCCAGGCAGCCCAAGTCGGCCAAAGTACTCCACCACCATGGACAGCAGGTACTGTGTGGAGAGAGAGCTGGTGAGGGAAGGTAGGCAGTAGGCAAGAGGATAATAAATCCCAGCAGGGCCTGGACCTTCTGCATCTGATCATTATGTTCCCAACGATACACAGAATGGGGTCTGGAATACATCTGCTCTGTGTATGTGAGCTGACTGGGAGAACAGAAAGGAATTTAGGGTTTAGGGGAAGGAATAATAGGTATGGACCACATGTCTCTCCTACCTCTGCCCTTGAGAGCACCCCTGGGTTATTCCTGCATTGACAGGCCTATCTTTTTCTGTCTATGCCCAAGGGCTGTGACTATAGAATATTTGAGGTTACAGATACCTTGTCAGTTACCCTGAAGTAAATATCAGCTGCCAAGAAGCTCTGGACCACAGGATCCTCTGCAGAGAAAGCAAGTGTGAGAGGGACTTAGAGCTCCCCATGTGGTGGGTCAGGTGTGTGATCATGGGGTGAGTTTTGGATCAGTGTGTGGCGTCCAAATCTGCCCCTCTGAGCTGGCCCCTGAGAAGAATCAGGACATCTCTTGAAGGCCTTAACCTTCGTGTCAGGAATATGGTTTGTTCTTCTCACTGACACACCCATATAGTTTTTGCATGTGGAACTTTGCTGTTGTTGAATTTTGAGCTTGGTCAGTGATGTCATTTGATACTTTTCTGTACCAAGGGGATTTAACATAGTTCTCAATGTTAAATTTTACTTAAGTGAAAACCTTAGGTGAGTCCTTAGATATCTGTGACCCCACACCCTGTCTATTTACCATATTGCAACTGTGCCATGATCCCCTGCTCTGTATTATGATAGATTCCTTTGAACAGGTGGAGAGTTCCTAGCTTTATGCCAAATGCCTCCCATCATCTTATCTATCCTGTGTCTCTTCCCATATGTGATAGAGACCAGCTTCTCCTGTTGTACAGGTACCTCAGTTTCTTTACTAGAGGCACCATTTTCTAGTGAAAACATGTAGTCAAGGGGCCTGTGTGCCCCTCACCAGCTGCCCGAGCATTATATTCCCCTGCCATCTACTATAGCACCCAACAGCCACATGTAGGTACTGAACAGTGGAATGCCAGTTTACCAAAAACCACAGTGCATATGGTTTGTTTTATTCACTAAAAAACAGAGTAAGTAACTCTCTGTGACTGGTACCTGGGTAGTTTACCTGGATGTTGTTCCCAGTCTTCCATGTTTGTCACAGATCTAAGGCCTGATGTCATTACAGAGACCTTCTGTGCCTTACGGTTTCATAGATCTCACCTGTCTTCTTCCTGTCCCCTCTCTAGGTGCCATGGCCTTCTGAATGTCCCAAGTAAACCTATGAAGAACTTATAGCATCTTTATTTTGTAAATATTTGGGTCTTTCTGTCTTTGTTCTCTCTGCTTGCACATCCCCAATGCAGGGGTCAGAGACATCTGGTGTTTTGCCTTCTCTAGCATCTAGGTCATGAGCACCACTACTTCCATATTCATGTGAGAGCCTATTTTCCTCTCTATGAGGACTTGTCCATGAAAGGAGACACACCCACATGACGAGGGGCCCTTCATGCGTCATCTGGAGCCCCAGGAACACTGTGGGGAGGTTGAACCACTTCTCTCTTCCCCTGTTTCTCAGTTATGATAATTGGCTCTCAGTGTGGAGAACCCACCTAGAAGTCGGTAGAAAGCTTCAAGGTCCTCAGGCTGGTAACTGAGTCTTCTCTTCTTGTTTAATTTGAGTTTTGTCCCCTCGATACGGTCCACAGTCCATATGCTCCTCTTCATCCTCCTTCTGGTGAACTTCAGCTCTGAGGTACCTACAGGGGTAGCTTCAGAGGTGGCTGTGCTTAACGCCTGCAGGCTGCTCTCCTTGGTAGCTGTGGGGACAAATCCTTCTCATCAATCATGAATGTGGCCACAAGGAGAGTCAGGCAACTTCCTGACCATTGCTCAGGTATTTATCTCTTTGTGAGGAAAGAGTGGCAAGTAGTTGCTAAGGTGCAACTGGCTTTTAATATAGAGACAAGATGTGCAGGGATGACGGACACATACCTGGCTTTGTATCTGCCGATTTCGTTGTCTTCTGGACCCTTTTCCTTTTGGTTTGCTGCTCAGGGACATCCCTTGCAGAGGCATCATTAGAGGCAAGAATGATGCTGGCTTCTGGATCTGCAGGAAGAGGAGACTTCACCTGACCACTAGAGGGACAACCCGGACATGGATGGGTTCCTCCCTTCTCATGATTCCATGTGACATCTGAAGAAATCTGGGAGGAATGGACTTCACTCATCCACAAAGGAGACTAGAGATGGAGTCACTATGTAGTGTTTTTTTTTTGAAGGTGCAGCTGCCCTCTGGTGCCTCCTTCCCTAGCTCATTCTCCCTGCAGGACACCACAATGCAGGCAAATGTACTTGTTGAACTTCTATCTACCATAGTTTCTAAAGTGAACAAGGAAGTTATTTCCTAGATCACCAGGACACCCCTTGCTATGGACCTATAGTACATGATTTTGGGAAGAGGGGGACTAGGCATGTTCATTGATACTGTTTCATAGTCGTGCAGTCACATACCAGTCATGATATTCTCCATTTTCTTTGGTTTTTGTGGCCTCTTCCTCTTGGATCTCTGCTCAGGGACATCCTCTGTAGAAGCCACACTGGAAGCCTGAATGTTGCTGGCCTGTGGAGCTTCAGGAAGAGAGGACCCTACATGAGCACAAGAGCGACCTGATTGGCAATTGTTGGGCTCTTCCGTTCTCATACACATTGAGGAATTTGCATATAATATCTGAAGATACCAAAGAGTAATCCCTAACCCCCATATGCATTTATCTACAATGTTGGCTTGGAATTAAGTTCCTATGTACCTGTTATGTCAAGTTAGGCAAACAGTATCCTCTGGCACCTGTTTCCCTAAAACATTCTGCTTTCAGGGCACAATTGGCAAGATAGTTGATGTCTCTTATCTTATGTTTGTCATAACTATAAAAGGTAAACAAGAAATGATCTCCTGGATCACATGGACACTGATTTCCATGCCCCTGTAGAACTTGACTCAGGGAGACGGGGAAGTGGATGTGGCTAGGTATGGTGTCATGCTTTTTCAACCTTCATTTATCTGGGGACCAGGGGGAAAGCACCAAAGGTCATCCATACCTGTCTTTGCTCCTACAAGTACTTTTTTCTTTTGACCTTTCATTGTGTTCCGAAGCCTTGGTGTTGTGTCTGAGACGATTGGTGTAGACAGAAGAATTCTGCTCATATGGTTTCCCAAGTTAGGCAGGGACACAAACTGATTCCAACTCCAGGCTATTTCTGTGTAATTTTTTTCTAAAACAAAATAATAATAATAGTTGCTACAGTGGTTACATAGATAATGGCAGCTGGAAGATTTTTCTTTTGTGGTGATGAGACTTAAACTTTGGGCTTCACACAGGCTGTTGTGTTCTACCATGGAGCTCCACCCCATCATTCTTTATTTAATCAGTGCATTAAGACCCCACTTTTTATTGCAATCTGTGAGATAAGCACTATAACTCATCTTCAATGAGAAGGCGATTTCTAGGCTTTCCCAGGGTATGTCCACGGCTGTGTTTAGGCCAGGGCTTATTTGTCAATGGGAAGAATATCTAGTGAGAAGGCATCAGTCATGCTTCCCGTGGAGTTATCTAGATGACTTCACACATCTAGTGAGAAGGCATCAGTCATGCTTCCCGTGGAGTTATCTAGATGACTTCACACATTGTTTTTCTTTGTTATCACCTCTTTCTTTGTTTCTACAAACCACTGTAAATTAACTGGCAATTAAATCTCCCTAAAATTACAACCTATGTAGCCTACATCATCTTTCTCATGGCTCTATCTCAAGAGCACTCATTGGTAGTCAAGACTCCTCTTGAGCATCATTTCTGTTCTCTCTTTATTCTCCCTTATTTTCACATTACTTCCTGTTTTTGTTCCCCTTACTCTAAAACTGGTTCCCACTCCCATGATATCACCAGTTGTCCTTCTGGGGACTCCAGGGGATCTGTGGCACACCTCCTAGACTCTGAAGCAATGTAGTTGAGCTCTGACATTCAGTCTAGCTTAGCCTTGGGTGACACTCACCTGTGTGAGCACCTTCTTTGCTTGCTCAAGATCTACGTCCACAAGACTTTCTCAGAGCTTACCCAGTGCTCACTCTCACAGCTATGCTGAGAACACTGGTGGTAGCTAAGTGAACTCTAACATTCTGAAGGCACTGGTGACATCACACCATTCCACTAGAACTTAACTGTCTATTAAAGAGACATACTCAAGGGACAGGCCATAGCATCTGCTGTAAAGGGCAGGTGTCTCCTCTGGACACTCAGGTGATTTTCTCTTGTTCCACTGCTACCTTCTTTTTAGACTTCACTTTGTGCCTAATGAAGTCGTTCAAGATTGCAAAGAAAAGTATGTTCCTGAGAGAGTCAATTTAGAAAATACACTATTGAACACTGATGCCTCATCTGTAGTATAAAGCTCCTCATCGAGTTCATTTTGTTGTGAGGTTTGTCTTTATTTACTCCCATGCTACAATCAAAACATCTCTAAAATCTTATGTGCTGATACCATGATTGGAATGCAGTTGTCAGAACTTATATCAAGTGATCTTCCATGCCCCTCTTCAGATTTTCACTCCCTTTAATGTCCTCATGGTCAGGAAATGTAGATTGGTCTTTAAACTTATGTGGGATTTCGTAATCACATGCTCGTGCTTATGTATCTGTCTTTATTTCTGTGCAGCTGTGTGTCTGTGTGCATTTGCAATCTCTAAAGATGTAGACAATTGTATGACAAGGAGTCATCATGGTTCTCAAAGGATTGTATTTCCCTGACATCCCTAGAAACCAATTATTTCTTTTGTGTATAAATTGGGGACATGACGACTCCAACATGGTTGAAAGGATTTTTTTTTTTTTAATTGTAGATAGGAGGGAGAGTGCAGTCAGTGGCCTTTTGAAGGCTTCAGAGCAGGGAGAGAAATTAGTAGACTAAACATGGCCAGACCATGAGAATAGAGGGGAAGCAGGAAGAGGGAGAGGGGTAAGGGAGGTGGAAGGGGAGGGGAGTTGAGGGGAAAGGAAGACAAAAGAGGACCAAGGGAGTGAGAGGCTAAAGGGCAGGGCTGCATAGGAAGGGGAGATGGGAAGCCCATGAGCTGGAGAGGTTTAGAGTAGGGCTGGATGAGAAGAGCCGCAGATACTGAGCGAACCTGGAGGCTGTTTTTCCTGAGTTTCTTTTGGACATCACAATCTGTAACTCTATAATTTTGATTTGTTCCCCCAGAATATTAGGTAACAGGAGGAAGTATATAGTTCAGGAATAGCATTTTTCCTCAGCAGCATTCAAGAGCCACGTAATTGCAAGAAACAGCAGTTAAATTTTCTTTAGTCTTCCAAGACAATATCAGTACATGCTAGGTTAGCCACCCTTCTGCCAATGAAACAAAATCCCTGAGACAGTGTATTGAAAAAGAAAGTAGGTGAGTAGGCAGAATGGCTCAGCTGGGAAAGGTGCTTGCTGCCAGTTAGCCTGATGACCTTCTTGTCAACAACCTTGATGACCTGAGTTAAGTTCCTGAAACCGGCTTGTTGGAAGCAGAGATCCAATATCTACAAGATGTTCTCTGACCTCTATATTATAACACACACACACACACACACACACACACACACACACACACACACACACACACACACACACGAGATAACAGCAGACAGGCAGCTGGAGGTGTAGTTAGTGGTAGTGTGACTGCCTAACATACTTCTTCACTGAAATCTTCTACACTGAAAAATGAATAGTGCAAATGTTTATTTCATATCAGATTTGGAGACTTCAATCCATGGTTGCATTGCCATGTTGTTGTGGTGTGGCAATGCATGACTGTGAGGTAGACCATGATGGTTGCCTCATAATGGATGTAATGTAAGAAAGGAGGATAGCACAGCCCCCTTCAAGGGTAACCAGAATAAACCTCCTTAGAGACCTAACACCTTCAAGTAGGCCTCCCCTCTTCAATGCCCCATCACACCCAGAAAACAAAAGAAAGGCTCTAACATGTGTCCTCTGGGATCCTGAGATATAAGGCATGGCAGTGTTGGTCTGTGACCCCTGATGTTCTCTGGAACAAGCTGCTATATTGCTCTCATAGCAGTAGATGACAGACTTGGCTCACTGCATGGACAGTATCTCTATGGCACTATTGTTTCATTCTTTATATGTACTATGTTATTATGTAACTGAAATTTTCTAATAGTAAATGGCAGTTTATGTGCGCATGCACACACACACCCCTCTGTTCTTTTGGGAGAAATGTCTGATCATGTCTTCAAATTTTGTTGTTTCTTTCTTATTGTAGAATTTTGTGTCTGCATGAATGCATACCTGCCTGCATGTCTAATTGTGAGTGTGCACATGTGTGCTTGGGTGTGTGTGTGTGTGTATGTGTCTGTGTGTGTGTAGGCTAGAGGTGAATGTCATCATTTTCTTCACTTGTGTTTTCATTTTATTTTTGGAAAATAAGCCCTCTCAATGATGCTGGAACTCTGTTTGTTTAGGCAGGTAGGCTAGTGAGGTGTTCAACAACAGTATGGAAAGAGACAAGGGTAGTCTGCCAAGTGCTCCCCTAGGTAATAAGCAGTGTGATATAAATTCAGGCAAGGTTCTTCAGACTAGAAAGAAAAGCTGGACCCAAACGTTTGTTTTTTATAAAGCTATACAAACTTTGCAAACACTGGTAAGTTACATGCGAATGTATGGAAAAGGAAAAGCATAGTAATATCCAGAGCCATTGTGTGTGTGTTTGTGTGTGTGTGTGTGGGGGGGGGTATCACACAGAGACCTGGTTCATTACATAGGGAGGACTAGTGTTAGCACGAGGAGGACAATTGTCACATGGAGATGACCATTAATGCAAGACTATTGGCACATGGAGGAAGAGCCATTGGCATAGGCACATGGTAGGACCATGTCCTACATGAGATATCATTAATGACTATACTGGGGAGAGAGAATTCTGGTCAGGGGTAGGCACGGGAGCCTTCCATAAATGGGTGATTCTCCCATCAGGCCATAACGATGTTAAAATATTATTATTATTACAGTGTTCTGATGTAGATGGCCATGAGTGTCTGGCTGGATTTTCACCCAGCACAGAACATAGCCATGATGTAAGCAGACCTTTCTTCTTTCCCATCATCAATCTATGTAAAAGGTCAATAATGACTGTTTTTCATTTAGATAGAAGAGGTGCAAACAGAGGAAAGTAGTACTCTGCTTGTACTGTTGTCCCATGACCTAACTGGAGAAACATGTCGGCGTTCAATAGGAATTCATGATCCTTGGTTCCTCTGCCAACACAACACAGTCTCATTTTCTTATCCACTTACCTCAGTGTGAATGGAAGGACCGACTGAGGTATGACTATTTGTTACTTGCAAAGGTCCATGTGAACTTATCTGCCCCTCAGGGGACTGTAGGACATGTTTAGAGTATCTTTGATTGCCCCCTACAGGGTCCATGTCCCAACTGTAGCACCTTTACAGTGTAGTTGCAGTGTAGAAATTTCTGGATAGCATAGAACCACTACACAGGGCACACCTATGTAATTAGACAGGCATATGAAAATTGTGAAAGTGTTACCACCACCTTACATACTAAGTGGGTAGGAATTTTATTTATGTCCCTATAAATGAGTCAATTTTCTAGGTACTTCATACCAGTTTTGTGAGCACCACCACCACCTGTATCAGAATGTCTGCAGAGGAATTTATAATGTCACAGTTGGACATGACCTCTGACATTTGTATAGCAGAATATTAAGTTAGGTTTATTCTTTTAGTTATGTTTATGAAGTTCAGTTATTTCCCCTTTTAAGAAAATGTTGAAGCCTTTTTAGTTCCTGTGTGCGGAGCTGCATCTGAGGGATGGATAGTCAAGAGCAGGTTTGGAGGTACAATGGCCCTGTCTAGAATTGTGCCTTTGTAGCTCCAGGATCTCAATCACAATAACAGGACCTTGCATTTTTTGCATTTCCTTGAAGTAGGCACAGTGACTGGGGATAAATTACAAGAGTATGAGTGGGCCTGAGACAGGAGCATATGCGCAGTGGTCACTCCTGGGTACCCCATGTACAGTAATTCTAACTCCCCCATCTCTGACTGGCACTTCTTGCCCTCACCACTCTAATTCTTTTTCCTTTATGTCTTTATACCTCACTCTATCATCCAGCACATTAATAGTTCTTAGTGAGGCTGAATGTCTAGAATATAAAATCCTCAATTTTGGGCAAATCAGTGAATAAGCACCCAGAATTCACAGTGCTACAAAAGGACTGTTACTGCAGAAGGGAGAAATCTTGGGAAGTAATGATTCCTCCTGAAACCCAAGGGAAGTCCCTGCTGCCCAGACTTGTGTTTGTTTTCACAGTATATGAGACACTAATACTAGAAGGTACACAGGTCTTGAAGGCACAAGTCACCATTATGCCAGACCTTAAGGAGTCACTCTTCTTCAGGTTGTTATTCATTGTCAGCCTGGCTGGGTTGGATGGGGATGGGCCCCTAAAAGCCACCCTGTGATTGTGTCATCCCACTAGACACTTCTTGGCTTTATCACCTGTGACCACTTCATACAAGCATCTTTGGCTTTGGAGACTTTAAACATCACTGATGTTCCATCATTTCTGGTTGCCTTCTACTGCTCAACGATGGTTTGAGTTTCATGTGATGGAGACTTTATCTACATTCAGGGTCTGGTGGAAGGTTGCAGTTCTTTTAAGAGATGGTTAGTTCACTGGGAATGCGGCCTGTGGAAGGGGTTGATGTTTATTTTCATAGTATTGCTAATTTCTTTGAGAGTAATCACTCTAAAAGAACATGAGTAGGTCCTGCATCTTTGTTCTTAAGATGCCGGGAGTGCACACTTCTGCCATTGTAATCTTGGCTCTCTTAAGAACCTCAGAGGAAACTGGAGTGATTGTTCAGCCATTAAATGCTAGGCTTATAACTGAAATGTCAGGAGGACACCAGAGATCCACTGTTACTTTGAGGCTTCCGGTCTGGCTAACTGAACAGTTCGGACTTGCCTGCCACTCACTGCTTATCCAGACCACCAATCCCAATATCCCAATTAATCACACAGACACTTATATTAAGTTCATGCTGTTTGGCCTATGGCTCAGGCACATTGCTAGCTAGCTCCTTCATCTTAATTCAACCCATTCTCATTAACCTGTCCTGCCACGTGGCCCGTGGCTCACCTCTGTTCCTTATATGTTTCTTCTTTGGGCATCTGGCTCAATCCGTCTCTGATTCTGCCCTGTTTCTCCTAACTATGCTCCTGCCTATGGCTACGGCATTCACCAAGGTTCAAAACAGCTCCTTTATTTAAAGATTGATATACACAGCATACAAAAAGACATTCCTACATCACCTCCCCATTTCTTCCTAATCAAAAAGGAAGGTTTCAATTTTAATATAGCAAAATTACATATAAAAATAGCTATCAAGCAAGAATTACTGTTACGATATCTAGTCTATTTGTATTTAGCAAAATTAAAGAAAATACTCTATCATCTACTTTATCCTAGTGAATCCAAAGTTTCATATCCAATATACCTTTTAAAATAACTAAGAAAAACTATAACTATCTAATCTTCAACTACATCAAAGACCACAGAAGGATATAATATTTACCCAAGTAAACAGGAAGTGCAAGCAACTTCCAAAATCTAGAAATGACAGAGATGACACCTATCTGCATGTACAGTCATCCAACTTTATAAAGTTGGGGCATCCATCTTCAGCCTACAGGCCCAGAGTCTCTGGCATTCCTTTCAGTGAAGCAGGAAATCTGAAGGACTGCTCTGCCCATTCTGGTCTAGTTCATCAGTTGTTTCTCCTTGAGTCCTGAAGAATGTCTAGCATTTTTCTCCTAAAAGCAGGAACCTGAAGGACCACCATCTTGGCTTGTTCTTCCAAAATTCAGAGGTCACTTTCCTATGGAACCTGCATGTCCAGTTTAAACAGCATACTGTGAAGCAGTCAATACAAGAACAGGTTCTTGTCCAGTGGCTAACCGTTGCCACAAAGAAAGTAGACTCCATATGGAGTTTCTTCGATGCCCATTTTTCTCATGAAGTATATTAGTGCTGCCAGGAGCAGACCTGTCTCACTGTCCAAAAAAGTCTAAGTTCTTAAAATATTTTAAATGCCATATTCTGTAGGTCTTAGAAGTGTTTTAAGATTACATATCTAATTGAAATATATCTTTGTATACCTAAAAATCTAACATGACTATAAGTTTGGGTGTCATAGGTAACTATTAATCTGCATTTCTTAATTATACATTACAATTTTAAATGAGTTACATAAACATCATACCTTAAAGAGTAGTAAAATATAGCATAACAAAATTGGCCTTAAATTTGTATCAATAAACCAAAATTCATACCAATTTAAAATATTCTGAGATTAACAGCTGATTTTTGGATTAAAGTAAATTCAATAATCTTTTTTTTAAATCACTCATATACCATATAGAGATTAACTATGACTATTAACCATCTATAATGAAAACAAACATTTATAAATAATATTTTGGGAATTTGGGAATAATATTTTATTACTATTTCCTGCTGTTTAAGGGACACTGGTGTAATCTTTTGAGGGTCCTGAGGCTGGATCATCTGAGTCTGCACCCCGGAAGCTGATGCGACCATCTCTTCCCAACAGAGAATTTTCAGGTGGTCTTGGATGATGAAACCATAATAACTTGGAAGCATCCACAGGTTCTCATCTTCTATGGAAACAAAAGCAGAACATCTCTTCCAAAGAAACATATCCTTAGACCCAAATTCAAAGTCAAGATACCTTTAGAATATATATTCTTGTTTAACTTAGTAACCTTTGCAATCAATTGTCTTTCTGAAGTTAGCTCATTAACAATTAAAAAATTAAAAGAAAACACAATGTAACCATAATCCAGACTCTGTGTCTATATTCCATCTTTATGTGGCTTATTATATTTTTATTACTTTATCTTTTTAAAAGACTTTCTCTACCTCTTTCTTTTCACTCTGAAGCCTATGTATATTTTATACACATTGTAACCTGTTTACAGGGTTTTTTTTTTTCCATCTGAATCTGTTTCATTGTGAATCCTTAATCATTTTGTAACCAAAAGAGCTTTTAAAATTTTAGAGTGTGCAGAGCTGCTTTGGCCCTCTCAGGGCTTTTCAACATGGTGAAGGTGCTAGAGCCATGCTTACCTATCCAATTCTGGGAAGCAATATCAAATATCGTGAAACCTTTTTACCATCCCAACTCTGGGGAATCTCAGAGTCCACACTGTCATCAAGTAGAGCACTGCCTCTGCTCACTCCATTTAAGCGTAGGAGATACACAGTTTTTGCCTGAAAAAAAAGCTGAGTTAGGAAGATTCTCTTAAAGGGGCCGCATCTGCTCACAGCCAGCAAACAGAGTAGACCCAAGAAATGCTCTACTAAAAACCATCTTTGAGCCTGTTTCCTTTTTGTTTGTTCAATATAAACAGAAACTTTAAATCAATCACATGTTACCGAGTCTTCTGTGAGGCTTTGGGAACTGACCTGGTTACCAGTCCACTGCCATTTTGTCTTATGGGCCACACGCCATGTTATCTCTGTATAATGTTCCATTTCTGAGACACAATTTGGAAGCTTCTTTTGGCACCATTTCTGTTCTATAGAACCCTTTTTAAAGCTTTCTTGGGTTTTATGTGGATATTTGGCCCACGTTAGGATGCTGTCTGTTACATAGGTTTCTGGCCTGGCTACCTCCAGGGTTCGGACCTGCCCACCATGGCTTATCTGGACCACCAATCCCAATGTCCCAATAAATCACACAGACATTTATATTGGCTTCATGCTGTTTGGCCTATGGCTTAGGCACATTTCTGGCTAGCTCTTCCATCTTAACTCAACCCATTTCCATTATTCTGTCTGCCACGTGGCCCGTGGCTCACCTGTGTTCCTTACATGTTTTTTTGGGCATCTGACTTGATCTGTCCCTGACTCTGCATTCCTTCTCCCAATTGTAACTACGGCATTTGCCAAGGATCAAAACAGCTCTTTTATTTAAAGATTGATATACACAGCATACAGAAAGACATTTACATATCAGTCCAGTTGGTAGGGCTGCTCAATCTTGGATGTTGTACCTTAAAAACAGTGATACAAATAGACCCTTAAGTTTCTCGGGACTGGGTTTTTTGGCTGCGTCAACAGAAAAGAGACAAAGATGTTAGTCCTATCTAGACTCTTCTGCCTGCCCAACTGGATGCTGAGAATTTGGGGGACTGGTCTCCCTAATTATTTTTCTGTATTCTCTTTCAATTCAGTTCTGTTGTTCTGCATGGCTCAGTTTTCCATTTATGACCTCCATTCTGATGACACCTGCTGCCCCTGCTGCTCTACCGTCACGTCTTACCTATCACATTTGATGTATTCAAGACTACATCTATGCTACTAGCTTCAAACTGGCCTGCGCTGAATCTCTCCTTCTGAAAGCATCACCTCCTTGAACCTGCTCGCCTCTACTTTTCAAGAGCCTCATAAATCCACAGCCCCATGTCTCACTGGGGTGACCAAAGAATTCAGACTTGCCCACTTCACTACGTCGTGTCATACTATCATTTCATCAAGCCATCATCTAGCCTGAAGCCGAAGGGTTTCCCAGAGCAGGACTGACTGTGTCCTCAGTGGGCTCCCACTGCTTATTCACAACATGACATTTTCTTTATGATGCCCAAACCAGCCCTTTCTGCCTCTCTCCTTGACCAGCTATCCAATGATCATGATCTGAGTCTTACATTCAGGGCTTTCCAAGGACTTTCCCCTCTGCTTGAGACATCCTTGCAAGCTAACATCCACATATGCTCTACTAAGTGTCACCTCCCCAGAGGTACTTTCTCAGCTGCTCTTGTCCACGTTCCCTTGCTCAGATAGCTCTCTATCTCCTGCTTTCTTTCTGGAATGTTCTACTCTGCTCAGTGTATGCTTGTCTTTTTACACTTCCCTTTGAGTGTGAGCCACTTGGGACAAAGCTGACTTGGATATTGTATTGTTAGCCCACTAGGCTGGTGTGCACTAGGAATCCACTCAACAAACACCCAGTGAATGGATGGCTGCTTTTCTGAGGGTGATCCTAAAGTTTCTCCTAGGTCTTCAGTGGATGCTTCTGGTCTAATGCCCATGCTGGGTGTTGCTTCCTCCATGATGTTGATGAGTGTTTGTCTTCTTTTGTCTGCTTGCTCAACTCCACCCATGCTACCCTTTCCTGGCATCACTACATCTCTATGCCTCTCAGTTCCTCACTGCCAGGATGGTGAGTGAGTGTAGCCTTGTATTTGCTCTTATAGGGTTGATCTTCCTCTTATGGGAGTTTCTCACTTGCCTTTCATTTCCTGGCTTCATTGCTCTCTGAAGCATCAACAAATTGTTGGTTCATTTTCCCTTGTGTTCTCGTTAAATTTTTATTTGTTTATTAATTCATTAGTTCATTCATTAATTCACTTATTTTGTCAACTTGAGATAAGCTAGGTTCATCTGGGAAGATGAAATGGCAACTGAGAAAATTTCTCCACTGGCCTGTAGGCAAGCTTGTGGAGCATTTTCTCAAATAATAATTAGTGTGGGAGGAGACAGTGGTGCCACCTCTGGGTAGCTGGTCCCTGTGATATGAGAGAGTAGGCTGAGCAGGTCACAGAAACAAGCCAGTGAGCAGTAAGTGTTCCTTCATGGTCTCTGCAGCAGCTCCATCTCCGAGTTTCTGCCGGGAGCACCTGCCCTGGCTTCCCTCAGTGGACCGTGACTTGGGATGTGTAAGCTGGAATAAATCTCCTCCTCCCCGGGTTTTCTCAGCTGTAGCCTTTATCACAGCAACAGAAAGCAAATGAGGGCAGCTGTGTTTGAGGAAAAGGCCATGAGATGATGTTTACAGAACCGTTGTGGCAGCGGAGCCAGGAGACAGCATCCTGTCTGATCCTCCTTGTGAATCACCTTCATGTTTTTATTCCTGTTGGTACTGGAGCAGAGAAGGGGGAGGGGGTGGACAAGACATAGAGGGAGAATGAGAGGGAGGGAGGGAAACATGGATTATATAAGGACTTTTATTAGCCCCGCCCTCCAGCCTCCTCTGGATATGGACTCTAACACTGTCCTTTAACCCACCACTGCAAATATGACCATGGTGCATGAACGGACTCTCTGTCCCTTTTCTGCCTTGAACTGTGGCCAGCAACATTGTTTCTTGCTCTCTTGAGAGCAACAGCAGTCTTCAGAGGTCAGCTATAGATGGCTAATAAGAAAATGGCCACTAGTTGGCGCTGATGATTATAAGTTGCTAAATACATTGACATTATTTTGAAATTTGTGCTCTCCCCCCAGGTGAACCCCAAGTTCTAGGAGTTTGGAAGCAAACAGTGCCATCCACTGTGAAGACCTAGGTTACACTCAGCAGGTGGACCACATCCCAGGTTCCTGTGTTCCAGTCAAGTTGATGCTGTGAGGAGTCACCTTCACACCAGCAGGAGGTTACCTTGACTTTGGATGGAGGCAAGTCATTACTACACCTTATTCCTGCCCCTTAACTAACTTAACTAAAGACAAGTGAGGCTGTTGATCATCACCCACGACCCACTAGAAAGAGGTAGCAGAGTGAGAAGAGGCAATGTGTAGAACGTTCTTCCTGAAGGGAAGGTCTATCTCTGGGGTGATCATCATTGCCACTGATTCTTTCCCTTTCAACTGTGCTTATCGACAGACACCACGGATTCTTTTTTACTGTTTTTTAAATTGGTCCCTTTATTTCCTTGGGTAATCTTGCCTCTCATGGTCACACTTGAAGATTTTACATATTTGCTGTCACCATTCTCAAATGCCCGTGAAGGTGCCTCAGAGCACAAATATCCTGAGTGGTAGCAATTTCTTATGATATAAAGTTGATTTTTGTGGAGAACTAGCCACATGTTTGTTGATATCAAGAGCAAGGTAGGAAGTGAAACCCAGACATCCAATGCACCATGCGAGGTCTAGAAAGTGCTAAGTTGCCAAGATGAACCTTGTATGGAGCACTGGCTGCCATTTATTATAGGACATTCATTTATTTGTTTATTTTTATATCATATGTGTTAGGCTTCCCAGAACTGGTATTACAAACAGTTTTAAGTTGTGTTGCGTGTGCTGGAAATTGAACCCTGGGTCCTCTGGAAGATCAGTCAGTGCTCTTAGCCAGTGAGTCATCTCTCTTGCCTCTCATACACTGTTTCTATGTGCCAAAGGAGATACTATTTGGCAAATGCTACATGGACAATGCTGTAAAAGAAAGTTATCAGCCATAGTGGGATAGACTCTACTCATCCCCATGGCTGAGTATACACTATGTGATATAATGCCAGAATGTATAATTCTGTGTGTGTGTGTGTGTTGTGTGTGTGTGTGAATGTGTGTGTGTGTGTGCCCCTTAACTAAACTTAACTAAACACTACCATAGTTGTGTTTTCTAGCTACCTCTTCCTGGCAGCTAGACATCTGGCATGTGATACTACCATCTGCCAGTAGGTGGCACAAGCTGTCCATCACTGATATTAGTCTGGTTCCACTGTCTCAGAAGGGAAGAGCTAGGAGGGCTTTATGGCAGTGCTTAATCACATGGCAAGGAACATGCAATAAGTACTGGTATTTCTGTAAACACACATGCTAAGGAGCAGCTGCTAGCTGGGGAGGAGACAGCATTCAGCCAGAGGTCTCCTGAGGACAATCTATATAAGGAAAACCCTGCTAGTGTTTTAAAATCCAACAGCCAGTCAACCTTCGTGACTCATTGAAAGAAACATTTAGAATCCAGAAAGACGGTGATAATACATGTTGTGGATTGTAATGTGGTTGAAGGCTGCCTGTCTGCTCCGCTCCCTTCCCTACAGGTCCAATCCTGGTGTCAAGTTCACCTGCAGCACAAGCCTGCCTGCAGTATCCAGTGCCTTCTGCACCTGTGCATGCAGTCTTGCCTTTTGTTGTTGTTCTGGAAATGTGCCAGAGTTAGTCCTTTCTCTGGAGGAAGGTTTATCTGAACTTCATTCTACCTTTAAAAAACTGGCAATAGAGGAGTCTGAAGCTGAAGACACTTCTCAACCAAAAAGTGGAACCTGCCCAGCACTGGGGCAAGGAAGGTTTCAATATGTGCAGAAACTTTACACAAAATTTTAATGGTGGCCAAATACCTATAGCCTGAAAATCATCAGCTCAACACTGTTTATTTATAGACAATCTATATAAGAGTCTGGAGGTGTATTCTAGGCTGGACTAGAGTTTATAATCTCCCTGCTCTGGGATTACAAGCATGTTACACCAAACCCAGACAGCTTCACCACTTGAAGGACATGTAGTTCAGGAGTGTTAAGTACCTTCACATCTAGCATCCAGAACTATTTGCATCTTTCAGAACTAGAGCCCTATATCCATTACACATTCTGCTCTCTGTCTCTGGGGACTTGATTACTCTAGGTGCCCCATATAAATGAAATCATAGAGTACCTGTCATTTTCTGTTAGGAGGTTTTATGTATTGTTTTATATATTGCATATTTCTGTTTTCTCCCAGATAAGTAGTATTCTGTTGTACATGTGACAATTATTTTTTATTCATCTATTTATTTTACATCTAGATGCAGCTCCCTTATCTTCCCCTCCCAGTTCTTCTCCTCCTCTTCATCTCCATCAAGGAAAGGTCAGGTCTCCCATGAGTATCATCAAAACACGGCAGATCAAGTTGCAGTAAGACTAAGGAGCTCCCCATATATTAAGGCTGGACAAGGCAACCCAGTATGAGGAGTGAAGTCCCAAAGCCAGTAAAAAGGGTCAGTCCCTGTTTCCACTGTTAGGTATCCCATAAGAGGAAGAAGATATGCAACTGTAAGAGGGCCTAGGTCAGTCCCACACAGGCTCCCTGGTGGTTGATTCAGTCTCTGTGAACCCCTATGAGCCTAGATTAGTTGATTGTATGAGTCTTCTTGTGGTATCTGTGACCCCTCTGGCTCCTACACGCCTTTCTCTGCTGCAGGATTCCTGAACTCTGCCTAATGTTTATCTGTGGTTCTGCAGGATCTTTTTAAAGATTTTCTTGTTTTGTTTGTGTGTCTGTGCGTACATATATGCATGTTAATGTGTGTGTGTGTGTGTGTGTGCATGCATATGAAGGCCACAAGAGGTTGTTGGATCTCCTGAAGATGGAGTGACAGATGGCTGTGAGCTACCTGCCATGAGTTCTTGGAACTGAACTAATCTGCAAGAGCAGCAAGCACTCTCAACTACTGAGCCTCTCCATCCCCTATGATATGCCACCTTGATTGGGATAAGGAGTGACCAAATAGTTGGCAAACATTTTGTCTGGATGTAGTTCTGAGGGTTTCTGGATGAAATTATGATTTGAGTCTGAAACTGAATCAAGAGGACCTACCTTTGCCAGCATGGATAGGAATCACCCAGTCCACCCAGAATTCAAATAAAACATATAGAAGAATGGTACATTACCTTTTCCTGAACTTTAACATCTACCTTCTGAGTCTGCTTCAAGTCTACTGACTCTCAGACCTTAGACTTGAGGACTCTCCACCCTTGGATTCTCAGGCCAGCATTTTAATGGGCTCACATCATTACTTATTGACGCTTCTTGGGTCAGACATATGGTGGTACCCTGCCATAGTGTAGCACCTGAGAAGCTGAGATATAAGAGTCTTGACTTTGGGATTAATCTGGGCTACATCCCAAGATCCCATTTCAAACAACAGTATCAACATTAGCAACAGAGTACATGGTTTGTTTTAACTATGACTTCCTTAATCCTGTCCTGTTGGCTGCTAGGTGAAGCTGAGATTTGGAGCGAGTGATTTAAAACACCACCCAGTAGCATTTGCAAGTATGGAATGCAAGGCAGTCATGCTGAGAAATAGACAATCTTCCCTCAAAGCTACAATATTGAGATTGTGAGTGCTGAATGCAGACTGGGCTTTGCCATGCACGAGTTGGAGATCCCACACGTTCTATTATCTAATCCAAGCCTTTTGCCTCTACAGCTCTTGTTCTCTTGGTTAAGGAATAGCAGCACATGGAGGGGACCAGCAATATGAAGAGGGGCGAAGAATATGTCCCCTGGAGGAAGGAAGAATGGAATTGGGCCTGGCCCTGGACAAGGATCTCTGGGAAACTCAAAGATTACATATTCTTCACCAAGTTTGAACATCAGCTGCTCTACTCTGTTTTCATATAAATTCATCAGCTTTTGATTGCAAAAGCCTAACACCCTCTGTGGCTTTCAAAGGGCTTGTGGGGCAGTGTTCAACAGGGACCAGGGCAGTGTTCCAGGGTAGCCCTTTCATGACTAGAGGTTGCAACCTTTAATTTGGGGGCCACTGTGGTATTGTTGGCATTATTCAGGGCTTGGCTTCAAGAGAATCTCTGTTATTTCGCAGAAATTGGTGCCAAGATTGGCATGTAATGTGGTAGTGTTGGTTCTCTTGTTTGCTAACACCTTTCCAGTGAGCGGAGTGATGGGAAGAGCCTGTGGTCAATTTGCTGACCTATACATATCTGATGTGGGTGCCCTTCCCTCTCACTTGAAACTTTTCCCAGGCTCCGTGCATGTGCAACATCTGGAAAAATAACAAACCAACTTTCAGCGTTTGTCCTTCTCAGTAAGAAACAGCGTCAGAGCTTGTCTTCCAGAGAGGAAGAGAGAGAATCTTGGCATACCTTACAGAAATGCCATATTGCCATGGCTCAGCATTTGTTATACCCTTATATACTTGTTATATCATCATCCATCGGTGTCCAGGAAAAGTGGTTCCAGGGTCTTTACATGGAATGAAGCAGTGTTTGCATATAGCTGATGCTTACCTTCCTGTTGACCTTGAGCCAAACACCTTTGGACTTAAGTACCCAAGATAATGCAAAATGACATGTAAATGTTGTCAAGTTGCTGAATGAAAATTACTGTTATTATTTTTTATTGTGGTATTGTTACTTTTATTAATTTTTAAATATTTTCTGATGGGTTGAACTTGAAGATGTAAAAGCTGTAGATATGGAGCCCCCTCCCATTCCTGAGGACTCCTTTCCCTGCTATGTATTATGCCCTGAGGCAGATGCTCACAGCCTGTCAGCTCTTTTTGCCTCGGGACAGTTCATGTACAATGCTGGATTATTTCTGAAGATCACTTATTGCATTCAGTGTGAATTCTGGTAAATGTACATGTATGTCATCATACAACTACCAGTGACAGCTGAGACACAGAGAATCCTACCACCCCACACAAGTTCCCTGACCAGTTTTCCAATCCCATTCCTCTCCTTGGCCCCAGCAATGAGGGACCTGTTTTCTATCACTGTGGTTTTGCCTTTTATAGAATTTCAGAGACACCAAACAGTGTGACATCGTCTGTGTCTGGCTTCTTTTACTTACTGTTCTACTGTGGAGACTTGTTCATGTCCTCATGAGTTAGTGGCGAGTCCCTGTTGATGGCCGAGGGGCGCTGCAGTGTAGGAACCTGTCATAATCAGACTTTCTCTTCACAAGTTTGAACTGTTTGCAATTTGAGGGATTATGAATCATGCTACTATAGGTATTTATGAGTGGGCTTTTGTATGGACTTCTGTTTTTATTTTTATTTATTTATTTTGAAGGGTAAAATACTCATAAGTGAGATTACTGGGCCATTTAGAGGTTCATGTTTAAATTTATTTAAATAAGGTTTCACTAAATTGGTCTTCCAAGATAGCTGTTCCATTTGTATCAAAGTGGACACCATTAGCTCAGAATGCATCACAGGCCTTCCTGAAACCCATAGGGATCTACCTGTGTGGTGGTGTCAGAGGCATCTTATAGGATCCCATAAGTTAACTTTGGGGGGAAAGATGGTAACATACCTTGGATGAGGTGACCTCATTTTGAACCCTAGGCTCTGTAAAGTCTGGAGACCCATCCATTCTGTTACAATGTGTGTGAGTCAAATCTCTCAAGTGTCCTCTTAGTCCCCATCTGTCGGTTTTAACTGTGCCTCTAGTGGCGGTTTCAAGGTGCTCCTATGTTGACATAATGCCTGAAGGCCAGAGGAAAAAATAGCCCTGGGAAGTGATTAACAGTAGAGGTATTTGCAACATCCTGAACTGCTGAAGTCTTGGCCTCCATCTCATGTGCTCTAGGGAAAGGCATGGACACATTTAATCAAGATGAACGTGGACCAAGAAAGGTTTCTGCTGAATTTTTGGGGTGGGGTTTGATGAACTGTGTCTCACATATGCTAAAATCTGACCCCCAATTAAAAGCGAAGTAATCTGAGCAAAATAGTTGTTAACATGTCTTGAATTGAAACTTCTTGCTAGGTTTATAGAATCCACAACTCCTTTGGGCACCTTGGGTTTGGGCAGCCCTGGCCCACTCTGGTTGACCTGTGCCAACAGTTCATAAGTCTGTACTATTTAAAGTACAGAGTAGCTGCGTCTCCTAGAATCCTTTGGCTTCCTCCCTAGGAAATCAGTTTAAGCTTGCAAACCTCACAGCAGGAGTAGCCCTGGGTCATGTGATTTGTGGGATTAAAGGATGTCAAAGGATGTCGCTTATTCATCACTGAGCTGGGTCAAGTTCAGGTGAGGTTTACTCCATCTAAGCCTGGATAGGGAAAATGTCTTCATGTTTTTCATTCAGAGAAATGACTAGACACAAGCTTATAGCCCACAGCTCATTCTTTTAAAAAGTCTGAGGATCTCCTCCTGTCTTAGTGTCAGAAGACACTTTGAAGTTCCCTGATACCCGCTCAGCTGGTAGCACTCAACCCCCAAACTGCAGGAGCTGTGTTTCTTGTGGTGTCTCCTCTCTCCCTCTCCCTTCCTCTCTCTCTCTACCTCTCTCTCTCCCCCTCTCTTTACTTCTCTCTCTCTCTCTCTCTCTCTCTCTCTCTCTCTCTCTCTCTCTCTCTCTCTCTCTCTCTCTCTCTCTCTCTCTCTCTCTCCCTGTGTGTGTGTGTGTGTGCTCGAGTGTGTGAGGCCAGTGGTAGACATCAGGTATTTTTCTCTTTCCTATCTCCACATTAATTTTGACACAGGGCCTCCTCCTACTGACCTGGAGCTTTTCAGTTTGGCTAGAACAGCCAGTCAGTCAGTTCCAGAGATATACTTGTCTCTCTAACAGATGTGCTTGTACCTGGCTTTTGCATGTATATTAGGGACACACTTAGGTCCCCCATTTACACAGCAGGTATTTTAGCAACTGAGCCATCTCTTCATCTCCCACCTTGGGGCCTGCTTCTTTGGTTACCAGCAGGTCCTAGATAACTGGTCCAGTTTTGCCTCCCTTAAACTCCAGCTTTCAAAGACAACAGCGTACAGCATGACCTAATTTGTCCCACATCCCACAGTCCCGAAGTAATCCAGGAGAGTGAAGCCCTGCACAGAACAAACCTGGGTTGCCCAATAAGGGGCATGTTGTTGGGAAACAGCATTTTTTCTGTTTTAGAGAAAGAAAATCTAGAGGGATCTGGGAGACAGTGGAGTTTAGTTACAAAATGGCTATAATTGTCGGAGGACCTTTTTATTTCAATTTTGAAACACGTTGCCATTTTGAAATAACCTCCACTTAGAGGAGGCTCTTCCTTCTGAGGAGTGCTTCTCTGGGTGAAAAGGATGCTCATGGGTGTTGTGAGACAGGACCTCTGGTAAGTCTCACCTCTTCTTCAGTGTAGTCACATACAGTGGAAGGTTTTAACATAAGATCATAGAGCCCTGTTTCTCTTCTTGTGAGAAACAGCATGAACAGTCAGATGTACACTGGCCTCCTCTGGTCATCCTGCTGGCAGCTTGCTTGGAGCTTATTGCAGACATAAGCTATCCAAGGCACGCAGTTAGGTGGACCTCTCTTTTACCCACACAGCGCTCTCCCGCAGTATCAACACTGTCAACTGGAGAGTCACCACGTACTGGGTACTGGGCCAAACAGGAGGAAAACCAGGACACACACGCAGTCTGACCCCCTGTTACAGGGCATCAGGGGCTAGATGCCCACTTGCCTTAGAACCTGGGACAGAAACCTGGCATGGTGGGATCTGGAGCTAAACAGGACAGCATGATTGTAGCATGGCTGGAGCCAGGCTGCCCTTGGATGGCATAGTAAGATAAACCAACACAGTGGAGAAGCAGGGTGTGGGCCATGAAGTATCTCCCTTCCCAAGCCCATGGTGGGATCCATGTGAGGACCCCACAGAGGTATGCAAGGGCTGGGACTAGCCTTGTGGGGGCTCTTAAAAAGGGTCCCTAGCTGCTTCCTCCTGCCCATCCTGTTCCGTCCTCCCTCTTCAAGACATGACTTCCTTACACTGGCCTAGCCTCACACTTGCAGCTCTCCTAAGGGCTGGAGTGATGGGTTTGTACCATAGCCATTATTTTCGTATCACTGACTATTACTCTGATTGCTCTTTGCTCTCATGTAAGAGCGAAGATCTTTGCCTTGGTTAACCTTCCGGTGATCCATAGGAACGGTATAGGCTGGTGCTTAGATGCAGGAGAGCATTTGTTGAATAAGCTGAGTGAGGCATTGGTATGGGCCTTGCAAGGCCCTGGTGTAGGAAGACACTGAATACTATTGTGCAGTATAGCAAGACAAGACAAAGGCTGGATTAGAAGTGTGGTCTCGGAGCCATCAAGGCAGAATGAAAGCGGGAAGTGTCTCTAGTTTGGACTTTCCTGGAGGGTGTCACTTTCTCAGCCATGCTCTGGATGGCTCTTTAAAGGTTGTAAAATCCAGATGTAAGATCCAATATAACCACACGCTGTCAGCTGCCTCCTGGGGTCTGGTCTGCTGTCATTCAGGCCCTTGTTTCAAGTCCCCAGGCTGTGCCCTAGCTCCTCAGTTCCTACTTTCTAGCCATGCCCCAGGTGGCTAAGCTTGAGGTTACGGTCTGGCTGGCCTTTATAGACAGTTTGTCTTTCTCTTTAACGTAAGTAAGAGGACACAGGTAAAAGTGGATACCGACTGGCGGACAAACATTAAGAACCGTGTCTGGGAATTGGTTAAATTTTGCTCTCAGTTATACATGGCAACTAAATGAGTGTTGTTTAACTCAGTGGTTTAATATTTTGCTTTGTTTTGCCAATTTAAAAGAACTGACCTGCTCTTTAGGAAATAAGAAATAGTTTAAGTTTAAATTTTATTGAGCCAAATATGGATGACCAGGCCCAGGAACATGTAACTCAAGTTACTCCGAGTGCCATATTCCACAGTCCAAAAAAAGAGCCATGAATCAGTAGACTGACTAATTACATTGGTGGGATTGCTCTAGGTAGACGAACTAGAGCAGAGCAGGGAGCAGAGGAAGAATATCTTTTAAAGGTGTCAGACTTCGTCTTCTAGAATTCTTAGCCTTAGGGCTGGGGGAGGGCAGAACCCTGCTAAGCTCAGTGGCTGTTAGTCAGGAGCATGTTAGGGCAGATCCAAAAGTTAATTGGCCTAAGATAGCCCAAGGTAATATCAGCTTACAACCTACATTTCACTTTTCCTTAGTTGCGATGTTCTAGTCAACCAAGGTCAAGCTGTCAACAGGACATGTACACAGTGATGTTTGGGATGGTGCTCAGGGCATTCTGTTACTAACCCTGCCCCCAGAACTAAGAAATTTTAATCTAGATATAGCTGCTCTGGGGAACTTCAACTCTCAGTTTTCATTATGTAGCTCATTTTTGCTCATTTTTGTATAGACATGGAGTTGAGTTGTCTGTAAATCTGTGCTCTGGTTATCAGCTTTTTGGTCATGAAGCTGCCCAAGGGACCTATGGCATGCTCAGAAAGGGGCCCTGAAAGTTGGCAATAAGGAGACAGTACAGCTGTGGGATCGGTCAGAGCTGTGCATCTTGGAGCCCTGCCCCGGGGTGCCATGCAGGGGCTCTTAACATCTCCAGACAATCAATCATAGTTTCATCTCATTTCATTTATTCCTGTTTACTTCAGGCTCCCCTGAAGTTGCAAACAACTTCTGCTAAATTAAAAAAATGCAAAGAATTCACTAATGTTACTACTGATAATTTCTAAGCAGTTAAATTTATTTCTGACAATTTCTTACCTGTCTGCAATTCGTACTGGCCCT
This sequence comes from Phyllotis vaccarum, assembly GCA_033318265.1. Classification (NCBI taxonomy): domain Eukaryota; kingdom Metazoa; phylum Chordata; class Mammalia; order Rodentia; family Cricetidae; genus Phyllotis; species Phyllotis vaccarum. Next base: position 156,505,303 of record JARWLC010000001.1, on the reverse strand, counting down.
CTTACCCCTACTCCCGGCTACCCCTGTCTGTTGCCCCGCCCCCAATCTCTTTCCTGTTTTGTGACTCATTCAGTATAACTGAGCCTTCTATGTGACCTTGACTTTGAAGTTATGTTTTGGAGCCTGGTGGACTCTAACTCAAGAAAACGTTTCTTCCTCTTCCAAAATCTATCAGTAGCCAATAGGTCAGAAGTAAAGGGTAGAGGCCAGAAAGACCATCTCCCTTCTATGATTGAGTGTTGATAGGAACAGGGAAATAGTTTCTTTCTATTGAAGACCCAGCCTTCATGGGCTTATTGTGACATTGATCATGAACTAAGTTTTGTATGCATCTTAGCAAAAGTAACTAGTTCTTCTACCAACTGGCCTTCAGATATCCCCAGAATCTTCCAGGTTTACTTTCATGGAGTAATTGTGTTCGGCACAGGTACAGGAGTCTCAGAACTGAATCTCTGATGTTTTGAAAATGATTCTTTGACAGAAGAGGTTAAAATGTGTACTAAATTTACAAAAGAATGTCAGTGTCATATAGACTGTAGGCCAAAGACTCAAATATGCAAATTTTGATTTTAGGTTGGATCCCTCGTGGAGGACTGTGCAGGGGGGGGGGGGGGCATAGGACGACTGTGATTTTGTCACTTTGAGATTTTTCTTCCTAAATTATTTTGAGAGATCTTACAAATGGATCCAGGAACAAGTTCTGGCTTACTTCCTGTCCATAAGTGATCCACGGAGAAGCATTCCTTTCCTATGTCTGAAGAGTTCTAAGCTGATCACTGGTGCTTGTGAAGAAGAAGGTCACTGCACAGGGCAGTCAGTGTTCTAGTCTTGGCTGAGCTGCTGTGTGGTGTAAGGCAGAGCTGGATGTCACTTGCTTTTCTATACACTGTTTCTTCTCTGAGTACCCCTCAAGTCACTTCAGTTTTGCACTAGTCCTGGCTTTGTGCACTGACTGGCCTGTCCCGGTCACCCAAGAGCAATGGTGATCTTGAAAATATACAATGAAAACTCCCAGAGGGGAACAGTTTGTAAGTCTCTGATACCCTTCAATAATTGAAAATTTCTATTTTTAGTTATATATGTGTGTGTGTGTGTGTGTGTGTGTGTGTGTGCCTGCTTACTATATGTGTACCATGGTGTACAGTGCTAGCAGAGGACAGAAAGGGGTGTTGAATCACCTGTAACTGGAGTTACAAGCAGTTTTTATCCACTATGTGGCGTTGGGAACCAAACCTGGATCTTCTACAAGAGCAGTCAGTGCTCTTAACTGCTGAACCATCTCACCAGCCTCAAGTTTTAAATAACTTTTAAGTTCATAATACTGCTTTAATTGTCTTGGTATATTTTAAGTTGCTAATTTCTTATTCCTAACTTACAAAACAAAGGTTCTCAATGGTGTGTGAGTGTGTGTGTATGTGAATACATACATTTATATGTATGTGAATATATACATATATGTTGCATGAATATATACATATATGTATATATGTGTGTGTTTATTAATTCATACACATATGTGAATACACACACACATCATTTACTGTAATGGAGACTTGGTGCCAGGGACTTCCGTGGCCTCTTCAGGGTTCTTGTCTGTCTAGCCCCACTTCTCTACATACAACCTATACAGACGTTGCTGATCACTTCTTATTTCTGAAGACTCAACTTGCTCGTAGAGCTGATATGGAAGGACTGTTTCCCTCAGCTGACCTGAGGGAAAACAGAGATAGATTCAATGGTAAGGCACCACCCAGATGTTGGGACCTGGAGGGGGGATGACTGCCTTTTTCCTACCACACTGAAGTAAATGACTCTGGGTTGTATTGCTTTTCTGGACAGAGAAATCCACAGGTGACTGAGCTGTGGCACCCTTGTGACTTGGGTCAACTTTATATTTTGAAAACATGTGTCTGTAAGAAGAGTCGCAGCACAGCATTCCAGAGCTTGCTTGTCTCTCATTTTTTTCAGGTCAAAAGTTGAGAAAACTTTCCCTTCTAAGGGCCTTTATTTTTTAAATAATTTTTTAAAAATAAAAGATAATTGTATCATTTTCTCCCTCCCTTCTTTCCTTCCCCAACTTCTCCAATGCCCTTCTCCAATTGTTCACACACACACACACACACACACACACACACGCACACACACGCACACACACGCACGCACGCATGCACACACACACATACACACATATGCATGTACACACACACACATACACACGCACACACAAATGAATGCATAAATGTAGCCTGATGGAGTTTGTCTAGTGTGGCTTGTATGTCTACTTTTTTAGAGCTGACCTCTTAAGGTTGGATAGCCACTTAGAGTACTCATATCTGGGGTAGACTTAATTTTCCCTCTCTCAGTCGTTTTTAATTGCCTGTAGCTCTTCATCTAGGAGTGAGGTGCTGTATGATTTCCTTCATTTAAGGGCCTTTAAAAGTGACCCCTGAAGCTGGGGACATGGCTTAGAGGAGAACGTGCTTGCATGAAAGTGTGAGACCTGATCACTTAGATGCCTGGATCCTAGATGAAGTCATACATCTCTGCGTGTTTCTGTGGTGATCCCGGACCATGGGTGATCAAAGGCTGTTAGCCCAATGTACGGAATGGCAAATAAGAGACCCTGCCTCTTACAGTGTGGAAAATAAGGACTGACGCCCAAATCATCCTCTGACACACACATGCTCCGTGGCACACACCTGTGCTCAATAAGAACACACACACGCACAGATACACACATACAATTTTTAACATTTTTAAAAATTAACTGACCCAGAAATGCACTCTATCTACTCACTCATAAGTGGATCCACAACCCCCGAGCAGCGAGGCAACAAGGAAGACCCTAAGAGAGACATCCATGGATCCCCCAGGGAAGGGGAAATAAAGATCTCCTGAGTAAATTGGGAGCATGGGGGAGTGGGTAAGGGGAAGTGGGAGGAGAACATGAGGGAATGAGATGGTTGAGTTGGGGGAGGGACAGAGAGAGAGAACAACAAAATAGAAAACCTGATAGAGCGAGCCCTTTTGGGGTGAGGGAGAAACCTAGGACTAGGAAATTCCTAAGAATCTACAAACATGACCCCAGCTAAGACTCCAAGCAATAGTGGAGGGGGTGCCTGAACTGTCCTTCCCTGTAATCAAATTGATAACCACTCTAATTGTCATCATAGAACCTTCATCCAGCAGCTGATGGAAGCTAAGCACTGGGTCGAATTCCCAGGTCAACTGAAGAGAGAGGGGGAGGGATTACATGAACAAAGTGGTCAAGATCATGATGGGGAAACCCGCAGAGATGCTCACCTGAACTACTGGGAGCTCACTGACTCTACTGACAGCTGGGGAACCTGCATGGGAGTGAACTAGGCCCTCTGAATGTGGTTGACAGCTGTGTGGCTTGGGCAGTTGGGGGGGGGGCACTGGCAGTGAGACCAAGATTTATCCGTAGGGCATGAACTGGCTTTTTGGAGCCCATTCCCTATAGAGGGATACCTTGCTCAGCCTTGATGCTGGGGGAGGGGCTTGGTCCTGACTCAGCTTTTTGACTTTCCATGGGAGGCCTTACCCTCTCTGTGGAGTGGATGGGGAGTGGGGAGGGGGGAGATGGGGGTGACTTGGAGGAAGGAAGGAAAGGGGAACTCTGGTTGATACGTAAAAAACAAAACAAACAAAGAAACGTTTAAATAAAAAAGGGAAAGAGAACATTAACCGAAAATTCAGCAAAATCATCTGTAAGAAAAATTGAACAAAGGGATGTTGTAGGAAATTTGTACACCAAGTGAAAGTGCATTGTGTTTTTCTGTAATTGGTGTAATAAAAAATTGAACTGCCAATAGCTAGGCAAGAGGTATTGGCAGGACTTCTTGGAGAGAAGGGAAGAGGAGATGAATTGAGGCACACAAGAGATGGAGTCACAGGAAGTCGCACACACTGAATTAAAGGAAGGTAAAAAGCCATGTGGTAAAAAGTAGGTTAATAAAAGCAGGTTAATTTAAGTTATAAGAGCTAATGGGACAAGCCTGAGCTAAGGCCGAGCTTTTATAATTAATAAGTCTTTATGTCATGTATGAGCTGGAGACCCAAAGAAAAATCTGACTACAGAGGGAGTTTGGGGTTATGGTCTTTGTGTGTGAGCGTTCATCTGTCTTCATGTTGGTCTGAAGCTGACTGGGTGGACTGTGGAGGAAGGCTCTAGCACAGTCAGAGGAGTCACCTGGGCCCTTTAGTGGGAAGGCCTAGTGCTGTGCTCACACACAGCTGGGCTGGATGATAAGCCACAGGCCAGGCACTCCAGGTCACAGACTTTTGTTTGTTTGAGTCTGGGTCTCACCGAGTAGCCCTTAATGGCTTTCAACTCACAGATGGCTTTGCACCCTCACAGACTTTGAGCCTGGAGTGGGACTATTCTTGTCCACTGTGAATAACAGGGACTCATGTGATGTGCTGCTCTGTGCAGACCCCTCTCTCTGTCTCATTTGCTGGATGCCTCCACCCCGAGCAATATTCCAATCCTCTGCCACACCAAGGCACATGGGGCCTGTTCATCTTGCTTACTCATCCCAGTGGGTGACGTTGACCTGGGAGGGATGGATGGGACTGCTGTCCCGACACAGTTCACACTCTCCAGGGGTGTAGAAGATTCAGCGTCTTTTGATATTGTATACACAATATGATCCACACAGCAGGACTGATTCCTCTCCATGTCTCAGCCCCTCCCCACCACTCCCTTGGGTATTTTTGAAATATGATTCAATGCTGTAAAGAAGAACTTTGAGCCTAGGCACCCACAGAAACTCTGCTAAATCGAGTTTAACTTTGGCAGTGTGATTGTCCTGTGGTTACTCTGCCCTGAAGCCAGACCACAGCAAGGGCCTGCCTCCCTCCCCAACCACTACAAAGTGGGGAGTGGGGCACAGGAACAAAAGAAGACTTTCCTCATCCCCCATGAGAGGGCGACCATAAGAGCCTCGGTAAGAGGCGGCGACTGTTCATGTGCCCTAATTACTGGGACTCTGTTATGGCTGCATTACTCTAGTAACTGCTGTCCAGCGTGGACAGTGAAGCCACCTAGATAGTCACATGTGCTCAACTGTTTGCAATTGGCCACTTCTGAAGGTCACTGGCATCCTGACTATTTTGAACCCAGATGGTTCAACGAACCGGAGATTGTTGTTGTTGTTGTTAATTTTATTCTAGCATGTTCTCTGCTACCTATTCTCTGTTCTTCATCTGGCTATACATGAAGCTGAATACAGATGAGCCCCAGCTTTGGAAACTGGATTCAGTGAGGGAGGTAGATCTTTAGGTTCTTTGACTTGGCAGGTTCCAGGTTAGTGAACGAGTGAACGAGCCTGTCCCCACAAAAGAGGTGAACAGTGCCTGAGGAATGGTGCTCAAGATTGCCCTCTGGCTTATCTGTGCACCTACATGTGGATACTGACACATGCTCACCTCCCACCCCAGGCTGAGATAGTCGTGTAGGACCTAGATGGAGAAGGGAATGCAGAGGGAAACCGGTAGCCCTGTACCAGCTGAAAGGAGCCTAGTGGGATTGAGATTGTATGAGAGCTCCATGAGCCTCCTTGTTTCCAAACTGGCTAGTAGCCCCAGGTGGGGCAGGAACAGATGAGTAGACAGAGGAAGATAGGAGTGTGGGGGAGGGGAACAATGCCACTTAGAACCACGGAGGAATAGTGAGCGCATAGCTTAGTTTTCAGGGGGTAGCACATGAAGCTCATGAGGTTATTTATGAATCTTTTGCTTTACAGGTTTTAAATTTCATGCATTTTCAAGTCAGTCTTCTAGGCAAACATGTTCGGAGTGGACCTAGGGCAGAGACTCTCACAGCACTAAAAGGGTGAGATGCAAGACCAAGGGCTTTGTATTTGAAAGACTAGCTGTGAAACTCACAGGCCAGGGCTCTCACTCCATTCATAGACCTCAGACGTGCCCGCGTAGTATCTCCATGGGATGCCCAAAGCAGAGGTCTCCCTAGGGAAGGATGGATAGGGAGCTGGAAGGCAGCATCTGCCTTTGACCCTGCCCTGAAGGAAGCCGAGAACATGGCTGGAAAAAGCCAGTGTGTGACCGGAAGCCTTCTTTCCCTGACCTGGTCTGGATTATCCTGAAGGAAACTCAGCATTGAAGAGTACCTCACCCTAATCACCTGCAGATCCCAGGGTTCTGGGTGACATGGTGAAGGTGTCCAGCAGTTAGAAGATATTAACATGAACATATTGTATGCTGTTAAAAGAGGAGACAGTGTTTATCAAGAGATCTTCATGGTAAATTATTAAACATAGAATGCAAACAGTGGAATTGTTGGGAGCCGCTGGCCCCAGCCCCTCAAGATGGCGCCGATATCCGGTGCTGGCCAACCCGCCTGAGTCAGTAAACAAGGCACTGCGCATGCCTTTGGTAATCTTCCGAGACTGGTCTCTCCGCCTCTCCCGTGGCGACATGTGGGGTGATGAGCTGCAGCCTATAGAGAGGTGACACGTCCAAGGGGAGGTCTTTGGTCTATATTTGGTCTATATAAGGATTGGGCTTTTCCTACCTCGGGGTCTCCATTTCCGTAAGCTGATGCTCTCCCTCAAGACGCATTAAAACTTTGCTGCAGAAGGATCCTGTGTGACATGTCATTCTTGCTGGCGAGAAGAGGCGCGGAACATGGAATGATGTCCACGGCAGATTTTTATTACAAATACACAAAAATACAGACTTTTAGAAGGCTGAAGTGTGTGTGGGGGGAGAGATTAAAAAGGAATGCTAATTCTTTTACTATGTCTTCTGTGCTCCCCCAGACACTTCCAGAACTCCTGACATCCTGACAAATAGATAGTTACTGCATACATGCTTGACTCACCTTTTGAAATATCTTTACAAACAAACACCCCCTCACGCACACACACTCCAAATACTTCTGCTAATCCCAGTCTCTCTGCTGCCTCCCAGGAATACTAAGTCAACTCTACGCCATTTCCAACATGACAATTTGATAATTTTAATTTTTAACTCCCATGGACTTTGGCATAATGTGACATTTCTGTGCTCACGAGCACTGTGTAATGGTTAAACATCACTTTCAACTTGACTGTATTTAGAATCACTTAAGAGGCCAGGCAGTGGTGGCCTTTAAACCCAGCACTCAGAAGGCAGAGGCAGGTGGATCTCTGAGTCCAAGGCCAGCCTGGTCTATAGAGTGTTTCCAGTCTCAAAAAACAAAAAAACGGTAACAAATAAACAAAAGAAGAATCACTTAAGATCTCCGTGGGTAGTGTTTCTAGAAAGGTTTAATGGACTGAGGGAGGAAGGCTGAGCACCATCCCATGGGCTGCCATCCCAGACTGAACACAAAGAAACAAAGAAGGAAACCAGCTAGACATTCGCATTATTCTTTCTGCTTCCTGACTCTGGATGCAGGATGGTCAGCTGCCTCAGGCTCTATATCTCTCCATTATGGACTTTCTTCTCAAATCGGAATCCCCAGAACACCCTTCTTTCCTCCTTAAGTTTTGTTAGGCAGTGCAATGAGAATAGGTTCTAACACAACATGTAATGATTACAGCAGGGGCTTACTGGATCCTGTACCTTGGACATTTATTGTCCCCTGATTCAGTCAGTCTAGCTGGTTTGGGCCTCAGGGGTCTACTCTCCTTCCTGTCACCGGGATTATGAGTGTATAGCACCAAGCCTGGGTTTTCGTGTGGATTCTAGGAACTGGATCTGAACTCAGGACCTCACACTTGCATTTTATTCAATGAGCCATCTCAGCCCCCATTGTCCATTTTTAATTGACCTTACTTGCACAGAACTGTTCTTTACTTCCTAGGGAAGCAGTTTGGAAGATATTTTCCATAGTTCATGGAAAAGCAGCCATCTGGAATGAATGAAGCTCAGAGATCCTTAGCTGTGTCTTGGGATGCTCATGATGTTTTTCTAATTTATTTTTGGGTGTTTGCAGGTGTGGCGTTTCTTTTTATTTTCAACCGTACATTTACTAATTCTCATGTACTCTTATTTTTAAAATAATAAGTCCTTAGATTGGCATAAGATAGTCCTGCATGCAGAGGTCCTCTTGAAGTGGTTTTATGCTTCTTGGATGCTGGCAGATGTCTCACGGGTGAATTCTGTCAGAGGACTGGCCATTTTAGATGTAGTCAAAGTGAAGTAAGTGCTGGACATCAGAATCCATCCTCTAAGGGCCTCTCTGTTCTTCGGCATCAAACATGGCTCGTCTTGCTCCGCAGGCATCTGCAGAATGCCCGCGGCCTTCTTCCAGCTCCAGGATTCTGCCTGGAGCAATCGGGTAATTAATTCCTAAGACGATAACAAATGGGTAATGGAGATGAAGACTTGGCTCAGCAACACAGATCTGGGAGTACAGATTTCCTCACTGCCCTGATAACAATGGTGTAGCCCTGCCATTGGCCTTCCTCAGTCTTCTTTGGTTCTGTCACTCTAGATCTCACCTTTGTCACCCTTGGCCTCTCCTTTACCTGCCTCTGGGCAGCTGGAGTTAGAGTCAGCTGCGGTTCCCCTAAAAGCTGGAGTAGTAGTACACCTGTGGCTTCCACACACCCTAGTACATCTATGTAGACTTTCATGTGGCTCCTGGAAAGACTTAGCTTTCACTTGCATACTTAAAAGTATGAATATAAAAACATAGTTAGCAGCAGGTCAGTGTATGCTTGTGTTCCACTGAGGAGGAGCCTCTGAGAGCCTGGATCTGTCGCCAGTGATGGCCCCTGCACCAGAAGCTGCTGAGAAGAGTCCCATGGGCCAGCAGATGGATGCACACTGTTCACTGTGCCCAAAGCTGCTGGTTTTCCTCTCAGGGAGAGTCAAGAAGGAGCTGAAACTCAATGGTCTTTCTCCTTCCTCTCACACTTGTGTACCAAGCCAAAGATGGCTGGTCTGAGACCCACAAAGTGAAAATGAGAAGGCTAAAGGACCCACAAAGGGCCTGTTGACCTGGGTCGAGCCTGTGTCTGCAGGAAGTGCCATCTACTTGTCTCTAGAGACTTGGAGCTATGATATGAGCCCTCAGCAGGAGACATCAGGGTTATTAACCCTAGGGCAAAGGTGGGGATGCATGATTCCAGGCTCTCAAGGCCATTGGGGCACCAGAAGGCTGCTGCTCACAGGTCTCTGTAAGACTGCCCCATCACAGGCTGTGTAAGCTAAGAGCAGGGCTGGGGGCCAGGACACCCTGGCATTTCTTAACTTATGCTTGTCACTTCTGCTCCATTGTCCAAACCTAAGTGGCATCTATCTAGTCTAGTCTAGTATGGGCAAGTGACAGTTGAGGCCAAGCAGTAGGAGAAAGTGTGTCCCACCCTTGCCACTCCATGTCCTACCTCCTCCTTTTATCCTGGCTGAGCTGCTGTTGCATTGCTGGAGATGCAGGAAATACTGATTCTGCCTCTAACCAACCATGCATGAGTCCTTGTTGGCATGTTGCCATGGAGAGCCTAAGAATGATGTCTCCAGTGTTTTAAAGTGAATAAACCTTTTGTTGAGATACCATTCCAACTTGGATCAGTCTGTGTTAAGCCCAGGGATCCAACCTTTATGGAATTCCCCAGATGTTAGGGTGTGACAGTCTACTGAGACATTTCAAGACAACAGAGTTGTGAAGAGGCCTGAGTGAGCTGCCTGGCCTCAGATTCTAGCTCTGCCATTTACCCGTGAGTGACCACCAGCCAAGTTCTAAGCCTTTCTGACTCTGGAGTTTCTCAGCAGGGATAGTAAGCAATAGGAAGCAAAATGACAAGGTCACTGAGTGCAAAATGAACTCACTCTTGCAGAATTAGTGTAGGGTCACCAGACACAGCCGTGCTCAGGAGTACTGTGGAGTCATTGGCTTAACTGTCGGATGCAGCCTTGACCCACTTCCCTTACTGAAGCCGGCTTAGCAAACCCTCTCTCCTTGCTGCCTGCACAGAGATTTCCTTAAATCCTTTAAGTGCAGTGTTTACTCCCGGGGAACTGATTCTGATCAGTCACTGGACTTCCCCAGCACACTGATGATAGATGGGTCTGCCTGTTGAGTAAATGCTGCTGGGGGAGGGGCATCTGCTGGCTGGTTCTGTATGGGGGTGAGATATTTCAGAGTCCTAAAGAAGGCTAGCTTGTGTCCAGCATAGTTACCTTTCTTACTGCTCTGACAAAATACATGATAAGGCAATTTCAGGGGAGAAGTGTTTATTGTGGTTCATGGTTTAATAAGGGACACAGTCCATCATGGTGGGACAGGCAGAGCAATAGGGATCTGAGGAGAGAGATCTCACTGTCCTGGCAATCAGGAAGCAGAGAATAGTCTGAAAGAGGGTAGGACCACCACCGGTGACCCACTTCCCCTAGTACCTCTTAGATGCTACAACCTTCCAGAACAATGCTATCAGCTGGGGATCAAGCTCTCAGACACTGGAGCCTGCATGGAACATTTTCAATTCAAGCCCCAACAGCTCTTTCTGGGTCAAGGCTTGCAGTGCAGCCTTGGGGATGGGTGAGTGCTGCTAGGACTCCCCTAAGGGTTCTTGTGACCTGGCCCACTGCCTCTTACCTGGGATGGAGAGCTTCCCCTCCTCCCACTCAGAACGTTCTCTGTAAGTTCTGGAATGGGATGAGGACTTACCCACATGCCCTGTCCTGTCCCCTCTCCCATGTGCTGACTCACCTGTGGTTTTTTGTTCCCAGAACCTCTTGTGCTGTGTTTTGGTTGAGAGTCATGTGTGCACCTTGCTTCTTCCCACGGCTGAGCTGAGCCTGGCCTCACCCGTATTACCACATCCAGACCTTCCCAGGAAACATTGCACAGATACAGCATGCAATTTTCTAGCTCATGGGTAAAGAAACAGATAGTGACGTGCCATTTTGTCCATTTTTAGTTCAACAAAAATAACACTCCCAAGTCAATTTTCCACTTAGCTCACCTAGAGACCTTCAGAAACCTTGATTTCAGCCGGCACTGTCCATCTCTAGCCTCTGGCCAGAAAACCAGGCCCTTAGCTGTCACCGCCCTCTATATCTCTCCAGGCCCAGCACTTGCCTGCTCCTGGATGCTCAGGGTAGGCTTTTTCATTTTGCCTTTGCCTTAGCTCTGGATACATTGTCACAACTGGATGGCTAACCCCTAGGGAAGAGGATTAGACTTGGACCCTTTCTAAAGTTTTTTGTTTGTTTGTTTTTTTGTAAAGGCCAAAGTGAATTGAAATGTATCCAACACAGAAAACACAAAGAAGAAAATAGGAATTGAAATTTTGCCCCTACTGACAGTGTCATTACACACCTGGTGATTGTCTGTCTGTCTGTCTGTGGTGGTGAACCAGCCATCTCCATCATGGGAACTGACATCTGGTGATGCCTGTCTGTCTGTGGTGGTGAACCAGCCATCTCCATCATGGGCACTGACTCCTGGTGATGCCTGTCTGTCTGTCTGTGGTGGTGAACCAGCCATCTCCATCATGGGCACTGACTCCTGGTGATGTCTGTCTGACTGTGGTGGTGAACCAGCCATCTCCATCATGGGCGCTGGCGGCATCATCCTCATACCGTCATACTGTGCAGGCTCTTTTCCCACTTCTTATCTTCCTAGCCCAAGGCCAACATTTTTCCTTTGTTTTCTGTTTCGTTTTTCTGGCACTGGTACTAAACCCAGGGCTTCAAGAAAGCCAGGCAAATATTTCTGTCACTAGCCACACCCACAAGCCCTGAGGACGCATTTTTACTAGACTATTAGGAAGAAATACAGTTCCCTAAGGACCTCTGATTGATGGCCTTGATTAATTATTCAACATGCATTTCTAGGGAAACAGAATGATATATCTTTAGCAACACATGTTCAATAGCCAAACTGGATTTGAAGCCTGCCTTTTCTGACTGGCCCTGAGGAAGTACTGTAAATTCCCAGTGCCTCAGTTTCTTCACCTCTAAAATAGAGTCTATAATGGGAGTTATTCCTTACATTTGTAGGAGGTCAGTCTCTGGTAGATTGTGCATAACAATTTAAGACATACTGTGTAGGTGTGTACTGAAAATACCATCTAGATATATATTGAACAAGGACAAAATTGACAAAGAACCTGTCCCATCATTAAACAATGCATGATTAAACTTTGACTGTTTTTTAATGAAACTTTATTTTTTAAATTGATAAAATCATGCATATTTATCATGTGTAACATGTTTTACAGTGTGTATACACTGTGGAATGGCTCGGTGAAGGTGATTAGCATATGCATGACCTCATATAATAATCACTTTGGGTGGAGAGCACATTGAAAGTTCACTTGCTTAGCAGTTTCCAAAATAATGACATTGCATTTAACTGTCTTGCGGTATCATATAATATGGATTGCGGTTTTAAGCAGGAGTTGGCCTGTGGTAGGCACCTCATGACAGATACTGACCACCAACCTGATGGGCCAGGAATCTAGGAAATAAGGACCATAGTAATGCTCACTCAGGTAACACACACCTAATAGTGGGCAAAGTCAGCTCTGGCCGGCTGTTCAGCTACCACTAGCAGTATCAAGGAGAGGTATCTCAAGCCAGCCTAGGAGGCTCTGGGGCCAGCTACTTGCTTTCCATTCATTTTCTAATGCAAGCAGACACCACACACTGGGAGTACCATCTACCTTTCTCCAGGCATCCCCCCCCCCCCCAGTCTCATTTAGTCAGTCTTAGGTAGACATCGAACCTGAACTTTTTAGGTGACAGGCATTTCCTGACCCTCCCTACTGCCACATCCTTGGCTTTGGCTCATCAAGCCTCTGGTCCCCCATCTCCTGCTCAGGTTATGCAGCTGTCTGAAGTTCCAGGACTGCCCTGGGAGCTGCAAGAAGCTTGGATGTTTCTGCTATGCAAGAAAAAAAACAAAAAACAAAAAAACTTCACTCTCTCTGTTTGCTGGTGGAAAGAACAGAGATTGGGGAAAGGAGAGGCTGTATGATATGTTAACTGCACTCAGATAGACTTAAAAAAAATGTTACATTAGCCAGACATCCTGTGAGGGAGTTAAATAAAATATTGTCTTCCAGGGTTCGCTGTTGGTCTTGAACCCCAGTGGGAGGCTGCTCATCCACATCCCCAGTGGGGTAGCTGCTGAGTTTGTAGCAGGATTTCTAAGTGCACGCTTTGGATCAGAGTCTTGTTCTGTTAGCTTCATGGCAGATCAAGCTATCACATAAATCATCACCAGGGTGAGCGGAGGTACGAGCCCAGGCAGCACATGATTACTACGTGCGTGCGCGCAGAGCACAGAGCCACAAGCTGCAATTCCGTTACAAAGTGTACCTTCCTAGGGTTGGGTTTTTAGTGCGGTTGAAAGGAAGTCTCACCCAGAAAGAACATGGATGGGCCGAGCCACCTGGGCACAAAAGAAGTAGCCTCTTTCTTCAGCAAGTGTGTCCCTCCCCTCCCCCATCCTTCTCTCCCCTTTCTCGGCTCCCTCTTTCTCTTGCCTCCTCCCTCTCTTATGTAGCCCAGCCTGGCCTGGGCTCCTGGGTCTCTCTCAAGCAGTGGGATTATAGGTGTGAGTCACTAACCCAGGCTTGGTTTCCCTTTGTTCCAAATGGGCACTGGTGTGTAAAAGCCAGCTTCTCTGGCTGTACTGGAGAGGCACACTGTTTAATCTAAACATGGAAGCCTGGTGGAGAATGCAGCAGGAAGACAGATCTTCAGTTCCAAGGTCAGGGGTACCGACACTATTTCTACAGACCTCCCAGGCTCATCCTCATCTCTCCTCTTTGTGCTTCTGGGAACTCCACATCAGGTTCCATTCCACAAGGCAAAGCTGTCAGGCCAAGGCAGGGGCTTGGAATTCTCACTGTAATGTTAAGCTGATACACCATACAGAAAAACTATTAATCTCAGCCTGCATCACTAGCTAGGGAATTTTTTTCCTCTTGGTAGGAATTTTTCAGTCACTTAAAAACCTATAAAGGAAGCATATAGAAAGTAACAAAGGACAGCGTAAAAATGAGCTGTAATCTCACCACCCAGAGCAATTCCCTTTGACAGTTTATATTCCTGTCCAGTTCTCTGCATATGTTCACATATAGGTACTTTTCTTGTTCTGTGTATTTCATTTTATATCATAGGGTCCCACTTAACACCATGGAAACTATCCCATGTTTCCACATTGTTAAATAGCCTTGGAAGTGCCATCTTGAAAATGCAAGGCATATCCCGTCTTCTGGATGCACCATAATTATTTAACCATTCCCATAAGGTGAGACAGGCAGACACACTGTTGCCAGCTTTTAACAGCTATGTATATAAAGCTTCACTGAGCCCTCTGGTCCAAGTTTCTGACTTGCCCCTTCCAGCGGTTTTCCAGAGCAGGATATTGCCAAGTGGAAGGACATAAACTGTTCTTAGGCTCCTAACATACACTGCCAAATTGCTCTGCAAAATGTTTCTTCCAGAGACAGAAGGCAGATTCAGCTGTGTCGGTGAGGAGAGTCCTCCTCCTTTTCACATCCCCTGACTCCTGATGTGAGGAAAGAGGTCAAGACTGGACTTGTTCTCCAAGGAGCTCCAAGCCAGAAAAGGAGGAAGGCAATGTTCAGGACTTAGCTTGTGGAAATAATAATAATAATATGATGATGAATGGGAAGAAGCTCCTTCTAGAACATTCCATACTCCTGGGCTTTTTAACATCTTTATTTACGTCTTTATTATTTTTACTGTTAAGGCATCTGGTTTGCAAAGGTGTAATGCGTTAGGTAAAGTCATGAAATCACTGAAGTGTGATCAGTAGCAGTGTTTAAGGGATATGCTGAGCCACTGGCCACTAGCCACCGTCCCTCCTGGATTTTCTCTGTATGACATCTATAGCTAGCAGATCTTTGGGTACAGCCAGGCCCAGGACAGCGCCTCTGAGAAATGTTAACACTGTCACTTTACGCAAAATTCCCAATACACAGACTCTGAGGAGGGTTGTCCTTAGGGTGTCTAGACAAGCAGTGCTGGCTTCTTAAGGTGATTTTTCTCTTTCTTACAGGTTCAGACCCCCTCCCCCAACCTCTGCTAACTGCTGAATTTGGAGTCACAGGGATAATTTGGAGTGTTACAGAATGCTGTGATTCTCAAATTCCAAGTTTACTTATCTTAAAAAACTCTTACAAAGATTTATTGACATAAAACATTAACTGAAAACATGATGCTTTTGGTAAGATATACTGGGCCAGTGCTGTGATACCTAAATGAAGCAACCAAGGAAGCTGTGGGAAGATCTTTCTTCAGGGAGAAGAAACCCTTTGAATCCCCAATAAAATCCCACGAGGGCCCTTCTCCTAAGATGCCTGAGGCCCAGGATACCCTGAGGGGGAGTGTAAAACATCAGACTCTCCAGACTTTTGCAGGACCAGTGTCCTCAAGAAAGAGAAGCAGCTTGCTCACTGCAGGCCTTTAGGGGGCAACAGAGCAAAGGATGTTTGTGGTGTCTGACGCCCATAGGGTGAAGCTGGAGCTTTGTGAGGTCAACTACTTTTAGTTCTTCATCTGCAAAACAGGCTAAGAGGTGCCAGAGAGACGGCTCAGTGCGTAAGAGCACTGAGTGCTCACATAGAGGACCTGGGTTCAATTCCCAGCACCCATATGGCAGCTCACAACTGTCCGTAACACCCGTCCCTGGGATCTTATGCCCTCTTCTGGTCTCTGAGGACACTGCATGCCAGACATACATGCAGGCAAAACATTCCTACTTGTAGAAGTAAATAATTTGCAAAAAATGAGCTGAGAGAGCCATCCACACTGAGGTAGTGTGATCATGTATTAAAAGAGCATAAGCTAAGTGTGGTTCTGATGGAGGAGTCTCTGGAGGAGACCTCCATGGAGATGCGGCTCTTGACCAGTGAGATTCCTGATGCCCTGAGATGGTGCCCAGTCACTGATCATGGTGCAGGCTTAGAACTCCTTCCTACTCTCCCTGCTGTCCAGGCAAGTCCCTTCCACCCATGCTTATGTGTCTTCTCTGTGCTGCTAACTACTGCCTTGGCATTGACATTGCACCCATTGGTTGGCATTTAGGGAGCAGAGACATTTTGTTGGCAGCCTGCCACTTGTAGGTAGCTGAGCTGTAGTACCTAGTGGCTCAGGTGATGGAAGGCCCTTGGAGACAGAAGATCTAGTATGTTTTTTTCTGCCCCTGATGAGAAGAAGATTCTGACAGAGTCAGGATTCCTGGTTCCCCACAGGCCAATCACATTGGGCAATGTTGGGGAGCAGCTAACCATGCAATCCAATCTACAGAAACTACATTTGGCTGGAGGTCTGGTCCCAGTTTGGTCAGGTGTGACCCTAAAGACCTGAGCTATGCGTTGCAGAATATGACAAAGCTTGGCATGGTTTCCAAGGTGACAATGGTGCTCACTTGGCTCCTGTATTCTCTTAGACAGCGGGGCTTGTCCCAGTTGCCATCCTGCAGAGAAAAGGTCTTGACAGGCAACCAACGTGAAGCCTGTGGCAGCAGGCTGCTGATTCCAGGCCTTAATTTCAGAATGCTGCTGGCTAGAACCGCATGCACAGGGTGCCGTACATACATAGAGGCTGTGGCAGTCTCTTGCAGGATGCAACACAGCACAGCTCTCCCTAGTGGGCAGAAGAGCCTAGTTCTTCACATCTGCTCAGTGGTATCTTAAAGGAAATCTCTCACCCCGTCTCTGAGGTGTGGCACTTGGCTGCTGGGAAAAGACACAGTTTATCTGGCAACGAAAATTGTTTTGCAAGAGGTTCCCACAATTATGGTCTGAGGGAGGGTCCCTGCCAGCTTTTCTTACTCACTTGAGCTTAGGGGAGGGAAGGTGGTTTTCTTTATTTTGTTCTGAAGGCAAAAGCCATCTGGGGGCAGGGTAATTACCCTGAGCCATGGAGACAAAGGGCCTGCAGTTCTCAGCTCTGCTGCAGGTGGCTGAGAGCTTTGGGTGGAATGTCACAAAGTACCCAGGTTGAAGGGTGAGTCAGAAATCCTTAGGTCACTTGCGGTTTTCTTTCATGGTTTTGCTGTGACTAGTCACTTGTTTTTACTTAGCAAGAACAACAGATGTTTGGGTGTCTGAAACAGCACTGCCTGCTCCCTGTAATGCCGGGGCTGCCCCAGTTTGGTAGAGAGAAGAGACATGGAACATGAGACCTGGCCGGTCTTTTATGGAAAAAATATGAGTCTTAGATAAGGAGTGGGACATCCCTGGGTACCGAGCCGAGGTTCTGTGATGCTCAGCTGAGCTTGCATCAAAAAAATCGATTCATTAATTTGAACAACCCATTTTACTGGACCAGTCCTCAGGGGCCTCTCAGTCCTCTGGAAGCAAATTCCTGCCTCAGAAGTGAGCGTGCATGCTCAGACTGTGTTTTTGCTTCCATACAGAAGCCAACAGCTCTCACATCAAATTGTTTTCTAAGATATAGAGTGTCTGTCTAAACTGTGTGGATTTCTTTCCACCTGCTCAGGCATTCAGTCACGGGGCAGCTGTTTTGACTAAACGCACACACTTCTGCTACCAACACGAACAGACTGATTAGAACTACTGTCTCCTGAGCTGCAGGTGCCTTCTGCTTCCCTTGGTGCTCAGGTCTGAAGTGAGAGCTTTCAGACTTTCCTTGAAATAGATGAGGCTTCTCTGCTCCATACAGAGAGAAAGGGAAGTGAAGGGACTGATGAGTGGTTGCCACTAGCTAGTGAAACAGAGCAGAACTGTGACTTCAAGCTGCCCTTTGACCTCCGTTCTTACTGTACTCACCTAAGTTTGACTGTGAGTCCAGACAGTTTTCCTGAGCTCTGCAGGCCTGGGGTTTTTGTATGTAGCTTGGACCATATGTGAGTTAGAATACCATGTAATAGTATTCTTGTTTAAGGATGGCATGTTTGAACACTTGTCTCCAGCTGGTGGAGCTGTTTTGAAAGATTACAAAATCTTCAGGAGGTTAAGCCTTGCTGGAGGAAGTGGGTCTTAGTTGCTCATAGCCAGGCCCCACGTCTGGTCTGCTCTTTGCTTCCATCAAGCAGAGTGTGATGAGGAGGTGCCTCCCTCCCACTGCATGCTCTCCCTGCCATGATGGTCTGTATCGGTTCTTAGATTAAGAGCCCAAATAAATCTTTCCACTTTCAAGCTGCTTCTTGACAAGTGTTAGGTCACAGCAATAAAAGGAAGTAAAGCTGGCAGGGGTGTCGCGTGCCTTTAACCCCAGCACTCGGGAGGAGGAAGCAGGCAGATCTCTGAGTTTGAGGCTAGCCTAGTCTACAGAGTTTCAGGATAGCCAGGGCTACACAGAGAAACCCTGTCTCAAAACAAAAGAAGACAATAACAAAGTAATGTGGAATATTTGGACTAGGCTAAGATGTGTTATATTTGTTTATGGAATACTACTTTCATTGTGTAAAGGTGTGTTACTTTGTTTATTCTACATTTGTTTAATGATGTAAGGACGTGTGTTTAATTATGTAAAGATGTGTTATGGGGGAAGCCATTGTAGATGACCAATTGTGTGGTTTTCGGATCAGTGATGTTTACTGCATTGCATTTTTGCTGGTGTTGGTGGGGTTAGGGGTGGGACTTTGTCAGAATGAAGCCCTGCCTGGGGCAGGTGCTGCTCTTGAGGCCAATGAGAGATTGGCCTCCATTTCTATATGTGGGGATGATTGCTCCTCAGAGGGCCTATGGGTGGAGTGTGGGATGACCCCTTACCCAGTTGGCCACTACTAATGCTATGTTTATTATCCTGACAGGAGCCATGGAGACCCTGAGACCCAAGAGGGCATTGAGGACTTTAAAAACCATGTAAGCCCTTCTAAAATTTTCCTCTTAATATTTAACTAGTGTTTATTGAACACCCGTGGTTGGTCCACCCCTTCATCCCAGGAAATCTGCTAGGTTCAAAAGGATGGATCTGAGCTAATGGTAGATGAGATATCTAAACCGAAGCTACTGTGTTCCATGGGGCCTACAGGGTTCTAGAGGGATGGGGCCAGCTCCTTATATAGGGTCTAGTCACAGCATCTGCTTTTCTGTCTGGCTGCAGGATATTGTCAGTTAAGGTTGCTGCTAAGCACCTGAGTAGCTGTCTTCTTGCCATTAGAGCATAAAGCATTGGTGGTTGATGCTGAGAAGAGAGACATAGAGATGGGAGGCTCCACAAAGTATCCTCTGGCTGCTGGCTACCACAGACAGCTTCTCAGGAAGTTCCACTATTTTTCTTGCAATCCAATGACGTGTCCTGTTCTCTCTGCTTCCTCCATGGTCATCTCTTCACCACAGTGAGTTCTCCACAAGAAGCACCAAGGGGTCAGGAGAAGACCAGGCTTGCCCCCCCCCCTTTGACCTCTACCAAGAACCCCTTTTAGGGCGACTCCTCCAGTTGTGGGCACAGAAAGAACGAACTTTTGTTGCCCCAGTGAGTCAGGTTATTCTCCCGGGGAAATGACATGGGTGAAACTGTTTCTTCACATGCTAGAGAGAAGAGGGCGGGCCCGCAGCATCCACCACTCTCTTATTGGAGCTCCTGTGGGATTTCCTTTCTGTTCTCAGGCCCACATTGGAAGGAAGTTTTGTCTGAGGCAGCTGCCCTTACGGTCAACACTATTATTTCTTTTAGTCAGTTTACTGACCTGCCTATCATAGAACCCCATCTTGTTTGACTGGAAAAGCTGGAGACACCATGCTGTATGCAGTAGCCTTCTTTCTGACTATTGTGTACATTGATAGGAATCTTAACACTGGGAAGAAGGGCCAGGGTTTTTGTCTCGATTTTCTATCTTACAAGGACACACCTGGGATAGGACCATTTATCTCTTCAGAAAGAACTATTAATATACATCCCCTAAATGCATGGAGCTTTAGATTGACACCTAATAATTCTTCATGTTTATGTTTGAAGGGACTGAATATTAGGTTTAGACAACATGGCACCAGTGTGGATGTCTGGGACAACTTAATTAAGATGGCCTCTACCAGATATCCAGGGCACCACAGTATGTTACAGTGAGGTTTTTGGTCCAGCTGCCAGAGGTCCAGATCCACAGACCTGCGGTCACAGACCACTTAGCCGCCTGCTGATGCTTAGCCCCCCCCCCCCACCCAAATGATTCACTTATATTAACTTCATGCTGTTTGGCCTATGGCTCAGGCACATTTCTAGCTAGCTCCTTCATCTTAACTCAACCCATTCTCATTAATCTGCCTGCCATGTGGCCTGTGATTCACCTGAGTTCCTTACATGTTTCTTCTTTGGGCATCTGGTTCGATCTGTCTCTGACTCTGACCTTCTTTTCCTGCCTATTCTGATTCCCCACCTACTTTTTCTGTGGTGCCTGTCATGGGCCAAAACAGCTCCTTTATTTAAAGATTGATATTCACAGCATACAGAAAGACATTCCCACATCAACAGTAAGTTCCAAATGTGACTGTTGTGAAATTCACTATTAATCAGCTCTGATGAGAAGCCACTTTTGTCTGACTCTCTATAAAATATTCTAGAGATCAAGGGTACATGCCCGGAATAAAGTTTGTCAGTGACAGCCACTCTAGGAAATTCTTTAAATGAGTCCTTTCTCAGGTGATTGTAGGTTTGTCAGATTGACAGCTGAAGCTAACTGTGACACACACATTTCAATGTATACAGTGTGTAAAAATCGAGGACTCTGGCATGTCCATCACCCCAAACACTTATCCATGTTTTCTTGTGTTAGGAACATCAATAGACCTCTCTACTAGTTCCGTAAGCATACGGCTGTCATAGTCACCCTACAGTGTTAGAAACTTCTGACATCACTCACTAACCACTCATTCTGCCCCTTCCTGTTTCATCTCCTCTGTTATAAGAGGTTTCTGGCCTATCTGGACCGTGATCCAAACCAGCAGACCCACAGTTCCACAGAAACACACAGAAGCTTATATTAATAACATACTGCTTGGCCTATGGCTCAGGCTTACTGCGCTAGCTCTTGCATCTTAATTCAACACATTTCCATTAATCTGTCCTGCCATGTGGCCTGTGGCTCAAATATTTCTTTATATCTTGCTTCTTAGGCCACTAATCACATCCATTTTGACTCCACCCTCCTTCCCGTCTATACTCCTATTTCCCTGCCTACTCTAAGATGCCTGCCACAGACCAAGACAGTTCTTTTATTAATGAATGATAATCACAGCATACAGAAAGACATCTCACATCACTTCCCAACATTTCCCTCTATTTCCTCTCCTACAGCCCATTCTTGCCTGTCATTTCTAGGAACTGTAGAGCAGGCTTAGCTTTCCAAGCAGCACTTAAGAGACTGCTCTCCCCTCTAGAAGTTCCAAAAGCCTGGTATGGGGTGGTGCCAGGAGCCTCCTGTATGACCTATAGATCAACCAAATCCTGTCACCCTGCCTTTTTAAGGAGCTGTGATCTTTGCAAGCTTTGGGTCATTTAGTCCATATTTTCAACAAATATCTTCATGTATAAGTTCTTAGTTTTCAGGGGAATACAACTTTTCCAAGTTTCTTAGAATTGACAACACTCATTAACAAACTTGTTCCCTGGATACGGTGTGACAAGTTACATGTTGCATTAGCCTACTTGGACAGTCTCTACTGACAGTGACTGGGGCCTCAGATAGTTATGCTACAAACACTGAGGCCTAGAATCTTCCGGAGGTTCACTTGTGTTTGAGACAGTTAAAGCTATCTATTGTGATTCCTTTTATCGCTTTATTAAAAAATAAAACTTGGGGATAAATATTAGGGAATAAACCTGAGAGATTCATAGAGTGACCTAGACATAATCCGGTCCCTCTCCACTTTCCTGATTAAAAGGGCATAAAACCCCTCGGTTCCTCCTCTTCCTTCCTGTGTGCTTTTCTGTCTCCCTCTGAGTTGGCCAGAAAACTCTTTGGTCCTCCCTGGCCAGCTGAATGTGTACTCCACTCTCCACACTGAAATTGGACTCTATTGGTGATCTCCCCTACAGCTATCGGCTGGGACCTTAGTGGCAGCTGTAGGCAGGAATGCTGACATGTCATCTTGGCTTTCTCTCAGCAGGGAGGCCTCAGGATAATGACAAGGAGACTCCCACATAAGGGTAGGGGACTCAGGGACCCTCAATTTGGAACACTTGCTACTCCAGACTTCAACCAGAGCTCTGAAATTTTCCTATGGGGTGGCTTTCATCTGTAGCCTAAAGTTTCTGACCCATCCAGGCCCCTTAGTCCAGAGAAAGCTCTCCCACCCATAGTCCTGCAAATATTATAAAATAATTATTTAGAGGCTTGTATTAATTGCAAACTATTTGTTTCATGGCCCAAGCTCATTACCAACTAGCTCTTACAGTGTAACCCATTCTTACTAATCTATGTCTTGCCACGTGGCTAGTGGCTTTGACATCTTGCTTCCTTGGACAGCAGCTTGCAGCATCCTTTGACTCCGCCCTTCTCCTTCATCTCTGCTTGGATTTCCCGCCTGCCTCCAAGCTAAACTGTAAAGCATTGCTTTGGCTGCTGGCTCTGCCCCACTCAGCTTTCCAACATGGCAGAGGTATCAGTTGAATCACACATACCTCCTGAATTCTGGGAAGCAGTGTTAAATATCATGAAGCTATGTTTTTAAGTCCATGGATGCTCTTCTAAACAAGCAAGCAGCAGCTGGGTGAAGCCTCTTTGTACCACAACCCATAAAAGAGACTGTGGAAATCCGCCATGCTGCTCAGCTCAAGGTGGTGGCCTGCTACATCTTGCAGGCAGCTACCCAGAGACTTGGCTCTGAGACTGAGACCAGTAAGCCCAGTGTGTCTCTATTTCTGTGCATTTAGAATCTTTTGAAAGCTTTCTCAGGTCTATCTGGATCAATGCCCAGTGGTGGGCGCTATTTGTAGCTAAAGGCTTCTGGTCTGGCTTAGCCCCAAGGTCTGGACTTCCCCGCAGCTTTGTCCCAAATAATCACACAAAGGCTTGTATTAATTACAAACTGTTGGTCTTATGGCTCAGGCTCATTACCAACCAGCTCTTAGAACTTAACCCATTCTTATTAATCTATGTCTTGCCATGTGGCTAGTGGTTCACCGGTACTTTCACATCTTTCTTCTTTGGGAGGCAGCCTGCAGTGTCTCTTTGACACCCCCACCCATCTTTCCTTTCTTCTCTTTCATATCTGCTTGGATTTCCTGCCTGTCTCCAAGCTGCCCTTCCATAGGCCAAAACCAGCCTCTTCATTAACAAATAGTAATCAAATATACAAGAAAAAAAAAAAAAGCAAGAAAAAAAGGAAAAAAAAAAAAAAAGCAAGACTGTGGTTTAACATACTGGGAGTCGTGGGTTCAATCCCCAGCACCAAAACAAATGAGCCATTGAAATGTTTCCAGAAAAGTGCCTAGTGCAGTTCCTGGGATTGAATATGTGCTTTACAAACAAGGCTAGTACTTGTTGGACCTTGACTGGCTGAGTGTTGAGTACAGGGGCAGAGCAGGGCATTTTTACCCCTTTCCCAACTTGAAGATGGAACGCGTGAAGGTTCCTACCTAACACTGCCCTGTGGATTTACAAGTTGACTCTCACCCTCACCAGTTCATGTTCCTAGAAGGAACCAACTCAGGGAATTATTTTAAACATCACAGCATACAGAAGAAAATTGCCTTCTTTAAAATAGTTTATACTGTTAGTAGGTTTTTAATTTCTTTTGACAGGTCGCATATGTATGTGATGAATTTTAGTTCCATTCCGCCCCTCTAACTGGAACCTTCCTTCCAAGGTCCCTCCTGCTTCATGCTTTGTTTCTTTGTGAGACTCATTGTAACCGGCCTGAGGGGTGGGCACCAACCATCTCCCAAATAAAGGCAGAGACTTGTTAGTAACTAATGCTAGGCCTTAGCTTCCCTATGTTTCTTGCTTTTATAACTTAACTTGATTCTGTTCGTCTGTGTTTTACTTCAGGGCTTTTTGCTCTTCTTTCTTTCTGTGTGTCCCACTTACCTGCCTCTCTGGTCGCTGGCCCCCGGGCATCTCCCTCTCTTTCTCCTCTGTTCTCTCTTTTCTCTCCTGAGCCTTGAATTCTCTTATTCTCTGTCCAACAGCCCCGCCTACTCCTACTGCCTAGCTATTGGCCGTTCAGCTTTTTATTAGACCAATCAGGTGCCTTAGGCAGGCAAAGCCACACATCTTTATGTTGTTAAACAAATGTAGCATAAACAATGTAATCCATCTCTGCATCTGTAAACAAATGTAACACATCCTGCCATAGTTAAAGCAATATTCACAACAACTCACTGAGTTTAATTAAAGTTGCTTGTGTGAACATGGATGGTATTATTTGTTGGGATGAGGATGACTTATTGGTGGCTACAAAGACCATTGAAGAATTGCCCTCCCCTGGCAACTGTCACCTACCAGTAGTCCATTGATGAGGGCTGGGATCTTACTCATGGGTCCCTCTCCTACTCCATGATGAAATGATGACACAGTTGCAGTGAATTAATGAATGCAACTGACATGGTCATGTCTAGAAGACAGCTGCACATCCTTTAGCACTTATGTTCTATAGCTATTCTCTTGATGTAGTCCCTGAGCCTTGACCTGGGCGACGTAAGTGTCCCATCTTCACAAATCCTTGGCTCTTTAATCAGTATGAGTGTCTGCATTTACTGTGGTCCACTATATGTCTGGTATACTTAAATTATGAACTTGAGAAGTCTTTTGTGTGATGAATATAATTTTTTAATAATATTTGTGGAGTTGGTCAGTGGTGGCACATATATTTATTCCCAGCACTTGGAAGTCAGAGACAGGAGAATCTCTGTGAGTTTGAGGCCAGCCTGGTTTATAGAGTAAGTTCCAGGACAGCCAGGGTAGTTACACAGAGAAACCTGTCTCAGAAAACCAAAGAAAAATTATGTAAAGGCTCCTTAATACTGTCTTTTTATATCTACAAGTTTAAGTATCTGTCAGTGTTCATATGGGAAAGTTTAAATTTCCCCTTTGGTGGGGTGGCTGCTTGACACATGGACTTTTGCTATGGGGTTTATTTATTTATAATTTACTTGTGGTTATCACGTTCTGAGGCTTAAATGCACTGCACATTCAAAGCAACATCTTTGCTGGGAAAGTAATGAAGGCTCAATGCCAGCCAACAGCCAGGTGCAAATGCACTTTCTCCACTTCATGGACAAGACAACAAGGTCTGGCTGGCTCAAGATGAGAATGGAGCATACAGATGGCCTTGGCTGTGTTTGCACTCTTGAACATCCTGTTTTCCAGGAATATTTAATGGCAGTGGGGAATGTGGTCTAACATGAAGCCCGCTCCATCAGTACTGCAGACTGTGCCCAGCTGCTCTGAGTCAGCATGAACAACCACAGGCAAGAGAGGAGCCAACCAGCCAGGGCTACTACCCCAAGAGGGCTATGGAGGAAGTGCCAGCAGGAGGCACCAGGCCAAGGGTAAAGCCCTTGCTCCCAGCATCCTGGTGGAGGGAAGGTGAAGGCTGCTAGGGAAAGGACCGAGGAGCATTGTTGGTGATGTTCAGTAGTGAGACCTGATATTTCTGTAAGACAGCCCTGTACTATCCATCTACCCTGTTAAGGGTGGTTGGCTGCTGACTCTTTAGGGTCCTTTAAGGTCGTGTCTACAGGGCCCTTATTTTTATCCTAGAATACTGTTTAAAAGGCACGTTGGATGCTGCATCCGGAGAGTCAGATTCAATGGATCTATGTAGTTTCAACAGTTGCTCAGATTCATTCTTCAATTACTATCGCAGCTCTGGTCTGTTTCCACCAAAAACTTAATTGCCATTGTAAGTGGGGCAGAGTCAGGTATTGGGGCACACGTCTTTAAGTTCAGGGCTTGGAAGAAGGAAGTGGAAAGACGGAGAGTTTGAGGTCAGCCTGGGCTACAATAGTGAGTTCAAGGCCAGCCTGGACTACAGAGTGAGACCTATGAGTATGGTTTGTTGTCCATGTTTGGTTCTTGTTCACTCTGCCCCTTCCCCCACCGCTGGTCATTCTGCCATCATATGATACAGCACTGAGGTACTCAGCAGATGAGGTCCCTCAGTCTTGGACTTCTAAGCCTCCAAAACCATGAGCCAAGAAACTTGTTTTGTTTATAGGTCATTGAGTTTGTGGTTTTCTATTATAGCAGCAGCAAAAGACTAAGTCTGAGATAAGGAACGTGCCTTGGAGGGTTTGTCCACCTCTGTGGTCTAATACGGTCCTGGGAAGGGTGTCTGTGCAGATTTCTGTGACCTTTGGACTGAGTGGTTTTTGTTTGCTTGCTTGCTTGGTTTTCCCTTCAGCTTGGCTTTGGTGGAGATGAACTTGTCTGAAGAAGAGGAGGGAATGGAAACTAAGCCTGGGTTCCAAAGCAACAGGTTTCCACATGCTGTGCACTGCTATCACTGTCTTAGACCCCAGGAAGAGGGGATGGGGCCTGCAGGGGCTGTAGCCTCCAGGGACCCCTGTGGCTTGGCCACCCTAGGGGTGGCTTGACATGTGAGCAGAAGGGGCTCTGATGTTGGATATCCTCTCCCACCTGCTCTAACAGTTAATTTTCTGGGGACTGAACCTGAGGTTGCGTACATGCTCATTCCCTACTACTGAGCGGCAATTGCTAGGCCCCTAGGCAGGGTCTTGGTGTATAGCTCAGGTTGGCCTATGCCCTGGATCTTCCTGCCTCAGCTGGGTCCTGTGTGCTGGGAATGAAGGTGTGTGCTATCCCACCCAGCTAGGCACCAGGTTTCTTTTCTTTCCTTTTCTTCCCTCCCTCCCTCCCTCCCTCCCTCTCTCCCTCCCTCCCTGCCTCTCTCCCTCCTTCCCTCCCTCTCTCCCTCCCTCCCTGCCTCTCTCCCTCCTTCCCTCCCTCTCTCCCTCCCTCCCTCCCTCCCTGCCTCTCTCCCTCCCTCTCTCCCTCCCTCCTTCTCTCCCTCCCTCCCTCCCTCCCTCTCTTCTTCCCTTCCTCCTTCCTTTCTCTTTTTGTTTTTGAGATAGTCATTTGGCTCCAACCTAGCCTCAAATTTGTAACGTAGCCAAGGCTAGCCTTGACTCCTGGTCTTCCTGAATCTGCCTCTCAAGTGCTAGAATTACAGATGTGTGCCACCACATCTGACTCTAGGCATCAGTTTTTAATAGACAGGTTCTTATCTAAAATTTTTGAAAAAAATGCATTTTATCCTTTTTATTATTTAAAAGTTTTTTTTTTGTTGTTGTTGTTTTACATACCAACCACAGTTCCCCTTCCATCTCTGCCTCCTACTCACCCCTCAGCTCTTCCCATTTCCCATCCACTCCTCAAAGTGGAGAAGGCCTCCCATGGGGAGTCTGGCATATCAAATTGAGGCAGGAACAAGCCTCTCCCCACTGTATCAAGGCTGAGCAAGGTACCCTCTATAGGGAATGGGTTCCAGATAACCTGTTCACGCACTAGGAATAAGTCCTGGTCCCACTGCCAGAGGCCCCACAAATTGGCCAAGCCACACAGCTGTCATTCACACTCAGAGAACTAGGCCCCCCGAATGTGGATGACACTTATCCTTTAAGAGAAAGGGATCTAGTGAGATGACACAGTGGGCAAATGCACTGGCTGCTGAATTGAGCGGAATCACCTGGATTTGATCCTGGGGATCCATATGGTGGAAGGGAAGAATTGCCTCCCACAGGCCGTCCTCATCTTCTGAACTCCATATGTATGCTGTGACATGAGTGTGAACGCAGACACACACAGACACACACAGACACACACACACACAGACACACACACACACACACACACACACACACACACACACACACACACACACACACACCATGAATCCTAATTGGTCTTAATAAAAACCCTGAGCCAGATATTGTGGTAAAGGCTGAAAGATCAGAGAGACAAAGGAGTAGCCCCTAGAGAGACTTTTTACCTCTACACAATCCTCAGGCTAACAACTGAGTTCCTGTCTCCTCCTGCCTTCTGTCCCTCTCTCTTCCCAGTCAGATCACTTCCTGTCTCTACCTCCCAAGTACTACGATCAAAGGCAAGAGATCCCAAGTGCTGGGATTGAAGGTGTGAGCCACCACAGCCTGGCCTCTATGGTTAACTAGTGGCTAGCTCTGCCCTCTGATCTTCAGGCAAGCATTATTTGTTAGAGCACATACAAAATATCACCACACACAAATAAATGCTTGAAAAAAGAAAAAAAAAAGTTGGGAATGAGAATATTATTTCAGCAGGTATCTGAGTTTACTGCTGAACATTTTCATGTGGGCTCTTTGCTATAAATTCTCCTCCTTCTCCCCCATCATCTGTTCTGAAATAATCCCAAGTTTACATGAAGTTGTAGACCTGGTGCCGAGAGTTGACCACCCTCCACTCAGTTAAGCCTGTTGGTTCCATCATAATTACAGCACAGTGCCCAAACCAGGATCTGTCATGGGCATCTCATGTGTGAGGCTTAATGACAAGCTATCACAGACATGCAGTTCCCAAACTGCCACTGTAGTCAAGACAAAGTCCATCCCACAAGCGACCTTCCTCCCCTGTGGACGCTCCCCTTCACCCACGCCTCCAGCAACTGCTGATCTTCCTGTCTGCAGTTTTGTTATTTTTCAAATTTCACATGCATGGAATCGTGTGGTGTGTGACCTTTTGAGACTGGCTGTTGTTTTACTCAGCAGAATTACCTTGAGTACTGACCAATATGTTGTATCACCGAGTCTGATTTTTTTTTTTTAAATCACCGAATAGTACTCCTTGTGATAGTTATTTTCTGGGTCAAACTGTGAGTCATAATACGGGATATTTGGTCAAATGCAGATATTACCCACTGTGCCTCACTCAGCCCCCTCATTCTTGCGTTTCTTTCTCTCCTCATTTTTCTCTTTGGAGTTTGGATCTCACCATGTACCCCAGGTTGGCCCAGAACTCATAATTTCCCCCGCCTCATCCCCCTCAGTGCTAGGTGCACAAGCAACTCACTATCCCCCCAACTTTCTAGGTGTTTCTGTACAGGGTCTGAGGAGTGAGACATTCAAATCAGCCCATTGGGCAAAGCAGATGGTCTTCCATGGAGCAGATGTAACTCATAGGAAGGTCATCTCGGGAAATGACTACTTTCCCCCAGAGAATTATTCAGACACCTCTAACAAAAGCTTCTTCTGGTCTTCCAGTGTGACCTGCAGAGTCTGGGACTTCCCTCCACATGGGAGTTAGTTTCTTAAAATTGCCCGATCTTTACTCACATAAACACAGTCATACACACAGAGAGAGTCAGATGCATAAAAACATCCACATCCACAGTCATCCACACCGAATACACACACACACACACACACACACACACACACACACACACACACACACACACACCCCACCCCAGTTCCATAAGTCTTTCATCCACTGGGGTTTTCTGGCTTTGGTTTTGACTGTGTGTGTGTGTGTGTGTGTGTGTGTGTGTGTGTGTAAGTTTCTGTGCACATTCACTGTCTCAGTCGCTGATTGTAAGGAAAGTAAGAGCACATTTAGCGTTTTCTTTCCTCTTCTCTCCCTCCTTTGTGTTTTTTGAGGCATGGCTTCACTGTGTAGCCCAGGCTGTCTTTGAGTTTGTGACCCCCCCTCCCCCCACGTTAGCCTCCCAAGTGCTAGATTACAGGTGTATAACAACGCCTGCCTTACAATTAGCTTCCCCCAGTTTGGTGTTTTAATATAAAATTTTATTAATTTTTGAGAATTTCATATATTTTGATCATATTCACGCCCCTCCTTCACTCCTCCCAGAGCCACCCACCCTCCTACCCACCTCCACTTCACGTTGCCTTTTGTTTTTCATAACCCATCAAGTTCAGTTTGAGCTTCTCATATTCTACACCTAGCAGGGGACACACCCTTCAAACCAATTCTTCCTCTCCCAGGAGCCATCAACTCATGAGCTCATGAGCCCCTCCTCTCCTGGTCTTGCCCGGGTTCATGAGTGCTAAAGTCCTGTTATGTCTAAAAGACCCTGTGTCATCGTGCACCTCCCCCGTACCTGGCTCTTCCAATCTTTGCCTCCTCTTCTGCAGTGGTTGCTGAACCTTGCAGAGTGGGGATGGGTGTGCTAATGCTCTATTGACTGAACTACCTGGGGACCATTCTCCCGAGTGACAGCACCTTTACATGTTGGCAGCTGTGCTGCTCAGGAGCTCCGGTCTCCTCATCCTCAGCAACATGTATTATCATGGCTGCCTTTGTTTTCGTAGTTCCCACAGGTGGACAGTGATGGCTCATATGCTCTTGATTTGCATTTCCCCGATGGCTTGTGATGTGTAACCCAGGTTCATATGCCTGTTTGGCATCCGTTTTATTCTCAGTGGATTGTATGTATCTCTTTGTCCATTCTCTAGTTATTTAGTTCTGAGAGTTATTAAAAATATGGACTCTGGATATGAGTCCTTGTTATATATGTACTTTGCTGAAAAGTTCTCCAGGTCTATGGTCAAAAGAATTTTAAAGATGTTTTCTGAGAGTCTATCTGTTGATATTAAATATGTTCTGTTGTAAGGGATTTCCACGTGCAGTTCAGGCTCCAGGCATGTCCATTGCCATTTTTACAGTGATCCTCCACAGAAGTGAGAGGTGTGCATGGTCTGTGGCTGCCTGAATCTCTGCTCTCAACAAGGTGACGCGCACCCAAGAGCAGCCCGCTCCAATCTGTTGTTTTTCTATAGATTGTGCTTTGGGGGCTTGTAGGCGGAGTTTACTTAGAAGACACCAATACCAGATAGATATTTATTAAAATATAAACCAACACTCACGGTACAGGTAACAGTTTATAGTAGCACCTGAACAGGGACTGGAGTCTGGACCGGTGGACGAGTGATGGACAGACAATGGATTCCGATCCTGTCTCTCCAACAGCCAGGAACCAGGAAGAGAGCGTCTAGTGTTCCAGAAGCCCCTTTTCAATGGGCTTTCCCTGCCCCCTTCAAGGGCCTGAGGCCCTGGATAGGTGTCTTTTGACCTTATCAGCTGACACCTGAATCCCACAACAGGGGCTGAATTTAAGAATCCTTTCCCAAGCCTTTGGATATGAAGACGTGCCCTGTACAGGCTTTTTAAAATGTCCCTTAGGCTGTGGGCTTTCCTTACCTTCATTATCTATTTATTCAATCTCGTTCTCTCTTCTCTGTCTCTGTCTCTGTGAGTAGCATCCATGCTACAGCGTGAGTGGCGGTGAGAGGTCAGCAGACAGGCGTCAGCTCCCTCCTTCCACCACGCGGGTTCAGAGGATGGAATGCGGTCCGCCTTTACCTGCTAAGCTAGTTCACCAGCCCATAGCTTATGCTTTATACTGACACACGTTGTCTTTTGGAATTAATTATCACATAGTGTGTGAGATGTAGACAATGGCTCCCCCCTCCTCTGCTCTCCCTGTCTCCCCTCTGTCCTCTCTTCCCCTCTTGGTCGTTCAGTTGCTCCAGCACTACTTATTGGAAGATGAGTGTTCTCCATTCACCTGTTCTTGCTGCTCTGTCATTGGCAGGCGCCTCCTCTTACTGGTGCTGGTTTTTAGTTCTTCCTCTGGCCTGCTGGCTGTGCGTAGGTTTCTAGGCCAGTCACAGCCTTGATCACTGAGCCCGTATACTAGCTCTGTATTCAAGCAAACCGACTCTTCTGATTTTGATTTCTATGATTGCTTTAGCTCTTCTAGTCTCTGTTGTGGAATATTATTTTAAGATACGTTTGTTTGTGCTGTGGAACACTGTTTAATGATGCAAAGATGTGTTACATTCTTTCATGTTGCATTTGTTTAACTCTGTGAAGCTGTGTTACTTTGCCTGCTTAAAAGACCTTATTGGTCTAACAAAGAGCTGAAGGGCCAATAGCAAGGCAGGAGAAAGGATAGGCAGGGGTGGCAGGCACAGATAGTAAATACGAGAAATCTTGGAGGCAAAAGATGAATGAGTGAGAAAAGAAGGGGCCAGCCACTCAGCCAGACACAGAATAAGAAGGAAAGAAAATATAAACAGAAATAGATAAAGGTAAAAGCCCAGAGGCAAAAGGTAGATGGGTTATTTAAGTTAAGAAAAGCTGGTTAGAAACAAGCCAAGCTAGGGCTGAGCATTTATAAGTAAGGATAAGCCTCCTTGTGTATTTATTTGAGGTCTAGGTACTGGTCCCCCAAGAGAACAAAAGCCAAAGAGTAAAAGAGAAAAAAAAACCAACAGGTCTCTCTAATTTTCTGTATAAATTTTCATTTCTTTTTATTAAATACATAAATTAAGATTTGATTACATTTATTATCAATTTTATGTCTCATGTAGTGTTTTGATCATTCTTCCCCTCCCTAGCTTTCACAGGTCCTCCCTATCTCCCTACCCTCCCAACATCATGTTCATTCTCTAAAAAGTAAACAAAAACCCTAAAACATAAACATGAAACCCGAGACAAAATAAAAATAGACAACCCCCCCATCCAAACACCAAACTGTAACAACAACCACAAAAGGCACACAAAACTATGGACTCTCTTTTGTGTTGACCAACTTCTCCTGAGCGTGAGACCTGCCCTGGAGTGTGGTTGATATACTCAATGACACTCCAATGAAGAAAACCAACTTTTCTTTCTCACAACAGCTATCAATTGTAAATAGCTTCTTGGTTAGGGGTAGAACTTTGTGCCCACGTCCCCTTCTACATAACACATTTTTGTCTGGCTTGAATTTGTGTAGGTCTTGTACATACTGTCACAGTCTCTGCAAGTTCATATGTGTCTCAGTCCTGTTGTGTCTCAGAGGGACTGTTTTCTTGGAGTCATCTGGCACCTCTGGCCTTGAAATCTTTCCTCCTCCTGCACAGTTTCTGAGCCCTAAAGGGAAGAGTGTGATAGAGACATCCCATGTAGGACACAGGTTCCAAAGTCTTTTATTCTCTGCACATTGCCCAACTGTGGAGCTCTTTGTTAGGAACCATCTACTACAAGAAGAAGTGTCTCCGATGAGGTTGAGTGATGGCCTGATCTCTGGATGTAGCAATATCCCAAGAGCAATTGTTTTATTGCTATGTAGTAACTTCTGTAAAAAATTTAAAACAATCTTATGAAAAGTTAAAAATATCTTGCAAGAAGACAGGAGAGGACAGTCAGGGAGGAAACAAAATGTAAATAGCACACACACACACTCACATACACACACATATGCCACACACACATGCACACATACATACACATACACACATACACAAACACATACACATGCACACACACATATACACATACACACATATACACACATGCATACACACAGAGACATACACACATATACACATATACATATACACATACATACACACACATAAACACATACACATGCACACACACATATACACATACACACATATACACATATGAATACACACAGAGACATACACACATATACACATACATACACACACATACACACACATACACACTCATAAACACATACACATGCATACACACACATACACATATATACACACGTACACACATATACACACACATATGCCATACACATACACACATATACACACATACATATACACACATACACACATACATACACGGGCATACACACATACACATGCATACGTACACATACACACTTACGCACATATACATTACACACACACATATACACACACATACACACATGCACTCACATGCATACATACACATACACACACAGATACATATGCACACACACACAAACTTGTATGCCATCACAATTTGATCCATTTCTTTGTATGTTAACCAAAAATTAATAAAAATATATTGCTAGGATTTTGATAGAAAATACAATAGACATGGACTTTTATTTGGAGAGGATGGACATCTTTGTTGTAGTCTCTATTTTATCAGAACTTTCCTTAGATTTTAGCATAAAAGTCCTATATATGTTGCACTGGACTCATACCTACATATTTCATTTTTAGACTATGGCTTTCACACTTTTGGTTTCCATACATTCCCACCAGGATGTCGAAACACAGCCAGTGTGCGTGACTTTCTTAAATTTGTTTATCAGTGCTGGTTCAAACAGTGGGGGGTGGATAGATTCTCCAGCCGTTTCCATGGAGACCCCGGTGACACCTTTCTTCCTTCCTTTTGTTCATTTGTGGCCTTATGGTGTTATTGGAACTTCCAGAAATAAGTTGGTTAACAATTGTGACAACAGACGCCTTGCTCTCAATCTTGGGTGCAGAGCATTCACTCTTTCATCAAATTCCGGGTTAGTTGTAGTTTTTGGTAAATGCTAAGTATCAACTCCTTTCCTGAGTGTTTTGGCAAGAGTGGGTGTTAGATTTTGTTAAATGTTGTCTTTTTTTCTGTCAAAATTTTAATTTTTAAAAAATATTTTATTCAATGTCTATACATGCATATAATCTGTTTTCATAAAACCCACCCTCATTTCCTCTCCTCCGATTCCTTCCTTATTCCCCACCACTTCCCTTCCAACTCATGTGTTCTCTCTCTCTTTCTCTCTCTAATACCACTGGGTCCATTTATGCTGCCTGTGTGTGCATACATGTGGGACCATCTCCTCTTAGGGGCCACATCCTTCAGTTAAGAGTGGACTTCTTGAGGCCCCCCTCCATCCATGTTGGGATTTTGGCTGACGCTGTGAGTTTATGTGTGCAACTAACCTGTCATGTCTGACAAATACTGTTTTCTGAGGATATCTCCACCCCTATTCCTTGATGGTTCCTAAGCTTTAGAAGGAAGGGCTGTGATATAGATGTTCAATTTAGGGCTGAGCACGCTGAAGGCTCTTATGCTCTGCAGGTTGACTCGTTGTGGGTTTCTGTGTTAACTGCGTTAACTGTCTACTACAAAAACATCTCCTTTGATGAAGGTTGAATGATGCACTAATCTATGAGTATAAAAACAAGAACTTAGGGGACAGTTCATTACTGTGATCATTTAGCAGGATCTTTATGACCCATGTGTAGCCGTGGTTCTTGACTTAGTGCTTCCAGGCACAGGGTTCCATCTTGTAGTGTAGACTTTGGGTCTAATCATAAAGTTGGTGGTTACATCCTAACATTTGTGCCACTATTGTGCCAATGAAACTATCTTACCAGGACATTCATTGCTGTGGCTCACCGAGTTCACTGTTGAGTAAGACGGGTGATGATTTTTCTTCCTGGGTAGAATGCATTACACCTTCTAGCACCATGAAATCTAGACGATTGGGATGAAGCTCCCAGGTCAGAAACAGTTTGAGTTTTTCTTGTCCTATCTCATGTACATGGCGTCTTCAGCAACAACCATCAAGTTTTAAATGGTAATCAAGAGAAATGACAATATCTTATAGCGTTTGGGGGGCCTTAAAGGACCTCATTGATAAATAGCCCAAAAAGAGATAGCCCATACCTGGCACTGATTAATTAATTTATCTATTTGATAGTCTATGGTGTATGTTCTCCTATCCCAGGGTAACTCCATTTAAACTGCTTTTGTAACATGTGTATGTATATTTTAGGAAGCTTCTACAGTAGTAGGTTTCCAGAAGGCATTTCAAAGGTCCTCAGTGTTAGTTACCCTTCTCTGCACCCCCTCCTCTACTCTGCCCTCTCACCCCTCACCCATTTAACCCTTCCTGTCTTATCACCCCCCTTTCTCATCAAGCAGTTCATGTTTTACATGTGGTTTGTGTGGACTGCACCGATTGATTTTTTTTCAAGCTTTAGGTCAATCTTGCATCCCTAAAATAAACTCGACTTGATCATGTGGTATTAATCTCTTCAATATTTCTAAAATTTGCTTACTGATATCCTGTTAAGGATTTTTGGCTTTTGTACTCATGGAGTTTGTAGGGATTTAGATTCTATTTTGGGTTTTATATCAGGTAATACCAGCTTCATAAAATAAGTTGTAAAGTATCCCCTTCTATCTGGGGGGAAGGAATTGTATAAAGTTTATGTTAAACCACCTTTAAACATCTGGTAGAATTCTCTTTAGAGAAACTATGTGGCCTGGAAGTTTCTTCCCAGGGAGCTATAGAGCATGGTTTACATTTGTGTTTTAGTTTCAGGGCTAG
Source organism: Phyllotis vaccarum (assembly GCA_033318265.1). NCBI lineage: Eukaryota > Metazoa > Chordata > Mammalia > Rodentia > Cricetidae > Phyllotis > Phyllotis vaccarum. The sequence goes on along the minus strand of JARWLC010000001.1, from coordinate 156,469,298 downwards.
TAAAAGTTTGTCTTGGTGCTTGTGGAAGTTGGAATTTTCACAGAATAGATTTGTTTCCTCAAAATTGTCAAATTAAGATATGAAATCTGATTTGTTATCTGCACGATGTCTGTATCAGCTCTAGGTTTACCTTTTAGTCATTTGTGATGGTGACAGCCTGTGTTTGCTTGCTCTTTGACTGTCTCGAAATAAGTTTCTCAGTTTTATTGAGTTTTCCAAAGAACCTGTAACTGGAGGGTAAGGTGGAGGAGAAGGGAAAATGGAGATGTGGGACGAGGAAGCTATTTCCACCTTCCCTCTCAGAGGCTAATGGGAAGAGTGGGTGGAGGTGGATGGGAGAGGGAGGAATGTCAGGACAAATACTGTGAATCTATGCTCTTCCTGCCTCCAGATTACTGGGGGATGGAGCTGGAGGTCTTGAGGAAGGCAACCCATCCCCCCAGTGCTTCTTAGCTACTCTTGAAAGGGGTCCTGGATCAGGTGGGACTTGGGAGGTGTTATCCAGAAACCTCCCATGCACTGTGGAGAAGAAACAGAAGGGTGCCAGGCCCTCAACTGTCCCTCTCATCATAAGGAACTCTTTATTTGCATTGTTTTTGCATTGCAGGATGCTAGGTCAGGAGGAAGCCTTTTGGAAAGGCTTCCATTGGACACTCAGATCTGCTATAAGGGCTCAAGTGTTCTTTCTTAGTCGTGAAGATAACGTGCTTGGACAGGACCCAGTTGACCAGTTTTCCTGCCTTGGCCTTGGATATGTTTGCTCCTGAGTCTGTAAGGCTGTCCCAGGATCAGTAAGGGCAGGCATCAGAAGCATGGGGTCTGACAGCACAGTGGGGCCTCCCATTTAATAGAAGAACCCTGGCTATTTTCCACATATAAATATATGAGGGGAAAGTTTCCCAGACCTTTTGGAGTTTAAACAGCTCTTATAAAATGGCATTTTGATGAACTGAGCATAAACGAATTGGAAACATTCAGATAACGTTCCCCAAGGGCTTAGAAACCAAGGAAAAAAGTGCTTGGCAAGAGGTCTGAGGGGCTGGGCCAAGAGCCTGAAAAATGATTTGAGACGTTGTGATGAACCTGAAGTACCACCAGCTTCTCCTGTCAGCTACTTTAGAAAGTGCAGAGAGGAGCCTTGGGCAGAAGGGAGAGCTACTTTCTCTCCAAGAGGTAGCAGGAGCTGCTCTGAAACTGTGGTAACCTGTAAGGAGCTTTCCACCTAGGCTGAGTTTATTGTCAACATGAGGACATCCATCCATTTGTATATTTAGCAGTCTGTCCATCTACCCACCACTTGTCTGTCTATTCACCCATATCCATTTGTATATACCCATTAGCCCATTCATCCACTACGCACCCACATATCCAGTCAGCCAGCCACCCATCCTTCCTCCCTCATTGAACACAACTTTGTATGGCTCTGGGAGGCTAGGTGACAAGACTCACTTTTTCATGTCCTTGCAGAAATCAATGTGGTAGAAGAAGCCTGCAAACAAAGCCTTGAGAGGCCACTGCAGGAGCCTTGAGATGCTTGACAACCCTGAAAGATCGTGAAGGCAACGAACTTGCTAGAAGCTTCTGGTGTCATTATTGCAGATCATCCTCCATGTCAGACCAAAGGTCCTCAAATTGAGATGTTACTTGGGATGAAACATATAAGGACTCAAGTATTCTTTCTTAGTCGTGAAGATAACATGCTTGGACAGGACCCAGTTGACCAGTTTTCCTGGCTTGGCCTTGGATGTGTTTGCTCCTGAGTCTGTAAGGCTGTCCCAGGATCAGTAAGGGCAGGCATCAGAAGCATGGGGTTCTGCTTCTGATGGTTCCGTTTACTCCAAGCCCAAACTTGCTTCAGGACTTTGGAATGTAGAGATTTCATCAGTGGGGTGGTCATGTTTGCTGGGGTAGATATCTGTCCTATAAATATTGTTTGTGTCCTACAAGCATTGTGCAGCCCCTATCAGAACTCTGTGGGGCAGATAGTCATGTTCTCCTTCAGGACATGGAGGCAGAAGGCAAGCCTGACTGGAAGGGGAATAATAACCAAGACCTGAATTTGGGACCACAGTTTTGACCAGGTGATGGAGCATCTTTGAAAGGGTAAGAGAGGAGTTTGGAGCCTACCAGTTGCCAAAAGGTTTAGGCTGTGGTACTGAACCAGTCAATAGAGTATTTGACCTTAACCTTGAAGAAAATTTCTGAGAATAGCAAGGCCCAGGGAGATCTTTTTTGGTATAGAAGACGGAATCTTGGAAGGGACTGGGAAAGCCTTATTTCTGCTAACACTGACCCTATCTTGTCCCTAAAGGGAGCTTTTATAACATGCACTTTTTTTCTGTTTGGGATGTAAATATACTTTGGGCCAGCAGGATATATTTAAATGTGGAGAGCCTGGATAAATATCTCAGCCTCCTTTTTTCTTCTCACTTCTCAAAGGAACCACTAGTGAATGGATTGTCTAGATGGTTCTTACTCCCTCCTTGTTTCTAAACGGAGAGTCACCATAAAATAATCTCTGTGGATCCAGATGGGAACCGAGAGCCATCACGGTAAACCAAAAGAGGCCCCACTGACTTCCTAAATGTCTCAAGGGGTCATTTGCTCATGTCTCCAAGCCTAACAAAACCCACTTGTGGGATAACATATTCCAAACATCATATAAAGGCAGGCAGGCACACTTGTCAGACCTCCGTTTGGTAAAAGGATGCTACTGTCTTTCCCGCTAAGAACATAGAAAACATTGTAGAACTTCTCTGGTTCATCCAAAACAAGCCCTTGGAAACACAACCTATTACAGTGGTAATCCTTGCTTTTCCTCATGCTCAGAAAGAGAAAATGACTGTCATATTCCAAAGCAATAACCACTAAAAATATATTTTATAAAAATAAAATAAAAAGTGTAGTACTCTGAAAGGCCAGCTGTGATGCCTTTACTTCACAGGGCTGGTTTACAAATGGAGACATATGAAACACTTGCCAACGACTATATGGATAAAAGGCCAGACTCTTTTTATATCCTTGGATACCCTGAGTTGTCCACAAGTTCCCTGGACACAGCCTGTTGAGGAGGCCACCGAGATCTGCTATCACTTCAGTTACAGCATGAGAAAACCCCCAAGTTCCTTTATTGTGTGACTGTTCCTGGAAGTCTGACACTGGGACCTGTGGGTGGGATGTGAGTGATGAGATTGGGAGCCTTGTTCACAGCCAGGCTGGGACATCCAGCCATCAGCTTAGTCAGTGTCCCTGGAAGAGGGTAGGAACTAAGCCTGGCTTCCTTTCGCACTCACCAACCATAGCTCAGCTCACTTATTGTATTAGCCAGGGTTCCTTAGAGGAACAGAACTGATACAATTAACACAAGGATTGATTAGAATATTAGGATTTACAGGAGAAGAGAAGAGGGGAGGGGAGGGGAGGGAAGGGGAAAGGAGGGGAGAGGCCGGATTCCAGCTAGTCCAACAATAGCCATTTAACAACAGAAAATCCAAGAATCCAGTAGTTATTTAGTCCAGGAAGCTGGATGTCTTACTGGTCTTCGGTATATGTCAGAATCCTGAAGATGTAGGCTCTGGTACCGGTGAAAGCCTGAACTTGCCAATGAGACTCAGGACAAGCAAGCAAAGAACAAACCTTCCTTCTTCTATGTTCTTTATACAAGCCACCACCAGAAGGTGTGGGATTTAGGATGAGTCTTCTGACCTAAGTGATCTGGATTTAAATTGGGTCCTTTTACTTCAAATGATCAGTTAACTAAAAAACCCCATAGGTGTGCCCCGTGGCTTGGGTTTTCAGTTTATTCCAGATGTAGTCAAGTTGACAACCAAGGACAGTCGCCACACTCGTGAAAGAATAAAAAGTGTGGTACTCTGAAAGGCCAGCTAAAGCCCCCCCCCCCCCCCAAAGAACCCAAGCAACACTCCACAGACTCCGAAACTCATGATGCAAGATAACTCCTTTCCCAGCCAGTGTGCTCTACTCTGGTCTCTTCCTACTTGGGATTCAACACAAGAGTTTGGAGAAGAGGAGTTTTGGTAACCAAGGCTACACAGTAATCCCTCCCCTTAATCCTTGTGCAGAACCTTGGCCTTGTGAAGGAGATGTTGTTAAAGGCCCCAGGCTCCTAGAAGAAAACCAAGGTCTAGATAGGTTAGGGTTCTCTCTCCTAATCAAACTCTAGAAAGTGAAGGTGTAAGGTGAGAACACTGGCTGCCTGGCTGCAAAACCCCTGGTGGAGCCCATGTTCTTATGACACAAAGCCACAGACCTGGATCTTAGGACCTTCCAAACTCCCTGAGCACTTTCTTAGCTCGAAGACATCCTACAGTAGGGCAGATTCAGCTCCTAAAAGGGAAGCCTCACCTTCCCTGAGAGAATTAGACACCAGAGTGAGGATGGGCATTGTCCTGTCAGTGGGCTCTGGGACTGACTAGCCAGCGAATTGGGGGGGGGGGTATTACAGTGCTGTCTTCTATCTTATTACTTATTGGAAAATGAATCTGAAGAAAGGGCTCTTTCTCAGAATGCTTTGAGACTAGATAGCCAAGGGAGGCCTGGGGGGTCTTGAAGCTACTCCACCTGCTTCCCTTCTGTCTTCTCCATCAGTGGGCTGGAGGTCTTTGGACAACAGCTACCTGTTGGTCTTCACAGTCTGGATAGTAGACTGCTGCTTGCTGCTCCTTAAGGCTAGTGAGACTTGTGACCACTTCCAGCCAGTTAGCCGTGAGCTGAAGGGATGACTAAGTAACCTGGAGCTCTTTCTTCCAACATAGAGTAATAAAGATGTTATCTGGGGTTTCTTCTATCAGTAAGGGTCCCTGGGTGACCTCAGTGGGCCATGGGTGGCAATGAGCCTTCCAGTCCCGGGGAAGTGTGGCGGTTCTGGAGTTAAAACCAAACCAAGAGGATTGAATATCTGAGAAAAACATTGCTCCAAGCATTAGTGTGACATCCAGTTGTCACGTGGCTAGAAAGAGAGGATGCTGAAGTCAAACCCAGGTCCGTTCACTGAGTACATGTGTGCTGCCTCCCAGTGTCTTTGTGGTCACAGAACTAGAGGGCCAGCCTGCCCCAGAAAGGAGTTTAAGAGGACACTTGAACGTGCTTGATTCTGAGACAGACAAGGGAGGGCCTCTTCACTTTTGGAGGCCACTTTCAACAAGCTTAAGCAGTTGAGAGTTTATAATATAATGTATATTTGAGGCTAAAGGGCCTAAGGTCAGGGAGCTGGCAGATTTAGTGTCTGCATAGGGCTCGTCTTTTATGATCATGCATGTGTCTGCATGGAAGAATTGTTTGTGTGTGTGTGTCTGTGCTCTTTGAAGATTCTTTTTATAAGGAGATGAATCCTATCTGAGGGTCACACTCATGGCCTAATTACAACCCATTATCCTTAACTTTTGATTCTATCACCTGGGAGGTTTACAACACTGCTTCTCCAATGTGACTCTGCTCATCTAAATCTTTGTGGAAAGGCAGCCTTGGGCTCAGCAGGTTTGGCATGAAGCCTTGGGCTCTGCATTTTATCCAGGCTCTTAGGCTGGTTCAGGGCATCACTTTGTGCACTGAATTTTGATGAACCACGGCTCCTAAGAGCAGCAAGTGTAGGAGACACCCAGCTTGGCCTACCTGCTCATGGTCCTGATTGTCCCTAGAGCACCACTTGGTAGCCTACAGTGTCCAAGTGACCCTGCAATTCTGCTGATGATAGTAAGTGCTAGGAGACTTTAACATCAGGCCCTAAGCAAACAGCTTTCAGAGTAGGCTGGATTTTATTTGGTCTCTGAAATGTTGCCAACTTGGCTACAGAATGGATTGTCAGCTCCAAAAGAAGTTTCATTTTCTAACATATTGTAACAATTAGAAGAAAAGGGCCCTTTCCCACTGTTGTTGAAAAGAAGACAGTGACTTACGTATCCAAATCTAAGCCTCCCAAAGTCTCTGCTCCCTGGGACACATGCACCCTCTCCCAACTGTGTTGTCAGATACCAAAGCAGGTGCTGCGGGGTGGGGGTGGGGTGGGGGTGGGGATTCTGCAGATAAAATTAGGTCTCAAGTAGACTGATTATTGACAAACGAGATGATCTTGGGTAAGCCTGAGCTAACAGGGTGTTCACTTTGAAGTGTCCAGGATCTTCCTGGTGAAAGAGATACCAAGAGTGAAAACAATTAATGTCAAGGGGTTGGGTGTGGAGATGGAGGGGCAGCCTGGCAAGGGATATATATGGGTGCCGGTCAACCACATCTTATAGGCCTTGGGGACTTTCCTTCTGCAGGTCACTCATCCTGCAACCTGAGTGAACTTGGCCAAATTGTTCCTTGAGCTTCTAGAAAGGAAGTCTATTATCTCTATGCTTTGGCTTCAGCCTTATAAGCCCAAACAAAGACTCTAACCGTACTGTGTCTAGATAGCTGACCAGATGAACTATATACTACACATGGATGTAGTTTCAAGTTATTAGAGTGTGGCACTTCAGTATTCAGCCATATAAAACCAACACAGCCACAAAGGAACGTTAAAGCCTCAGGGACCATATGGTGGAACTGTGTGAGTGGATGGCAGCGATTGTTCATCGTTTATATCCACCTTATGGTCCCTACTGATAGAAATCATAGCCTTAGAATTGAAAAAGCCGTAATTTTTCCACCTTAAAGTGGATGTTCTCTTTCGTGTGTATATGTGTGTGGTGTGTGTGTGTGCATGCTCACACATGTATATGCATGTACTACACATGTGTACAAGTGTGTATCCTATGTGTGCATGTGGAGGCCCACTATGGACATCAAGAGTACTCCTCCTCATTCCGTCTTATTTATTGAGACAGATCTCTACCTAGCCCAGAGCTCGCCAGCCTAGGCTAGTTTAACTAGCTGGACTCTAGGGATCCTCTGTCTCCACAGTCGAGACACTGGATTACAGGCGTATCAAGCATTTTATCCACTAAACCATCTTCCCACCACAAAGCTAATTTTATTTCAATTTAAAATTTTGTTTTAAACTATGTTTATGAGGAGATATTGTTTTAGAGCTGCAGTGTATGTGTTCATGAGTATAGTTAATAAAAAGGGCCCCAAAGTGGGTGTCAGATCCCCTGAAACTGGAATTACAGGCAGTTGTGAGTCACCTGACATGAGGACTGAGAATTAACCTCTACACGAAAAATCATAATCATTAAGCCCCCACCACATCCTAAGCAAAGCTTTTTTTTTAAGATGTAAAATATGGCTGGTGCCTTTTTCTTGCAGGAAAAACTCAGGGCTAATGTTGAGGGAGTAACTCCTATCTTGTTAAGGTAATTGTCCCCTTAAAGACCAGGGAAGGACTTTAAGTATGGTATTTATGTTATTCTGCTCAGTTCAGGGGGAAAATATAGTTTATAAATAGTTGGCTGACCTGTCATGTTTTGAGGTTGGCCCAGAATGTTGTTATAGGTCAAATGCTGCTTCTCCTTGTGGTTAAACCTGTTTATTTTGGTTTTAAAACATTTACTTAGGTGAGAGCTATATACAAGTCATCTGTTTTGCCCAGGTGTATCAGGTATAGCATTTTGCATAGGAACTCAAAGGAAAGGAAGCTCTGTGGGGTATGTTTCATATTTGATAAAAACCAGTCTGAAATATCACAGAGATCTACCCACAGTCAATCCAGGAGGATCAGAGAGTGGTGACTCACACCTTTAATCCCAGAACAAGGAATATCCAGGAGTGGTGACCTACACCACCATGGGTGGCTGGATCATGTCTCTGTCTGACTCTGCCCTCCTCCTACCTATGCTCTGATTTCCCACCTACTGCTAAGATACCCAATATAGACCCAAACAGTCCTTTATTCACAGCATATAGAAAGACATTCCCACATCAGTTACCCTACAAAGGCAATTATGCTCTTTCCAGAAGCCATCAGTCACCAAATAAATACCCCAGTACTAGGTTGAGGTACCTCCCTTCAAGTTGTTGATATCCTGGAGACCCTCAAAACAATACTCTTGCCATGATTTTGGTTGCCCCTCAGAACTTGATGATAGGACACTCTTGCTGAAGACACCACATACATTAGTAACAAGTCATGGAGGAACCAAATAGGTCTGACCAGGAAGCTTTTTCCCTGATAGCTGGTTTTCATAGGATCAGAAGGTGCTATGTAGGCTGCCTGGGGGTTTCATTGAGCTACAAAGCCTGTGAATTTTATTAGAATGACTGGTGGGAAGGTATGCCCAAGCAAGCAATAGTGGTATGAATGTTATGAGGGTAACTACTTTCTGGTTAGATTTAAGATTGGCTCTACCGGAGAAAATATATCTGGTACTGTAAATCTGTCCAAGAACCCATGGTTGGATAATTCACAGGGGCTGGGGTGAACCTACTACTATTACTATGCTTAGCGGACATAACATCAACATGCTTTCTAAATTTGTAACTCTCAACCCATAGATTAGTGAAGCTCTAAACCCTCTTCAGAGAAGCCACATACCATCCCCAACCCCAGTGGATGGTGACTGACACAGACACTCACAACTGAGGGTTCTGCACTTCCTCATATCAGGGGGAGGTTTATGTTGTTGGATGCCATGTTTTCATTCTGAAATGTCAAAGTGTACAGAATATTTGTCTTTTCAGTACCCACCATAAATGGCACATCTAAGTCATACCCCTTTCCCCCAGAGCTTGGGGATCATTGCAGAAGAGGCAGCATAAAGACTGTAGCATGTTGGAGCTAAGGTAGTGTGATGTAGGATGTCTTTCTGTATGCTGTGAATATGCTCTATTATTGGTTAATAAAGAAACTGTGTGGTCTATGGCAAGGCATCTTAGAGGCAAGTGGGAAATGGAAGCAGAGATAAAAGATGAAGGAAGGTGGAGTCAGAGGGTGACACTATGAGCTGCCTCCCAGAGAAGGCAAGATATAAAAGTACAGGTAAGCGTGATCCACCTGGCAAAAAAAATAGACTAATAAAATGGATTAAGATGTAAGAGCTAGCAAGCAATAGGCCTGAGCCACAGGCCCAACAGTTTGTAATTAATATAAGCCTTTGCGTGACTATTTGTAGCTAAGTGGCCACAGGACTGCAGGTCTGGACCTCAGGAAGGATGGACCAGAAACTTCTGGCTACAGTGGTGCCATTACTTGGGACCCAAATCCTGTAGCCAAGATGCAGGAACTGTGTTTGCTTCATTTTGGTCTTACTTTTCCCTGATACCCACCCATCCCTCTCTCTGTTGTGGAATGTTTCCTCTGTGTGTTGTTATTGAATGTCTGTAACTCTTTTAAGAATTCTTTTTACCTGGGTTCACAATTAAGAAATTACTTCATGTCTCAGGAAGAGACCTCAGACTTTCGAACAGTGTTGCCATGGTTAAAATTATTCCTCAGATATGAATGAATGCATTGTGAGATGACTGTTAGCCTGCGAGGGTCAGAATATTATGGCTTGGATCTAGAACGTTCTCCCTGGGTTCCTTATTTTGATACTCGGCATCCAGCTGGTAACACTGTTTGGGGGAGTTTGGGGAGACTTTGGGACTGTGACCTAGCCAGCAGAGCAAGTTGTTGGGGTGTCCCTTAAAGGCCATATCCACTTGTGGTATTAACCCAAGCTCTCCCTTTCCCATTCTGCAAAGATGGGAATAAACCATGTAATAAACACCTGCTGACAGGAGGGACTCCATTTCTTGAACCAGAAACCAAAATAAACCCTTTCTTTATCGAGCTGTTGACTTTATGTCATAGCAACAAGCAAGTAAGTACTGCAGTGGGAGAGGAGTGAGTAGACAGACCTGTGTAGGATGCCGTGTGACCTGATTTGAGGTGTAACAAGCCATGTCAATGAGAGCAGGCAAAGACCAGAAGGATAGAGATCATGTAGGCAGTGGGACCATGGAAGGCAGAGAGAAGGGACTGGGTGATGGATTGGATGTCGGTAGTGTAGAGGAAAGGAGTGGTCCTGATGCAGGCTTGCAGCATGTACATATGGATAGACAGAGTAGCAGGCAGATCAGCAGAGAGCAATGGTTGGAGGAGGCTAGCATCTGAGTGCTGTGCAGCTGTCATTTTTTAGTAACAGACCTCAAGTTTAGACCTTACGGTGTTGATAGAGTGCATCTTGCCAGGGTTAGAGCCCTGGGGAGCAGAGGTCTTATATCTATCCAGCTTATCCTATGCACTTGGCCTCTACAGAAGCAGAGCTGCAATTAGGTATGATATGGAGACTATATTTTGGAAGAATGGGAAGTACCTCACAGTAAAGCCAGCCCTGGGAGAGTTCAAGTTCATCCAGTATTTGCTGCTCTTATTCTCACTTGCTACACAACACACATTGCTTCCAGGACTCGGAACACCGAGGGCCTCTGTAGGAGCGGCCATAGCTCTTGGGCTGTAGATGGATTCTCTCACTGAGTCCTTGTAAGGACCCTTTTAACAAATCATTTGACAAATGTGCAGTTTGTCTTCTGTTGCTGTGATAAACACCATGACCAAAACCAACTTGGGGAAGAGAGGGTTTATTTCAGTTTACATCTCTCAGGTCACACTCCAGCACTGAGAGAAGCCAGGGCAGGATCTCAAGGGAAGGACCTAGAGGCAGAAACGGAAGCAAAGGCCATAGTAGTGTTACTTATGGGCTTGCCTCTCATGGCTTGCTCATCCTGTTTTTGATTTTTTTTTTTTTTAATGCATCCCAGAACTACCGGCTCAGGAGTGCCACTAAACACAGTCTGTATTCTCCTACATCAGTCATCAATTAAGAGAATTCCCTGCTGATTTGTCTACAGGCCAATCTGATGGAAAGAGTTCCTCAGGTGAGATTCCCTCTTCCTTGGTCTTATCTAGATTTATGTCAAATAGACACAAACCAAATAGCACAACAAATGAATGTCACAGGGGGAGGGCACAGGATCACAGTAGCAGAATGGGGGAGGGTTGTCGTCTCCTTCTGCTCTTTCCCAGGCTATATTCAAACCACTAAAGCCTTTAAGAAGCCTGGCACCAGAATGTGACTCAATGGTATACTACATGTTTAAAATGAGAGAGGTATAGGCTGAAGGGGAAGGAGCAGGAGATGTAGCTCAGTTGGTAGAGTGTCTGCCTAGCATGCCTGATGCCCCGGGTTTTAGCTCTAGCAGTACATAAACTCAGAATGGTGGTATATGTCTATAACTCCAACCCTTGGGACATGGAAGCAGCACTATCAAAAGTTCAAGGACATCTTTGTCTATAAAATCAGTTCAAGGACAGGTGAAAGAGATTCTGTCTCAAAAAGAATAGAAAAGACAAAAGGCGAACCCTGCTTGTCACAATAACGTACAATACTTATGAAGGGTATTGGGTATCTTTGCCCTTAGAATTATCCTATCAAATTCTTGCTTCCTAGGGGGATGAATACACAGGATAAAGCATGGCAAAGCTGGCTTTCTAGGATGCCTGCCAGCCAAGAGTGTACCAAGGCTGCCCCTGCTGTCAGATCCAGGGGTGTAGTAGAACTATGTTGTTACATTGTAAATAATTATCCCACCTACTGGTTTAATAAAGCTGCTGATTGGCTGAAGGAAGACAGGAAGTGTGGGTGGGGCTACAAGACTAAGAAAACTCTGGGAACAGGAAGAACAGGGCAGAAATGCCACAGAGAAGCCAGCAGATGCAGAGGATAACTATGCTGCTCTGAGAAAAGGTACCAAGCCTCATGGCTGAACAGTATAAGAACCATTGGTTAGAGTAAGAGCAAGAGCTAGCAAGTTATATCCCCAGGCCTCAGGTCAATCAGTTACAATTAATTCAAGTGTCTGTGTGTTTCAGTGGGACTATGGGATTGTGGGTCTGAAAATCTGGGCCACCAGGGTAAGCCAGAAGGTCCAGGCCATGAGACTAGACCGGAAAGTTTGGGCCAGAAACCTCATACAACACAGGGGACCTGAAGTTGACTTAATTCTGTAAAATCTGTGATCACTAACAACTGACTGTTGGAGGCCCCATTGTGTAGGTAAGAAATTTAAGCCAGAGGTAATCAAGAAAGTGGCTTTCCTTTAGTTCTTCAGAGTTGAAGGGCTCACCACATAGGGCATCTTATTTTCCAAGTATTAACACAAGGAGGGAGAACTAGGTACTGGCAATGAGAAGGTATGGGTTCTTCTACTGAGGATTCCAAGGTTCCTAGGGGCTTCTGAGGGAGAAAAGTCCCAAGAAAGAGCCAGAGGGCAGGCAGCAGGAGAGTTACTTGAGGGCACAGCCAGGTTACAGTTGAGCCCAGCATGTATTGTTGCAGGTTCCTCCAGCACCTGATTCTGTGTAAACAACAGATGTGGATCCCAGGCTCTTCACAAGTGAACTTAAAAATGTCTTTCCCCAAAAGGATGTTTGCCCACCCCTTCTACCTCTCCTTCAGGCATCCTCCCCCAGCAACATACATTCAGGGCCCTGCCTGCACCAGCAAGGTGCTCAAACCAACCACACCCGCTAGCAAAATCTGAGTCTCCTGCCCTGTGATCTGTGTGCAGAATGCAACCATCACAGACTGCAGAACTCCAGAGAACCATAGCATTTCTGGGCTGAAATGGGCCCAGGAGGTCAGGTCTTTCACTTCTATGCTTTTCAGAGGAGACTTCTGGAACTAGCGTGGAGCAATGGCTGAGGCTACACAGCTGGTGACGAGTGGAGCCGATTCAGTCAATGGGTGGCAGGGGGAGCCCCAGCTGAAGTCTCCACTGTGCTAGTTACTAGCTTGCATCATCTTGGGGGAATCATTCCACCTGATTCTTTCAGGTGCAAAATGGTAACAGTATTGCCCTTTGTTTTAGTGCTTGGGTGACAGTTCAATGCATAGGACCATATTCAGGGCTTATACTCTGCCAAGAAAACCACAGTCCTTATTCTGCCCTTATTAGTGGTTTCCGTGCCTTCTCACTCAAATGGTGAGTCACTCCTATTATGAATGGAGAGTGAATTGAATATCTCCCAGGCCCATTCTATGCATTCACAAATTAGACCAAGCACACCTAGATCCTGGCCCTCCCAGTCTCCACATTGAAACTGTGTTGAAAAGATACAACTAGACCTCAGGATCAGAAAGTAGCAGGGAAGGAGGCTAGGGAGAGAGCTCCTTGTGGCCAGGGACAGGTAGTCAGGCCTGAAAGCAGAAAAGAGATCTGAGTCCTTGTTCTGTAGACTGCCAGGGCTGTAGAGGGTAAAACATTTGCAGACCTCAGGTGGCATGGTCCATTAATAGAGTCCTGGATGTAACAGTTTCTGCTTCCAGCCCCAGCTGTGCCATGTGCCTGAACATCCATGGAAAACTCACTTCTAATCTTGGGCCTTGGTGTGCTCCTCACCACATGAGAGAATTCAAGCAGATCACACTTCTTAATTGTCTCTGGTTCACAATGTCCACGAAATGGACGGTCTTTGCATTACCAATGCCACTACCTTCTTATTGAATCCTTACTGTTTTGCAGCCCCACTGGAGCATGTTCCAAATAATGTACCATTTCCCATTCTTAGGGGACATTTCTTTTTCTCATTGCCAGATGAATAAGCCAACTGGGGCTCAGGGTAGTCAGGTGTATGATGAGGTTCATTGACCTTACTCACCTCAGAAGGGAAAATATTAGTAGCCAGGGGCTGCGGGAGGGACACAGGAGGCAAGGACATGGTAAATCAAGACCTGTCACTGGGAATAAGAGAAGATGGAACCAGGTTGAAAGACTTAATCACAGATGGACACCTAGAGGTAGTCAGACAGAACCAGGGGATGACCTTTTGCACTCAAGAGTGAGGTCTCACTCCCATCCCCTTTGTAAACCCTGGGCAGTATCCCCAACCTATTCGGTTCTGGTTTCATTATTTGTATCATAGGTCATGAATAGCACGGATCTCCCAGGATATCAAAGGACCAGGTAAAGAAATTCATAAAAACACAAATATGCAGAATAAATGCTTCATATGTACTTGCTGTTGCTTTGGAGGCTTTGAGTTTCTCCTGTTTTAAAAGTAAGGTGGTCATGGCTATTTCTGCTCTGGAAAGAAAATGAAGCAGGGCAACGTGTGTGAAAGTAATTTGGAAATGTAAACACACAGTGCAGTATTATTGTTGGCAGCCGCTGCCCCACTGTCCTTGGGCAGGTGGAGGGAATGTTAAGGACATGGGGGATTTTATGTGCTGAGTTAGGAGAACAAGCGAGAGACTCATATGCTGGTCACAAGGAAAAAAAAAAACAGAGGAATGATCTTAAATAAAACTTGTGTTTTCCCAACAGATTTGTGGAAAGAACATAAAATCCCCCCGTTATTGGCCTTTTGTTTCATGAAAGAAGGATAATTCTATTTAAAGGACCTGCTCACCACATCAGCAACGTGCAGGTAATGTTACTGAGGGCTGGAGGGAAGCATTTATGAGGCTCACTGTCTTCTTAGTCAATTACTGAAGAATGCTAATCTCTGGTAATCCATTAAACCTTTTGGAAGCCTCACACTAGGTTAGTCATTGGATAGCCATGGCTAAATGGGGCGCTCTCTGTGTTTCCCCATCTGAGTTTGTACTAAGGGGCGGTCCTTGGTTGATACATACACTCACCAGCTAGACAGCCCCAAGCCTTGTTTGCAGTTTCACGACATAGATGCTAATGAGATGGTTACCATTGGACTGACCTCCATGCTTGATGCCCTCTGCTCCATGGAGATGCAGTATTGGGACTGAGCATTCCAGTTCTCCAGTCATGTATTTGGTTTTTCTAACTCTCCCAGCTTCTCCCTATCCGAGGGGTCACCCCCTAACATAAACTTAGATTGGTATTGCTGCAGTTCAAAACTCAATATGAAGCGGTTTAAGATCTGAAGGATTTACTCTGGCTTATATCTTGAAGGGACCATTCCATCTTGGTGGGGAAGGCCTGGTGGCCAGAGTCGCAGGTCACATAATCCGAAGGTAGTGACAGATGAATACTGGTTCTTACCAGTTTCTCCTTTTTATGCAGCCCAGGACCCCAGCCTACAGGATCGTCCTCTCATTTAACTAATCTAGAAAATCCCTTCTGGATATGTCCAGAGATTTACTTATATGGTAATGACAAATGTTATCAAGTTGACAATCAAGTTTAACATCCTAATGAATAAGGACATTTCCACCCTCAGGAACTTGCAAGGGTGTTAGATGTTCTGGGACAGAAGCAGAGGGTAAAGTTTCTGCATTTGTTACAGCGCATCATGAGTTGGCATATCCCAGAGTCCTGGTTTGGATCCTGACTCCTGCTGGGCAGGGCTCTGTGCTTTCAAAACTTGGTGTGCTTTATTAGCAAGACTATGGTAATGACAAGGCTGTGTCTGAGAACAACCTTGCTGAAGTCCATAGGTACAGCTGATAAGACTTGAGGTCATGTCTGGCCTATACGGAAGGATGGGCAGGATTCAGGATGACAGTGGTACTCAGCGTGTGCTCACAGTGAAACTGGGGACACCATATTGTTGACACATGGCCTAAGGCTCTTAAAAGGGAAGGTTAGGTAAATGGTGTCTACATTTGGCATACACTAAGAAAAGAGAGCTTAATTGAAAATCTAAGATCGTGGAGCTGGGGGATGGCCCAGTGGTAAAATATGTACTGTGCAAGCATGAGGACCTTAATGTGGATCCCCAGCAACCACATAACATATGTGTGGTGTCAGGTACCTGTAACCTCAGGGCTGGGTGGGGAGGGTAGCAGAAACAGGTGGATTCCCAGAGCTCAGTGGCTGGCCAGTTTAGGTTCTGTGAGAGACCCTGCCTCAAAAAAAAAAAAAGAAAAAAAAAAAAAAAGGCAACCAGGGGCTGGGAGATGGCTCTGTGGGTTAAGGTGTCTGTAACTAAGCTTGACAACATGTGTTCAATTCCCAGGACCCACGTGGTAGAAGGAAAGAAACAACTCCTGCCCAGTGTTCTCCGATCTCCATATGCACAGTGTAATATACATGTGATACCCCACACGTACATAGAATAAATAAATAAAAATGATTTTAATATAAAAAGCTTTTGGTATCTACCTGAGCATGCACAAGCAAATATACAGGTTCATGTATGTGCATGTATACACACACACACACACACACACACACACACACACACACACAGCCTCAACTGGATGTTGGTGAGCATGACAGTTGCTGGAACTAGGACCTTTGGGATCTAAAGGATTGGTTAGTCCTTCTCTAGACATTATTCAGAACAATAAGTGATGCATCCTAGTTTGAACAGTCCATGGATGAGGCATAAAACATTGGAGAGTTTGAGACTTGAGAGGAACCTCCATCCCTCCTTGCTCAGGCTTAGGGTTGGCGCTAGGCATCATGATTACTTTGAGCACTGGATTAAAGATATGGCAACTCAGAAGCCACAGTGAGTGATTGTACTTCATGAAGAAACCATTTCGACCTTTACCCTGTGGCTCACAGTCAAGCCACCTTCAAGTCGGGTGATGTTGAACAGAAGTGAGAGTGACGGTAAGTTATCCTAAGGAAAACCGTGGGCTTGTCTGTGTACCGTGGGAGGGCCAAGCTGGGGAGATTGTGAACCTGTGGGGTGAACCCTGCCTGCCTGCTGCAGCTATCTTGAGAGGGGGAGGACAGGACAGAATTGAAACCGTTTGTTCCCGGGGTCTGATCGTGTTTGTGGATTTGGCGCAGGTGTTTTCAGTCACTGCTCTGATTATTAGCTGCAGCCAGGGAGACAAAGCCAAGTGTGCATGTTTGTGTGTCTATGTGTGTTTGTACATGTGTATATATGTGTATGTGTATCTGTATATCTTTGTATGTGTGTATATATATGTGTGTGTCTGTATTGTGTATGTTGTATGCATGTGTGTATGTGTTTCTATGTGCATGTGTGTATGTACATTTGTATTTATGTGTGTATGTATATGTTTATATGTGTGTATATACATCTGTGTATATCTGTGTGTATATGTACATATGTATGTATGACTATATGTATGTATATTTGTGTGTCTGTGTATATGTCTGTGTACATGTCTATGTGTGTATGTCTCTGTGTGTATATGTTTATGTCCCTATGTGTGAATGTCTCTGTGTGCATATGTGTGTGTATGTCTTTATGTGTGTTGTCCTTTGCTGCATAAAGACCAGCAAAAGCAAGCCTGAAGCCTCCAGAGCTCTCTTACATTTAAGAATTACCTTAGCCTCTAAATTTTATTTATTTAAATTTTACTTTTTTATGTAAGTGTGTGTAGTGTGCATGTGCAAGTTCCTCATGTATGTGAACTCATGTGCATAATGGTGTACATGCACATGTGTGCATGCACAATGTTGACATTGAATGTATTCATTGGCTGCTCTTTGTTCTGTTCATTGAGGCAGAGTCTCTCAGTAGAAGCCAGAGATTGATGATATAGGCTAGTGTAGCTGGCCAGCTTGCCCTGAGAGAGCCCCTGTCTCAACCTGTGGAGTGCTGGAATTGCAGGCAGCCTGGGCATGCCTGTGTTGGTATTAGATATAGTCATTTGTCCACTGGTCCATTTGCCCAGTCCCTTCCTTGTTCTATCAATAGACAGCATAGTGAAGCAAAGCAGAAAGGTGGCTTTGATGCAAGGATGGTTGCAGAAGCAAGGGTCCCCTCTCCAACTTTTTGTCTCACAGAGCAGCACACTAGCCTATGTAGTATTTCCCTAAGACAGAATCCCTCTTCTGTCCCTCTCCTGTATCCCTCTTTAGTAACAATAAACAGGGCTCCAGCTAAGAATGACTTTGCTTTCCATTGAAGGGTTGAGTCAAAACTGATGTGCACCATGCAGAAGTCCATGGAGCCCATGGAAGGGAGACTGGGAACTCCAGCTGCATATGCCACGGCAATTGTCAGTAGCTTAGGAAAAAAATGAAAATAATAAAAGTTGAAAAGCAAGACTCTTAAGAAAACAATTATTATGACATTGTCAGTCAGAACTGGCAGAAGGGGGCAGGCAGTCTCCATGAAGTGTTGGACAGAAAGCTGGTCTTAGTCAAAGTCTGCAGCCTTGTTTAACCCTCAGAGGACTGTCAGGAATGAGGGACTTGAAAATAGTCTTTGAGGTGTTGGCAGCTGTATTGCTGGATTTTTCTTTTTTCTCTCCGGGTGCAAAGCTTGATGAGTCCTAATGTTTTATAGCATACATCAACTAGAGCTGGGTAAAGAAACTCTCAAAAAGACTGACTTTCTCGACTTGCTTAAACAAGAGAAAAAGAAACCCATGCATGCCAGAAATTGAGGCAAAGGAAAGAAAAGAAAATTATGGTATTTCAGAAGGAAACCTCACACAGCAAATGAAAGGCCCAAACTTGACAGCTAATGTTTCCAAAGAAGAAATGGAGAGGAGGCTGACCCGGAAGTGATACCGTGCTTGCTGAGCGTAGTCACAGGCAGGTCATGAGGGTACTGTGGCCATGGGAGTCTATTTGTGTGTTTCTGAGTATTTTCTTCTTAGTGAAAAAGAATCAGCTGTGCTTTTTATTGACAAACAACCTTTAACCATAATTACTGGCAGAAGTTAGTATTAGAGCTCCAGACTGAATTTCTGGAAAGTGGAGGAGGAAGAGAGGCACCGGGTTGCCTTCGGTGGGATTGTGTGCTGTTCCATTGTAAATAGTTGTCCCTTCTACTGGTTTAATAAAAAGCGCTGATTGGCTGAAGGCAGACAGGAAATGTGGGCGGGCCTACTAGACTAAAAAACTTCTAAGAACAGGAAGAACAGAGCAGAGATGCTACAGAGATGCCAGAGAAGCCATCAGAAGCAGAGGACAACTATGCTGCACTGAGAAAAGGTACCGAGCTGCATGGCTGAACAGGATAAGAGTCATGTGTTAATTTAAGAGAAAGAGCTAGCTAGCAATATGCCAGAGCCATAGGCTGATCAGCATAAAATTAATACAAACATCTATGTGATTATTTGGGCCTAAGCAGCAGTGGAGCTGAGAGCCGGTCCAAACCTCTAGGCTAGGCCCTTAAGTCTCGGCCAGAAACCTAACACAACAGTTGTCCATAGGTAGAAACAGCCCTAGAATATCTTTCCCCTCGCACAGTGCCCCTGGTGCCACTTGCGTAGTATATCCAGCTCAAATGTACGACTAGCTCCAGTGTCAGCTACTGAGATAGGCTTAGTATGCTAATTTATGTAAATCTCATAGTAGGTCCTGCTAGTGCAAGCCTGTAATCCCAGCTACTTAAAACGCTGAGGCAGGAGGATTGCAAGTTGAAGGCCTGTCTGAGGTACAGACTGCAATCAAGATTAGATTGGGAGCTGGACAGTGGTGGAACACGCCTTCAATCCCAGCACTCTGAAGGCAGAGGCAGGCAGATCTCTGTGAGTTTGAGGTCAGCCTGGTCTACAGAGTGAGTTCTGGAAGCCAGAGCAATACAGAAACCCTGTCTTGAAAAACAAACCAACAAACAAAAAATGGTGTAACTGTGGTAGTTTGAACGTAACTGGCCCTCATAGATTTATAGGAAGTGACACTGTTAGGAGGTGTGGCTTTGCTGGAGGAAGTGTGTCACGGTGGAGGTAGACTTTGAAGTCTCATCTGCTCAAGCTTCATTCAGTATGATGCACAGCTCACTTCCTGCTGCCTGCAGATGAAGGTGTAAAACTCTCAGCTCCGTCTCCAGCTCTATGTCTGCCTGCATGATAGTAGACTAACCTCTGAGCTGTAAGTCACCCCAATAAAATATTTTCCTTTATAAGAGTTACTAACATTCATGGTATCTCTTCATAGAAATAGAAACCCCAACTAAGACAGTAACTTAGGCCATAGCTCAGAATATAAAGAAGCCCAAGGCTATATAGTTCGGTGGCAGAATGCTTACCCAGCATGCTGAGGTTCTAGGTTCAATCCCCACTACTGCCAAAAACAAACGCATTGTAACTACCACCAACAACAAGTCAGAAGAAGCCAGGAACCCCTAACTAGTTTAGGGTTATAGATGAGGAAAGCAAGCCTCGATAAGATGGCATGGGCTCTCTGAGGTAACCTACCCAATGGTGTTCTGTCAAGGCAGGGTCTGCAGATCCAAACTGTCTGATGCTGGACAGACAGCCAGACAGTCAGCACTGGAAGCCATGCTTTCACAGTTGTCCCAAGAGCTCAGTAGTGACCAGGTTACCAACAGGTAAATGCCAAGAGGGGGAGAAAGTTTTGGAGATGAGAATAGATTCCGTGTACAGGAACCTGAGGTTCTCTTTCACATGAGGGGTGTCTGTGAGGTTATATTAATGGTCACTTCACAATGAAATACTGTGATTAATAAAACTATTAGGAATCAGAACAATTCTTCTGTTGCACACTTCCCTTTATCCAGAGCTCTGTATTGCAGGTGTTGATATAAGAGGTTCTATAGGGTGATCTGGGAAGGAGGAAGGACCAACAATTGAGGACCCATGTGCCCCTCCTGAGATGCTGTTCCTGAGAAAACTATGTATGATCACATAGGTGCAGCGTCTCCTGATCTACACGTTGAACAACTGCAGTATCTGGTTTTTATTTTCCCTCATCCCTGTGCACTGAGCACTTCTAGTCTGAGCACAAGAACAAGGATTCTCTGTGGTCTTTGAGGGAGCTGCTCCGTCACTGTAGACTATTGAGCAAATTCCAATTGGTATTAATAATAAAAGCCTGGAGCCTGGGGCAAATGCTAAAAGATCAGAGAGACAGGAACAAGCCACAGCTACTTCTCACCTTGCCAGCTCCTCAGCTGAAAGGGGAAGATCCTGTCTCCTCCTGACACATATTCCTTTCTCTCTCTGCCCAGCCAAATCACTTCCTGTTTCAAACTTCCTAGGCTCGGATTATAGGTGTGTGTCACCACTCCTTGACCTCTATGGCTAACTCTGTGGCTCACCCTGTCCTCTGATCTTCAGGCAAACTTTATTTCTTTAGAGCCTACATAATATATCATTATAGTAGACAGAGAAGGGGGATTTGAGAAAAGTATTAATAATAGAGTGTATGCGTGAAAGTAATGTGCTTGGTCATCATGACCCGAATGACCTCCAACGTGCTCCAAATGTTGGTTCCTTTCTTCATTGTTTAGATGGCTGATGTTTACAACTCCCAAAGTGGTAGAGTCCATCCTTTGAAGGAGAGGAGCTGTGACTTCAGTGTAATTCTTTCCATCAGGTCCATGGTTTTGGGGAACTTTACATCTGTGCTTCTGGAACTATCCCAGCCCTTAGCAGCAAGAAATATTCATGCTTATCAGCCTCCCTCTGGAATGTTCTAGATAGTAAGGAGAGGAGAGAGCAGTCTTGATGGAACAGTTGGCCTTCTATATTCAAAGAGTCTGCACACATGGATTCAACTTGTGAAAAAAATTGTGTTTGTACTGAACAGTTACAGATTTATTTTCTTCCCATTCCTTAAACAATATGGTACAGTGGTTACTTGCACAACTTCTACATTGTATTGTGTGGTGTGAGTCGTCTGTGCAATTTAAAGCACACAAGGGGGTGTTTGTAGACTGTGTGCAAATATGACTTTAGCATTCAAAGGTGGCCTGTGAACTTCTTGACCCCTAGGTAGCTTGTCCAGCCCATGGGACTGTTGCCCTGTAGCTCTGATGAGTCACTTCATCGCAGAGGTAACATTGTGGCTTGGGGGACTCCCTCCTCTGGGTGCTGTGTGAAGCAGTGAGTAGAAACCCCGCTACAGATGACTTTCTTTATTGTTAATCACTAAGGGAAACCTTCTTCTGGGGTTGCCTGTTATTGCAGAATAAAGAGCAGTATGTGAGACTGGGTGAATGGAGCCTTCCAAATGTATATGAACCTTTGAAAAAGAACATTTCTACTTGATGAAATTTTGTGTTTGTGGTTGCTTTGCTAAAAATGTTAACCTGTGAGGTAATCAGACTGAACTAAATTATTTTTCTCCTGTGGAATCCACATTTTGCATCCTCTGTGCATGGATTACATACATTGGACTTGAATTCCCTAAGACTGTTCAGAAGACAATTTGTCTTGCAGATGTGATCCTGGGAAGCTCATGGGGTGATTTGGACCTGTGCCATCAGGAGCTGGAATAGTGTGGGGTGAAAGGGAGGGGCAAACCCTAGCTCTATTACCTATTGTGGTGGGAATTATCCAGGTACTAAAAGTCTATGTGTGTGTGAGCATGCCCTTGTGCGTGCATGTGTGTGTGTGTGGAGGCCAGATGACAGCCTTGGGTGTTGTCCCTCAAGCCTTGCCCATTTTTTTGTTGTTTTGTACTTCTATTATATGTATGTAATAAAATATATATATGGGTGTTTCCGTGTATGTACACCATGTACATATAGTGTCCTTAGAGGCCAGAAGATGTCAAATCTCTTAGAACTGGACTTACAGATGGTTGTGAGCTGCCATGTGAGTGCTGGAAGCCAATCCCAGGTCCTCTGGAAGAGCAGCCTGTGCTCTAAGCACTGAGCCACCTCTCTAGTCCATGAATTTGTTACTTCTAAGACATGGTCTCCAATGGCTTGGAGCCTCCCAAGTATGCTGTGTTGACTGGGCAATGAATGCCCCAGGGTACCCTGTTCTGCCTCAGACTGTCAAGTGCTGTGATTCCAAAACCACCACAACCAGATTTTAAAAACATTTTATGTCATTGTGTCTTTTTAGCTGGTACTGGAGATCAAACTTAGGCCCTAGTGCATGCTGCATTTCATGGCATCTTCTACTCCCATACCCATAGTCTTTATGTGCTTCAGTATCCTCGTCTGAACACCAGGGGTGGAGGTGGTAGAATATGTATTGTAGATGTGTGGGACTAACCAGGTTACTACATTTCTCTGTGCTCTGGCATGAGGCTTATGTTCGCCCATGCTCCTCAGCAGCAGCATTGAAGGGCTGTGACAGTCTCTAGAGGCAGGAGAGTGGTACCCTTAAAGCTCCACTGTTCCCTCCAGCTCACCTTCAGAGAGAAATTTCTTGGGTGGAGGGGGAGGGGTCGACTCTACACATACACATTTCTTCTTTTCATTGTATCAGGAAAGAATTGAAAATGGTTCCAAACCACAGGAGGAGGCAAAGGGAGTTAAAGATTTCCCTGTGGCTCGAGCCAGGTTTCCTAAACTTCTGGGTCTGATGCCGAGTGCAGCAGCTGCCCCGTTTCAGCAAGAACAGGCACTTGATTTGGCCTGCAGGATCCGATAAGTGAGGAATCTGGTCTCCTTTCCTGACTGTGTTTGCAGGCTCTGGTCAGCCTCATTTTCAGCGGGGCTGCATTTCACCCACACTCCTGGCAGTTTCTGGTCAATGTCTTGTTTTCGGGAGGCTTTTGTTAGTGGGTTTTTTTTTTTTTTTGAATGTGGGGTAAATCTTTCAACATGCATAGGGGGAATGTAGACTCTGATGCATCAGTGAATCTAAACAAGGGTCTAAACATCCCAGCACTGAATATGCTTTTGTGCCTCCTCCCAAGAAACACCTTCTCCAGAAGGCAGTTGATATTCTGACTCTCATGTTTTGAAACCAACGTCACAGTATGCCCCCTCTGTGCTTGATGTCTTTCAGACACTCGTCTGTAAGATTTCTCGATGAGGTGGACAGAGCGGTTATTTCACTGATGATTAATAATGTGTACCTTTTCAGCTGTTTGTTGGGGCTGTTTGACTCACTTTTTAAAAAAGTGTTGTCTTGTTAAAACTAATGTGTACATGTGTGTATCTCTCTGTGGGTAGTCATACGTGAGTGCAGGTTCCTACAGAGGCTAGATAAGAGCCTCAGATCCTCTGGAGCTGAAATTGCAGACAGCTGTGAGCCACTGGATGGGGATGCTGGGAACCACACTTAGTTCCTCTGCAAGAGCATCATGCGCTAACTGTTGAATCATCCTTTAATTTACCTCATGTAAAACACTTCTCCTAGTTTGAGATTATAGGTTTACTGTCTTGGGGCTTTTTATTGCTATGACGAAGCATCACAGCCAAGCTGGGGAAGAATTTTATTTGGCTTATACTCTATAGTCCATCACTGAAGGAAGTCAGTACAGGAACTCACAACAGGAAGGTAGGAGCTGATGCAGAGGCCATGGAGGGGTGCTGCTTACTGGTTTGCTCCTCATGGCTTGCTCAGCCTGTTTTCTTATAGAACCCAGAACCACCTGCCCGGGGTGGCCCCACTCACAATGGGCTGGGCCTTCTCCCACCAATCACTGCTTTAAAATAAACAAACAAACAAAATGTCCTATATAGACTTGGCTGTAGCCCAATTGCATGGGGCATTTTCTCCACTGAGGCTCCGTCCTCTCCAATGGTTCTAGCTGTGCCAAGTTGATATAACATTAGCCAGCACAATTGCTCTCCCAATAACATGACTGACATTTCATTTGCTTTGCCCTTCACTTTTAGGGGAACAATAATACCGGAGTTGGGTTTTGTACATAGCATCAGGGGGGCATACAGTTTGTTTTTCTCTAAGTGGGTATCTGATTGACCCCAAAACTTCATAGCAGAAGCCTCCTTATCCTTTGCTATTATTATATATAGACACACATCTGAAGGTCTGGTTTTATTTTCAGTTTTCAGTCCATTTATCTACAACAAACAGCCTTGTCTTAAGCACTGTAGTTTCTTTGCATTTGAAATCCTCCAGCTTTGTCTTACTCCAGGATGATGTTGGCTCTTTTTGTAGACTTGTACTTTTGAGTACTTTAAGGATTAAGTTTTTATGTTTAATGTTTGCATGTTATGTGCACATATGTAGTACCAGCAGAGTCCAGAAGAGGGCGTAAGATTCCCCTAGAACTGGTGGTGGAGCCAACAATCCTGAGCTCTTCCTCTGTAAGCAGCAGTTGCTGCTGAACCATCTTCAACTCTTGAAAGAAGCATTTTAAAAGATCAAAATAATTTTGCAGCTGTTGACTGCTGATCTTGCCTCTTAGGAGGAGAGGGCAGAGAGGATTGTGGGACCTTTACTGAGTATCCAACCATTCTCTCCACCAGTTGCGTGAGATTCCGCAACTGTAGCTTGGAGGTTCTAGGAAGGACTAGAGCATATAACTGGGGGAAGGCTAGGGAAGAGGATCTACCTACACAGCCACGGTGGAGACATCACCTATACTGGGTGCTTTCAGGTCACCCACTGCCCTTAGCCCCTCACCAACTGTTCTCTAAATACACTTACTGATTGAGAGAATCCCATCTTTGTCACTGGGTCCCTAGGAGGAGGGGGAGATATTGTTCACGTCTGCCTCCCAGGGGATAGGAAAGGAATTTTAGCAACACTCACATTCCCATGGTGATTAAAGGTCTGCCCCGCCCCCTCCGGGTGGTACTGTTGGGAGGTGGTTGGACCTTAGGGATACTGGATAGTTACAACTCCTTAGGTTTTAGAAAGGATTGTGATAAAAGCCCAAGTTTGGCTCTACCTGGCTGTGCCAAGAGGTAATTTGGCTTTGCCTTGCTATGCTATGATGCTTGGACTTTCAACCTTCAAAGCTATGAGCTATGTAGTCCTTATCTGCGGGCTGCAGTGACTCACAGCCAGGCATAGTGGTTCATGCCTGTAATCCCAGTGTTTGAGAGGATGAGGCAGGAGGATTGTTGTAAGCTTGAAGCCAGCCTGGGCTACATAGTAAGTTTCTAGCCAGCGGCAGGCAACAAGCCAATACTTTGTCTAATTAAATAAACAGAGCATTGCTATTTCATTGCAACCAATACCTATTGAAATGTAATTACACATTTTATGCATTTCTTACCTCTCTTGCTTGATGGTATCTTTGAATTAATCCTTCCCCCTTTCAGAGATGAAGCCTGAGCAGGAAAGTGTGTTATTAATCAGGCACGGCTGTATTAATGCCCTCTAAGAATTAATCTATGGTCCCGTGACTGATAATGACAAGCATATATTTTCCTTGCTTGTGGGTCTGTGGGTCACTTGAAATCTGGCTGCTTCTGGTTAGGCTGGGCTCCAGCTGCTGGTCAGCTTTGGGTTTGTTCCAGGGCTCTAGTTTTGTGAGCCGCAGGCCCTTGGAGCAAATGCTTTTTCTAGCAAATCCTGGGTGTTCAATGGGCCGAGCTAAACTGTACAAACAGATCCCATGTTGTTGATGGCTTAGTAATGGCTGAAGGAAGTCACACAGCCAGTCCAGGAGGGGCTAGAGTGGATAAAAGGATCCAGTTTACTACAGTATAGCCGGAAATACCTTTGAATTTTCCACTTATTGTCAGTTTCATACATTTGTTTAATGTAGTGAGATCATATGTGCCCCAACGCTCTCTCTTAACCCCTTCCCACTCCTGCTGGTCACCTTCTGTTTCCAATGAGTTCCCCTCCTGCTTCCACATTGTGTTTTTTTTTTCCATTTTTAATTTTATTTAAATTTTTTCCCATATCCACTACTGCTCCCTCTCCTACCCATTCTCCCAGTCCTGCCCCAGACACTCCGCCTGCACTTACTCCCCAGAGAAGTCAAGGAATCCCAAGGTGAGTCAACTTGGTCTGAGATATCCAGTTGAGGTAGGACTGGGCCCCTCCCCCAAGTATCAAGGATGAGAAAGGTATTTTCCCGCTAGGCATGGGCTTCAAGAAGCCAGTTCATGGACCTGGGATAGACTCTGGTCCCAGTGCAAGAGGCTCCACAAACTGCTATGCCTTTGACTGCCATCTACACTCAGAGGGTCCAGATCCGTTCCACGAATCAGCTCCCAACAGCATGGGATAGCCTACTCCATGGGTCTCCCCATCATGACCATGATCCTGATCCCTTCACTCACGTAATCTCTCCTCCCTGTCTTCAGCTGGACCACACTATGGATCTCTGCATCTGCCTCCATCAGCTGCTGCACGAAGGTTCTATAATAGCAATGAGGGTGGTCATTCATTTGATAATAGGAAAGGTCAGTTTAGGCTCCTTCTCCACTGTTGCTTCAAGTCCTTGGCTCATTTTATTCCACATCTTCCTTAAAAATGCAGGTTTTGTGGGTTGACACAGTGGCTGTACGTTCATGATTATGATGTTATGTTCTATCCAAGAATGTTTTATGGTCCTCACGTTCCTGCTCTCACAGACTTTCTGTCTGTGCTCACTGTCGCGTATTCTAAGCACTTTGGTCCATTAGGAGTCTCTGCAATGATTATCACTCTGTGAAAAGAAGCTTCCCTGATCCAGGCTGAGAGGAGCACGGGTCTATGGAAATACATACCCATAGTTAAAGGGCAGTTTTAGTTCAACCCCATTTAGCAATACATCGATGCTCCCCTATGGCCTTGGACTTTCTCAGTGATAAGCTTTTGACTAGATTTACAGTACTAGCCTCCCATGGAGCAGGCTTCACACCTAATTAGAACATGGTTGGTTACCCCCTAAACAAATTGTCATGCCGCTATTGCATCTGTGGGTGCATCTTGCCTGATTGGTCAGGGTGAAGGCACACAGGGCCAACAGCTGTTTAAGGCTGCTAGTGACTTTTCTCCCCCAGAAGCCTGCATAACAACTTCTGCACCAACTTGGCTCCAGCTGGATTCTTCGGTATCCTATATATAAAGTGTGTGGTGTCTTTAGTACTAGGTCTTACTGTATTAAGGTACAATAATCATCATGGGCAACTGATAAGGAAAGATTATTGATTTAGGGGCATAAAGGGACGTACTAACTGATACAAGAGGGATTAAGCTGTCATGCCATTTCTGGAAAAGGCAGGACTGGTTCCATGCAGCTTTATTCAGTGAGTCAGGTCCTCGATCCAAGAGCACAAGAGAGAGGAGAGACTCTGTGTATGTGTGCCCCAATCTTAAACCGGCCCTCTGGCCATGCCCTGAATACTGGTAACCTGGAGACCATAGGTGATAGCCAGATTTAACACTGGCCAAGAGGCCACGCCTCTAGGTCAAGGTAATAGTACCTGCTCTCTACTATATCTCCCCGTTTTGTCTAAATGAGAAAGTTCTCAACCTAAGTATAAAACAATATGCAATATAAACAATTGTCAGGTAATGTCCAGGAGAGGGAAAGGACAATAACATACGCAACATGAAGCTAAACCAACAAGGACAATGTCAGACATGAAACATACACTAAATGTGCAGAATATTGATAAGTAGCAAAATACAGAGATTACTCCAGAGCTGTCTTATCTTGAATAATCTGAATCCAGTAACTAAATGCTCTTAGCTAAAATAGGAGATTATCGCAACTGTAACTACCTAGTCTTCAACCCCATCAAAGACCTGAGGAGGAAAATATATTACCTGACTAAGATGTAGTAGAGAGCAGGTACCATCACCTTGACCTAGAGGTGTGGCCTCATGGCCAGAGTAGATCTGGGAACCACCTATGGTCTTCTGGGCACCAGTACCTGGAGCATGGTTGGAAGGCCATGGTGATTCCCAGATCTACAATGGCCAAAAGGCCATACCTCTAGGTCAAGGTGATGGTACCTACTCTCCACTACATTACTGTGTACACAAATTTTTCTTTGGGTTGCCAGCTTACAACAAAATGATATGGAGACTTATTTTAATTATGAAAGCTTGGCCATAGGTTAGGCTTGTCCCAGTAGCTCTTATAACTTAAATTAACCCATTTCTATTCATCTACGTGCTGCTATGTAACTTGTAACTTTTACCTGTCCTTCTGATGTCTTATTCTTTCTGCTTCTGGCTGGTGACTTCTCCTTCCTTCTTCTCAGAGCTCTCTGTCTGCAGAAGTTCCACATAACCTCTTCCTGCCTAGCTATTGGCCAATCAGCTCTTTATTAAACCAACCACAGTGATATATCTTCACACAGTGTAAAGGAATATTTCACAACATTACTGTCTCGTTCTCTGGTGGATAATCGAAAGCAATGACGATAGACGTTTGGGCAGGCTCTGGGAGCTCTCTGGCCAACAACTCATCGAGTAACATCCCCCATATAAGCATTGGATTTTTTTTTTTGAGACAGTCTCACTCTATAGCTCTGTATGTCCTAAAATTAACTATGTAAACCAGACCAGCCTTGAGCTAACAGAGATCAGCTTACCTCTGCCTCCCAAGTGCTGGGATAAAAGGTATGCGTTACTATATCCATACTGGGATATTTTTGTCTTCCCTCTCCCTCCCCTCCCTTTGGAAATATGATTAACTTATTTATATTTTGAGGCAAAGTCTCCATCTTTTATTTCCATCTGTACAGAACTCACTATGTAGCCCAGGCTGGCCTTGAAATCAAGACAACCTTTTTGTCTCAGCCTTTTCCAAACGCTGGGATGACAGGTAAGAGCCACCATACTTATCTTCCTAGATCATTTTACTGGTGCTTCATTTTATTATTTTTGTATTTTTAAATTAAAAATTCTTATGTATAAAAGGATAGAATGTGTGTCTATATCCACATTATTAATTTGTATCCAATTAGTTACAACTGTTCTTGAGTTTTTTGAATACTTTCCCTGGACCACTGATTTTCCATGTATGAGTTTGATGCTTTTCCCCTGAGGATTATTTTCTTTAAATACTTGCATGTTGGTGGGTGTGTCTTCTAGTTTTGGCCTAGAGCTTACTCGGCACTGTTTCCTGTTTTCCGGTCTGGTAACTGGTGAGGCTTGTGGTCAACATCTGTCAATGGATGTGGCTCTACATCCATCCAACTTGCCTCATGGGACCCATAGCTCTGGCCCCTGTGCACGTCCTCTTCTGGCTACCCAGCATGGGTATGGGTTGTTATTGTCTACAAAGCTTACTTCATTGTTCTCCATAGAAGTATAGGATGAGAGGTCAGTAGGTCACAATGCAATGGGTTGCTCTTTGCTAGAATTTTTCCCCCTTGGGATAAATTTTAAAAGAAAATGGAGAGCCAGGGCAAGGACATGGGGGTGAGGAGAAGGGAGGTTAGACCCTAAAAATCCTCATGTCCCATCTTGTAGCATTGGCCTGGTTCAGACAGTTTCAGGTGAGATTTACCCGCCTTTCTTTCTCTCCAGCTCTCCTGTGCTGGGCCAGATCAAAAGCCAAGGCAGCCGAGTGCAGCTCCTGACCCTCCTTCCCTCTGTTCTTTGCCAATATTAAGCACCCTTTTTGCTGCTGCCCTCTGTACCCAGATGTCAGTGTGTTCTTCAGAGGACCCAGCAGACTTTCTACTACACATTTCCTCAATGCGAGAGACTCTCCCCTGATGTGGGAATGCATTTATATAGGCTGTGAATGTCAATCTTTAAATAAAGGAGCTGTTTTGGGCCATGGCAGGCACCATAGAAGAAGTAGGAGGAGAAATCAGAGCATAGGTAGGAGAAGCAGGGCAGAGTCAGAGGCAGATGAGCTGAAGCCGCCCAAGAAGAAACATGTAAGGAACACAGGTGAGCCATGGGTCACATGGCAGACAGATTAATAGAAATGGGTTGATTTAAGATGTAAGAGCTAGCTAGCAATGTGCCTGAGCCATAGGCCAAACAGCATGAAGTTAATATAAGCGTCTGAGTTGTTTCTGGGGACCCGGGTGGCTGGGCAGCTAAGCAGTCTCGGGTGGCAGGTCTGTGGGTCTCTGGGCCTCTAGCCTCCCAGGACCAAGAACCCCACTACAACAGATGGCGCCCAACATGGGGCGATTATCCACTTAATGCCTAAGAAAGTTTAAAAGGGGTTTTAGCAGAAACTGAGCAAAGGCAGCTTCCAAATTGTGTATATGAAGCAGGTCTTTGTACAAAGAAAGGTTGGCGGCCGGGTCACATTCAAAATGGCACCGGCAGACTAGAGGCAGGCAGTATAAGCTGTAGCTGCAATCAGGTGGGTTCCTGAATCTCACAGAAGACTCAGCAGCATGTGATTGATTTTAGATTTCTGTTTATTTTGAACAAAAAGGAAACAAAGATGGTTTCTTAGTAGCAGCATTTTCTTGGGTGTGCTCTGTTTGCTGGCCACGAACAGAGACACGGTCCCTTTAAAAGAACTTACTGATTCAGCGGTATCTACAAAAACTATGTGGCAAGAGAGTGAGAGTATTTTAAAAAGCTCTTCTAGTTAAAAGATGATTAAAGACTCACAATAAAACAGACTCAGATGAAAAGAAAAACCTGTAAATGGGTTACAATAGGTTTCAGAAAGAATAAAAAGAGGATAAAGTCTTTAAAAAGAGAAGTAGAGTAATAAAAATATAATAAGCCACGTAAAGATGGAAAATAGACACAAAATCTGGATTTTGGTTGTTATTGTGTTTTCTTCTAATTTTTTAACTGTTAATGAGATAACTGCAGAAAGACAATGGATTGCAAGTGCAAAGGCTACTAAGTTAAACAAGAATATATATTTTAAAGGTATTTTGATTTCAGAATTTGTGTCTAAGGATTTATTGCTTCGGAAGAGTTCTGCTTTTGTTTCCACAGAAGATGAGAACCTGTGGATTGCTTCCAGACAAATATGGTTTCATCAACCAAGACCCCCTGAAGAAAACCTCTGATGGGAAGAGATGGCCAGATCAGCTTCATGGCTGCAGATTATGATCCAGTCTCAACAATCCATGAGATTTTCAATGCCCCTTAATCAGTGGGAAGTAGTAATGGATAACTACGCCCAAATCCCCCAAATATTGTTTCTAAATGTTTGTTTTCATTATAAATGGTTAATGGTCATAGTTAATCTCTTTCTAAGAAGAAAAAGGGGATATGGTATATAAATGATTTTTTAAAAAATTAGATTATTGAATTTACTTAGATCAGGAAATCAGCTGTTAATCTCAAAATGCTTTACATTGGTATAGATTTTGGTTTATTGATATAAATTTAAGGTCAATTTTGTTATGCTGTATGTGTTTTTCTATTCTTGTTTAAGGTATTATGTTCATGTAACTGCTTTAAAATTGTAGTGTATAATTAAGAAATGAAGGTTAATAGTCACCTTTGATAATCAAACTTATAGTTAGATTAGTTAGGATTTTTAGGTATACAAAGATATATTTCAATTAAGTAGGTAATCTTCAAATACTTCTAAGACCTACAGAATAGGACATTTAAAATGTTTTAAGAGCTTAGACTTTTCTGGACAGTGAGACAGGTCTGCTCCTGGCAGCACTAATTTACTTCAAGAGAAAAATGGGCATCGAAGAAACTCCATATGGAGTCTACTCTCTTTGTGGCAATGGTTAGCCACTGGACAAGGACCTGTTCTTATATTGAATGCTTGACAGTATTTAAACTGGACATTCATGTTCCATAGGAAGATGACCTCTGAACTTTGACAGAACAAGCCTAGATGGTCATTCAGGTTCCTGCTTTGCAGAGAAAACTGTCAGACATTCTTCAGGACTCGAGTAGAAGCAACTGATGAACTGTGCCAGAATGGGCAGAGCAGATTTCCTGCTTCATGGAAATGAAAAGAGACTCTAGGCCTATAGGCTGAAGATGGATGCCCCAACTTTATAAAGGAACTTTGGGTGACTGTCCAGGCAGATAGGTGTCATCTCTGTCCTTTCTAGATTTTAGAAGTCGCTTGCACTTCTAGTTTACTTGGGTAAATATATCCTTCTGTGGTCTTTGACGTAGTTGAAGATTAGATAGTAATAGGTACAGTTTTTCTTAGTCATTTGAAAGGTATATTAGATATAAAACTTTAGATTAACAAAGATAAGATAGATAGAGTATTTTCTTTAATTTTGCTAAATACAAATAGACTAGATATTGTAACTGTAATTCTTGCTTGATAGCTATTTTATTATATGTAATTTTGCTATGTTAAAATTAAAACCTTCCTTTTTGATTAGACAGAAAGGGGGAAGTGATGTGGGGATGCGTTTATATATGCTGTGA